>JAPFBE010000003.1:3686859-4179359 GCA_034336665.1 Luscinia megarhynchos
CCCATCTAAACCTACTCTCTGTCAGTTTGAAGCCATTCCCTGTGTCTGTCCCTCCATTCCCTGTGTCTGTCCCTCCAGCCCTTGGCAATTGTCTCTCTCCATGTTTCCTGCAGCTCCTTCAGGCCCTGCAAGGCCACCCTGAGCTCAGCCCAAAGCTTCTCCTGTGCAGGTGAACAATCCCAGCTGTGCCAGCCTTTCCTGCCAGCAGAGCTGCTCCAGCCCTCTGCTCATCCTGCTGCCTGCTCTGGGCTCTCTGCAGCAGCTCCAGCTCCTTCCAAAATCATCAGCTCAAGGTGCAGCAGTGGCCAAGACCCAGGGAAATGCACAGTCAGAGGATGTCAGGGCTTTGTGGCCATACAAACCTGGCTGTGCTGGCATCTTGAACAAGTTGTGCAGTCTGGTCTCAGGGAAGACCTGGGTATGTTAAAAATACAGAGAAAACAGCAGCTGGAGAGGATGAAACAGCTGCTCCATGAGGAAGCTGAAAAGACTCTTCAATTTGGAAAGGAAGCCAAGGCAGCTACAAAAAATTATAAAGATGAATGCAGAACAGTGAGTCAGAAAATCCTGCAACACCATAATGAAAATTAGGAGACACAATAAAATTAATGGATCAGCTTGACTGAGAAAAGAGAATGATTTTATGCAGTGAGTCAGGAAATTTTGGAATTTGTTGTCACAGGATGTTTTGGAAGCTGACAATGTCAGCAGGCCCAGGAAGGGATCATTGGGAGTGTTGGGAACAGGAAGCTGATAAATGGATACTATAGCCTGGGATGTGACCACAACATCCCAAATCCAAGGAGCCACAGATGCTGGGACTGGGGGCAAAAGGATTCAAATACATCAGACTTGCCATTCCTAAATAGTTTTGCCCATTTCCACTTTCAAAGACTGAATACCAGGTTAGGTGAGCCACTGATTTTAGCATTTCTTATGTTCCTGCAGGTAATTCCTCTTCTGGAGAAAACTTTCCCCATGTCACCAGCAGCCAAGTCAGGACACCAGTCACTGGTGCAGGGGCTTTGAGCAGAAGGACTCTTGGGAGCATGGTGCACAATATAAACCACAGAACTGTTAATCACTCTGGAAATGTGGTGAATCCAGAGTGTGCTGTGCCTGGGTGTATTCCTGTGGCTGATGAACCACAGGCTCCACTTTCCCCCCAGCACAAAAACCCTGAGTGTACTCAGGACATCAGGCTTTGGGCTTGAGACAAAACCCACCACACTCTGCACATCCTTGTTAAGGCAGAAATAGAGCAGTGGTTTCTGCAGAGGGTCTAATCTGGGAGGGAATGTGAGGAATGCTAAACCTCCCACGTGGGAGGGACACACTGCCCTGGTCCTCAGCTGGTGGCTGGGGTGGAACAGCAAACAGGACAGAAGATCCCACAGCCAGCACAGAAACTTGGGGTGTTCCTTGGGATCAGCACCTGCTGGCCATCCCTCCTGCCAGGAGAAAAGGAGGCTGTGAGTATGCCAAGGATAAACTGGGGCCAGCTGCTGCTCATGGTTTTAGCCATAATGTTAATTCTGCTTACATAAGCTTAATACTTTCTGCAGTAATTTAGTGCAACTGGGCAAAGAATTAAATCTTTTCTAAACTACAGCTGAATGAAAATCAGTAGCACGAATTTGTGAGCTATTGGCTTAAATGCACTTGGAGGAATACTGTCTGCATTTTTATATTCCTGTTTTACTGGGAGAAGGCAACAGCAGCTGGTTAGCACAGAGTACACAGCATTTCACAGGCTTCAGGAATCCAGGGATGCAGAATCCTTCCAGTGCACCTCAGTTACACACAAACCAGCAGGCTGTTGTTTTTTTTTAATTTTATTTTATTTTGGTGACACTTTGGTATGTAAAGCATTTTCCTTGGATGATTGATGCTTGAAACTTCTTGTATCCTGAAATAAGCTAAAATTAGAAAGGCTTCAAGCTATGCTTCCTACAGATCCATGTATGTCATAGGATGTGGCTGTTGGCACTTCAGCATGATTGATTGTCAAGTTTCACAGGCTGCTGAAGTGTAAAAGATGTGATTTCGAGTGCCATGGCAAGCAGCAAAGTGGATAGGGTTAGGGTTAGTCAATTGTTTCTTCTGTGGGAAGATAAATACGAGGTGCTTCACTGTGTTGCTAACAAAGGGTTTGGAATGGCAGGTCCAGAAAGCAACTTGGGCCATGGACGAGAGCACTTGTGAGCCTGCAAACTGTGTGAGAGATTTTCTCCGAGGAAAACTCTTTGTGAGATTCACTGGAGGGAAATTAAACAGTTCAGGAGCTTTGCCAGGGCAGCACCAGCCCCCACTCAGGGTTTCTGGCCACTTTTCCAGCCACCACATCTGTTCATCCACCTTCCAAGTAATAAAACTTGCTTACAGTCTTCTCTTTATTATGAGAATATCAGCATTAAAGGAGATAAGTCTGTCTGTCTGCATCACTTGACAGCTTCAGGAGGCTGGAAATACACTTGACATATCATCTGGGAAGCTGAGAATTCAAGGCAGTTATTCCTTCAGGAAGCAGATTGTGAGTTTTAGGTTTGATGTCAAATATCCTGCAGGATGCTTGTTCCCATCATTGCCAAGCAAGAAGCACAGGGAGGGAGCAACAAATCTCAGCTGAGGCTCATCTTAAAGAGTTTCTGCCTCCATTTAGCTCAGGGAAAAGTAACTCACTGGTTACTCCTGCAGGGTGGGATGGCACAAATCAAGGCACAGGACTCCAAATTGGGTGTGAGAACTGTGGTGATGACTTTCTGTCACTGAGAATTTGGGATCATTTAGGCTGGAAAAGACCCCTGAGATCACTGAATCCAGCCATAAACTTAACACTGCCAACCCCACCACTAAAAAGTGTCCTTAAGAGTCACATCTCCACTTCTAAACACCTCCAGGGATAAAAGTAGGAAGGAGCTGTGGAGAGATAAAGGAAGAATCTCTGAGAACACCTGGGAGTGCTTTAGAGACCACAATTTGAGGCACTGCACCTTTCAGGATGTTTGATTTGTGTCACTGGATTTAAGAGAAGTTGGGTTTTGATACCAGCTCATCCAAACCCATTTTTGACACAGACTACCCAGTTAACTTCCTTCCATCTTAATTTCCCTGTGAAAGGTGCAGGGAATTTGTGGAAATAAAATCAAAGTATCAATGCACTGATGGAAAGATGAAAGCATCACTGCACCTTCTTCCTTTGATAAGATTATTTGCTTCTGAGTTGTCCATTCCCCTTTAAAAATGAACTCTTTGCCCCCCTGTCACATTGATATCTGACAGCTGTCAAACCTTCTCCTTCACACTGTATTTTCACTGCTTTCTCACCAAAATCTCCTATTAAGCAGCCTGCAGGAGAAATGGCTGGGAACATGCTCACCTCTCACTCCTTTTTGCTCACTGGATGCCCAGGGAGGTCTCCTCCAGCCTTGATGCTTCTGAGATTTTGTGACATTTTCAAGCAGAACAGAACTTTTCTGTGTTTCCTCCCTCACTGAGAAAGTTTGGAGCATATTTCTGAGACTGCAGAGGCCACTCCCTTATGTGTGTAGAGGAAGATGTCACACACAGTGCCTTCCTGCCAGCTAGCTGGTATTTTGCTGAGAGGTGTGGAAAAAAAAGCTGTTAGCACCTCTCCTTCCTCAGCAGTGCAATCCCCCAGGAAAACTGGCCCCAGAAAAGAAGCCTGGAGGCAAAAAACAATGCAAGAACCTAGAAGAATATTTTTTTAAATTTTTTTTTAAATTTTTTTTTCTCTCCTGTGTTGGGTTGATGTGGCCAGCAATGTGTGTTCTATCACCATAGAAAAAAAAAAAAAAGGAAAGGCTTTCCTCTGGAATCCAGTGGAAAGCTGAACCTTTTCACATCATCCCTGGAGCTTCAGAGGAAACTGCCCCTTCTCCAGGAGCACTGCTCCAGCTGAACCACATCTGCCCCTGCAGGAGGATGCAGCCACCATGGAATGGGACTGCTGCCAACACCCTGACTGCCTGACGGGTGTCAGCTTGGATTCTGACTCTGGCAGTGTTTTGGGATTGTTCTTTGTAATACTGCATTTCTATTTTAATTTTCCTAGTAAAGAACTGTTATTCCTAATTCCCATATCTGTGCCTGAGAGCCCCTTAATTTCAAAATTATAATAATAATTTGGAGGAGGGGGTTCACATTCTGCATTTTAAAGAGAAGTTTCTGCCTTTATTGGCAGACACCTGTCCTCCAAAGCAGGACATCTCCTTAGCTGTGGAGCACCAGAGTGGAGCTCAGTGGATCAAAGAGAAACCAAATCCCAAGGAAGTGATCTTTCCCCTCTCCACAAGCCCCTGACAGGAGAGTGGGGCAGGTGGGGCCAGGCTCTGCTCCTGGGTAACGAGGGGCAGGACAAAAAGAAGTGGCCTCAAATTGCACCAAAGGAACCTTAGATGGGATAGGAGGAAAAATTTATGCAAGGAAAGCGTTGTGGAGCACTGGAATGAGCTGCCCAGGCCAGAGTGGAGTCACCATCCCTGCAGGGTGTAAATGCTGTGCAGATGTGGCACAGGGGACACGGGGCAGTGGTGGCCTTGGCAGGGCTGGGCTCAGTCAGCCCAAAGGCCTTTTCCAACCTGAAGGATTCCATGATTCCAGGATGGGTGCCACACACATCAGAGCTCAGAGGGCACAGAGAGGGTGAGGGTGGCTGTGGAATCCCTGAGCTGTGGGGCTGGTTCAAAGCACAGTGCTTTCTGCTCTGCTGGGCTCTGGGGTGGGATCCTGGCTGGGTTTCACTGTCCTGCCAGTCCCAGTTTGCAGTCCCCTGCTCTGGTGGGCTCTGGGATGGGATCCTGGCTGGGTCCCACTGTCCTGCCAGTCCCAGTTTGCAGTCCCCTGCTCTGGTGGGCTCTGGGATGGGATCCTGGCTGGGTCCCACTGTCCTGCCAGTCCCAGTTTGCAGTCCCCTGCTCTGGTGGGGCGGCAAGGGAGCTGGGGCTGTGTGCTGAGCACTGCTATTGCCAGCCTTAGCCTTCAAAATCACATTACCCTGATAGAATTTGCAGTCCTGCAGCTCTCCAGGCAGCACCAAGCACATGAGCTGCCTTCTCTCCTGATGCCCAGCTTGTGTTTCCCTTACCCCTCACCACAGGGATTTTTTTGTTTGTTTAATATTTTATTTTAGCAAAAGTGAAGCACCTCCACAATAGGCTCCCAAATAAATAAATAAAACAGGCACATTTTCCTCCAGCACCCCTCTGGCTGGGGAGGTGACAGCTTTTGCATGCACTGCTCATGAGTGATTCCCAGCAGCCAGAGATGGAGCAGGAATATTGGCTTTCCCTGGGCTCCAGTACTTTTCCATAAGCATTAGAGTCTTGCTGGATTTTAATGATGGGTTGTGCTGCACCCAGTTGAAATGGGTTGGACACTGGTATCTGTGTGGTCTTAATCAGATAAATCACTATAAGAAAATTATATTTTCCTTCTGGCCAGCCTTGGGCTGGTGCTGGGGGAGCTGTCAGTGTGGCCCACCCAGAGACAAATGCAGGAGGTGGAGGAAGCAGCTCCTGGAGGACCAAAATTTGGGTGGGGAGTCATCCAGCTGTGTTCCCCCAGGTGGGGATCACCTCCAGCTGGTCCCCAGCACTGGGAGAGGGGAAATTCTGGGGAAGGAGGAGGGACATGCCCAGGGCAGAGGAAAACTCCAGGGAGTGGAGGTTTAACATCAGCCCCAGCACAGGCTGCCTGTGCCAAAGGAATGGAACTGGCAGAGCTGAGGAGCATTGCCAGTGTGGAGGAAAGCAGGACAGCATCCCAGAAAAAGTGAAGGATCCCCAAGTACAGATACCAGGTAAAATCTGGTGCCATGGAGTCCCAGCATCCCTTGCTTTGGGGGCTAATGGGAATTCCTGCTAGAAACTGGGATCCTGTTCTCCTTGGACTGCCCAGGAGGCAGAATTTTGTGTGCACAGGTTTGTCTCCAAGCTGTGGGGAGCTGCAAGGTGATGCAGCCGTGGTGAAGAGGAATGTGATGAGTAGATGTCCCAAGGAGTTATTTTCAGCAGTAAAGGGGATACCCAGTCACACTGCAGAGCACTGCCCTGGCAGCTCCTTTGGGGCAGGTCCTGTGCAAAGTCTGAATCCTGACCAAAAAGGTTAAATCCACACTGAAGGGATTCCAGTTATCCAGGTCTGGCACTGTCCAGTTTGTGGGAGGAGGCAGCAGGAGCTTGGCTGGTGCAGAGCAGCAACGTTTCCAAATTGGAAATTCCCAAAAATGGTTGATAGTAGAAGTTGTTTCATACTCAGGAATAGAGAAAACATAAAGCTGAGGGAGGAACTTAGTCCAGAGGAAGGGGCAATAGCATCTCTTTGGCAGATGTGCACTGCATGTGCCAGGAGGAATGTGGGATGCAAAGCAAGGACATACAGCAAATATTGGGTGTACAGGACCAAATTATTTTGCACTCTGCTCTCAGCAGTGTTTTTAACCTGTGGTGATCTTTGTTGCTATTCCAACCCTCAGCATCAACCTCTTGCCTAAGAGGAAGAGCTAAACCCACAGATATTTTGGTGTCTGCTGTCTGAAGGGGGGTGTTGGAGCCGTGTCTGCTCCTGGCAGACACCTGATCCCTGCAGAGTCAGGCACTGAGAAACCCTGGGATAATCCCCTGGGAGGTGATGGGGCCTCTGGGGCTGGGGACAGACCCAGAGTGCCCAGGCTGGCAGCAGGGCTCAGCCACAGGCCAGGCATGAAGGTCACACGCTCCTGAAGGAATTTTTGTTTCCAAATTAGACACTGAGCCGGGGGCAGAAAATTGGGAAGTTCTTCCTTGCCTGGGGCCATCACCTGTGGGATTGTGTCCCTGTGCCTGCTCAGGTGTGACCCCACCTGCAGGGCTGTCCCAGCCCAGGGAGGAGCTGGAGCTGCTGCAGAGAGCCCAGAGCAGGCAGCAGGATGAGCAGAGGGATGGAGCAGCTCTGCTGGCAGGAAAGGCTGGCACAGCTGGGATTGTTCACCTGCACAGGAGAAGCTTTGGGCTGAGCTCAGGGTGGCCTTGCAGGGCCTGAAGGAGCTGCAGGAAACATGGAGAGAGACAATTGCCAAGGGATGGAGGGACAGGACACAGGGAATGACTCCCACTACCAGAAAGTAGATTTAGATTAGATATTAGGAAGAAATATTTTACTGATATAGTAGAAGGCACTAGAACAGGTTTCCTAGGGAAATTTTGGATGCCCCATCCCTGGAAGCATTTCTCAGTGGCATGGCTTGCTTGCAGAAAGAAAACCCCAACATCTGCCTTCTGGTAAAAAGTATGACTCCTGCAGGAATATTTTTTTTTTTTTCCTTCTGTAAGTTGGATGAGCTTTTTGTATGAGGCATTTCCTCCAAAGGAGTTGGATTAAAACAGAAATGTTCCACAAAAGCAAAGGTCAATGATCTTCTTATATTTTGCCTTCTTCTCCCCTGAAGAAAGAGTGTTTCCCTTCTTTCTTTGCAGGCAAGGGCTGGGAGACACCCTTTGTGTTGAAAAGATGCCAAAAAGGGAACTTCTAATTCCTGTAGCCCCTGCTGCCAAAGCTCAGCCATGCAAAGCCAATAAAGGTCTCCAGAATCTCCAATTACTTCGAGATTTGATGGTTTAATATTTGAAGCCCAGCACTGACTCGAATCCCTAGAAGCAGGAGCTGATTTAGTGGGCAAGAGGAGACAAGGACAGGTATATTTACTGCTCCTCTGTGTTTTACTGCCCTGTATAAGGATGAATGAGCTCTGGGCTCGTGGGCAGCCAGTTTTCCTGGCCTGATTCAGGCTAAAGAGGAGCTGGAGGGGATGCTCAGAGCCCCTGCCTGGGTGAGCACAACCCAGCCTGATCTGGGTGGGTCATGGATTTGATCTCCTGAAAAAAAGGGGGTTGAGAGTGGGAATATCAACTAGAGAAATGCTTATAAGCAGAGCAAGTTGTACTGTCAGCAGAGTTGTTTTTTTAATATTCTTTTGATAGAATCACAGAATCATTGAGGTTGGAAGAGACCTTCAGAATCATCCAGTCTCACTATCAACTCAGAACCACCAAAATCCCCCTGAACCACGTCCCCAAGTGCCACATTCAGACACCTCTTGAACACTTCCAGGGCTGGCAACTCCACCACCTCCCTGGGCAGCTCATTCCAATGCCTGACCACTCTTTCAGGGAAGAAGTTTTTCTCTTATATCTAATCTGAACTTCCCCTGCCTCAGCTTGAGGCCATTTCCTCCCATTCTTTCACTTGAGAATCGTTTTCACATTTAAAAAATGCCATTTGTTAAAGTCACCTGGCAAGGAAGCTCTCAGAAATAAATCTCTGAACACTCAGCTGGACACTGCCCTTGTGGTGGACACCTTGGAGCTGATATTTCATAGGGCAGAGTGCAAGAGAGATGAAGTAGAACACAAAAGCTGTGGCCAGCCTGGCTGCAAGAAGACCTGAAGGGACAGGGAGCAAAAATTGGTGTTTGAGCAGAGTCTGCCCCATCAGCCTTTTATTTTATTGAGTGACTCTTGAATATACTCAGGGTGTCCCCCCATGCAGGGGCAGGGATGCAAGCACCAGCCCAGGTGAAATGAGGGAGATCCTCTCCAGAGCCAGACACCCTTCACAGAGGGAATGTTGGTCACAAAATCCCCCTGGGGCTGCAGGCGGGGCAGAGGGGCTGGAAAAGCCCTGGGGGTGCTGGTGCAGGGGCTGGACAGGAGCCCAGGGGTGCCCAGGTGGGCAGGAGGCCCCTGGCAGCTGGGCTGGCTCAGGAATTGTGTGTCCAGCAGGAGCAGGGCAGGGACTGTCCCTCTGTGCTGGCACTGAGAGCCCCTCGGGGCTGTGTCCAGCTGTGGCTGCTGCAGCAGAGCCCTGGAGGGGCTGGAGGTGTCCAGGGCAGGGACAGAGCTGGGGAAGGGGCTGAGCCCCAGGAGGGGCTGAGGGAGCTGGGAAGGGGCTCAGCCTGGAGAAAAGGAGGCTCAGGGGGACCTTGTGGCTCTGCACAACTCCCCTGCCAGGAGGGAGGGACAGGGAGGGGGGTCGGGCTCTGCTCCAGGAACAGGGACAGGAGGAGAGGGAACGGCCTCAGGCTGGGCAGGGCAGGCTCAGGGTGACAGCAGCAGGAATTTCCCCATGGAAAGGGAGCTCAGGGGTTGGAGACTGCCCAGGGAGGTTTGCAGTGCCCATCCCTGCAGGTGGCACCTGGAGGTGGCACTCAGAGCTCTGGGCTGGGGACAAGGTGAGGACCAAAGTCTGGGCTGGATGATCTTGGGGATCTTTTGCAGCCTCAGGGGATTCCAGGGCTCTTTTTGGAGGTGGAGGACACAGCAAAGGCACCTGGAGGGGAGTTTCAGCACTGCAGCTCCCAGGGCTCCTCTCCCCTCTCTCAGGGTCACATCCCCTGCCCCAGCCTGGATCCTCCTCCAGGGGATCCCTCAGGTACCTGACAAACCCTCAAGAAACACAGAAAATAAGTCAGAGGCTGACCACAGAGCAGATGTCAGGTGTGAGTTAAATAGCCAGGAGATCATGGAGAAGATGGACATGTGGTGGACTAATAACCACTGTCAGCTACCTGGAAAAAAAGCCAAATCCAAAACCCAACACAGAAAAGAAAAGGGTTGTTTTTAATGTATAAGTATTTAAAAAGCATTGATAAGTATTT
This sequence comes from Luscinia megarhynchos, assembly GCA_034336665.1. NCBI lineage: Eukaryota > Metazoa > Chordata > Aves > Passeriformes > Muscicapidae > Luscinia > Luscinia megarhynchos. Next base: position 3,696,515 of record JAPFBE010000003.1, read on the forward strand.
GTGGAGTCAGGGGTATTACTCAATTTACAAAACCATTGCAAAAAATGCTTTGAGGGAATAGAAAATAGTGTGGTAGAGCAAATACTGACAAACTACTGACAAACATGGTTTCCCCTAAAAAAACAGGGTAAAAGAGTTATAATTTTATTTCAGATGCTGACATGGCAATATGTTGTAGATCAGTTCCAGATCTAAGAAATCGAATAAGAATATAAACTTAAGTAATACAAATATAAATAAGAATATAAATAAAAATATAAATAAGCATATAAATAAGAATATAAATAAGAAATAAATGTTCACCGAATGGCATTTTTTTCTTTTGTGAAAAACACTTTTCATTCCCTGGAATTCATCTTGAAACATTTCAAAGAATCACAATATCAAAAATATTTCATTTCTGTTGAACTTTTAGAAGAAGTTTTTTGAATTTCCTATTTCTTTGAAGGTAATACTGTATCACATTTCCTTTGCATCCCATTTTATTCCAGTGCTGTGCCCAGCAGCAGATGAACTCGTGATCAGCTGGATTTGGAGCCTTCTGCTCTACACAGGGCTCTGCAGGACATGTGCAGAGCAGGGTGGGCTTTGTTTTTTAAATTTGGAAGCTTTGGTATACTTGGTTTCAACCCAGATGACCTGAAACTTCCCTCTTGACAAGCCCTTGTTTTGAACCAGATCAAAAAATATTCCATTTGGATGCCTTCCCCTTGGCTTTTACTCCTTTGCTGGCCCAGAACAGGAACAGGCTGATAATAAATTTTAAAAAAAATAAAAAAATGAAAAAAAGCACATTAAACTCAGCAGCTGAGAAGGATCCATTTGTCAGAGCCATAGCTGAGTGAACATTTTCTGGCACTTCAGTCAGGCTCCATCAAAACCTGCATCTCGTGCTCTGCAGCAGATGCTGCTCAGATCAGTCAGGGCTGAGGAGACATTTGCAGGCAGGTGAGGCTGGCAGGGCAGGAGCGGGAGTTATTTCAGCCTGGGTTCCAGCGCTGTTCCGGGCTGGGCTGTGCTTCCCTCAGGGCTCAGGGAGGGAGCTCTGCCCTTCCCCGGGGCTGCAGATTCTGCTGCAGGCACAGATTGCTTTTCCCCTTTTCCCCTTTTTTTCCCCCTTTTCCCCTTTTCCCTTTCCCATCTTTCCATTTTTCCCCTTTCCTTTTTTTCCATTTTCCCCTTTTCCCTTTTCCCTTCCCCCTTTCCCTTTTTCACTTTCCCTTTCCTTTTTTCCCCTTTCCCTTTCTTCCTTTCTTCTTTTCTTTCCATTTTAACTGTCCCCCTTTTCCTCTATTTCCCTTTACCTTTTTCCATTTCCCCTTTTTCCTTTCCTTTTTTCCATTTTTCCCTTTTCCTCTTTCCATTTCCCCTTTTTCTTTCCCTTTTCCCTTTCCTTTCCTTTCCTTTCCTTTCCTTTCCTTTCCTTTCCTTTCCTTTCCTTTCCTTTCCTTTCCTTTTCCTTTCCTTTCCTTTCCTTTCCTTTCCTTTCCTTTTCCTTTCCTTTCCTTTCCTTTCCTTTCCTTTCCTTTCCTTTCCTTTCCTTTCCTTTCCTTTCCTTTCCTTTCCTTTCCTTTCCTTTCCTTTCCTTTCCTTTCCTTTCCTTTCCTTTCCTTTCCTTTCCTTTCCTTTCCTTTCCTTTCCTTTCCTTTCCTTTCCCTTTCCTTTCCTTTCCCTTTCCTTTCCTTTCCTTTCCCTTTCCTTTCCTTCCCTTCCCTTCCCTTCCTTCCCTTCCCTTCCCTTCCCTTTCCTTTCCTTTCCCTTTCCCTTTCCCTTTCCCTTTCCCTTTCCCTTTCCCCTTTCCCCTTTCCCCCCCTTTCCCCTTTCTCTCCTCTTTTCCATTTTTCTTCTTTTTTTCTTCTTCAAAATGAACAGACAAGGCTTAAAAATCCACACACACATGGAAAGTCTTCACAAACTCCCAGTTAATTGTGCAGTGGGCAGGGACAAAAGAATAAATCTGCTTTTCTTATTCCTTGAGGCAGAATCCCTGGAGCATGTGATTTGATTACCATCATTGCAAGGGCAGTTCTGGGGGCTCAGGGGACACTGGTGCCAGGGCAGGCAGGGGCACCCTCAGCTGTGTCCAGCCCCTGTCCCTCCAGGCTGTTTGTCACACAGAAATGCCAAAGGCTCCTTCCAGGAGAGCTCCCAACACCTCAGGGAGTGAGGACAAGGTTGTGCTGCACTTTTCTGGGGGCCCCAGCATTTCATAACCTGCACTGATGCCTTAAGTTTTAGCTTTCATGTTTTCCAGATTCTGCATTGGTGTGTGACTCTGAACTTCATACAGAGTGTTACAAGTTCTCCTCACAGCTCAGTCACACAAAACAATCCCTGTCCAGCCCCAGAACCAAGGACACGCTGCAGCTTCAGCCCCAAAAAGTGCAAACAGCAGCAAATTGGGGAGAGAATCTGGGAGGATGGGACTGCAGAGCCTGGAATTGGACAATTAACCCCAACATGGGAATGGACCAAAACTGATAAAAGTGTGAAAACCCCTGACTGAGATCCATCCTGGGAAGAGCCACAGCCAGGCTCTTGCACTGCCCAAGGTGAATCCTTTGAGGGCCTTTTAATAAATCCCTGCTTTATTATTAACTCTGTCCAGCCTCTGTTCCAGGCAGCCTCTCCAGGCATCAGCACTGATTATTGAAAAGCCACAAGCCTTAGTTAAAGCTGAGATGGCTGCAGGTCTAATCCCCCTGAAGCAGAAGGAGGGGTGTGGGAAGGTCTGGGGGCACCCGAGTGACAGCCACCCTTCCATCCTGCTGCTCTGCCAGGTGCTGGCCTCCTGCTCCAGGAGGGGCATGGCAGGGAAGGGAAGGGTCCAGGGCACTTGGAAAGCAGCACAGGGCAGGGGATGTGATCAGCTCAGCCTGCTGAGGGCTCAGGAGGGAGCTGCTGCTGAGCCAAACCTTGAGCCTGGCAAGCAGGAGGCTGGCAGGGGTGAGGAGGAGGATGGCAGCCCTGAGCCCATCCTCAGAGGGCAGGGACAGCTGGAAGCCATGCAGAGCCAGGGCTCACCCTGCTCTTTGAGGTGCTGAGATGGCTTTGGCATCCTCAGGGAGGAGACTGGGCACGAATTGTTCCCTGGGAGGGGCTGGGATGGAATTCCCAGAGCAGCTGTGGCTGCCCCTGGATCCCTGGAATGTTCAGTTCCAGGTTGGACATTGGGGCTGGAGCAGCCTGGGACAGTGGGAGGTGTCACTCATGGCAGGGTGGGATTTAATGTCCTTTCCAACCCAAACCATTCTGGGATTCCATGACCTTATCAATGCACCCAAATATCTTACAGGCAGGTGCCAAGGGGATGGGAGCTGTTGCTGGAACAGAGACTGGACAGAGCAAAAGGGATAAAACAGGTATTTATGGAAAGGATGCACTTTGGGCAGTGCAAGAGCCTGGCCAGGGCTACTCCCAGACTTTTCAGTGGTGCCCAGCAGCAGGACAAGGCAAAAACTGCAACACACATATTTTCATCTGAATATGAAGAAAAACTTTCCTTTGGGGGTGACAAAAAATTGGAAGAGGCTGCCCAGAGAGGCTGAAGAGTCTCCTTCTCTGAAATACTCAAAACCTGCCTGGACATGATTCTGTCAGCAGGAAAATCCTTTCTGTGCTCTGAGGGATTCAAGCAGGACAGAGGCAGCCCCAGGAGCACTGATGGGGACAGGAGCAGCTGTGGGGATAGCACACAGCCCTGGCTGCCCACTTACCTTGTGATCTGCTGATGCTGAGAGGTATTTAGGTCTTGTTTGCACAAGCTGTAGAAGAATTTTACATATTTTGATCTAATTAAGTGAGCACTGTCCTACCCCCCGCCCCGTGGCAGAGGTGCTGTTATAAAATCAGTGAATTTAAATCATGCATAGTCAGGTGCCTGGTGTGTCCCTGCACTGTCTGCCAAAGGTGTGGGCTCAGAACCACAGAGTCACAGAATGGTTTGGGTTGGAGGGAACTTGAAAATTTATCTTGTGCCACCCTCTGCCATGGGCAGGGACACCTTCCACCATCCCTGGTTGCTCCAACCTGGCCTTGGACACTTCCAGACATGGGGCAGCCACAGCTGCTCTGGGCAAAACCCACCAATTTTGCATCAGTAGAATTATAATCCAGTGAATCTGAGGGTAGAAATCATTTTTCTGCCTCACAAGTAGGTTTTATAGGGAACAATTTTCCTCATAATAGATTGATCTGTGCTGCTGTTGTGTCTTTGCAACATAAACTGCACCCATTGAAGGGCTGAGGCTGTTATTTCAACAAAACTCCTCCTCCTGACTGAATTAAATCTGTGGATTTCTGTAGAAAAAAAAAAAAATCTTTAAAAGCTCTACATGAAAACTGGGTTTGATTTTGCATTAGAGTGAATATCCTGAAAGCTTCCAGTGCAGTCAGGCAGTGAAGCCATCGAAACATCCCATTCCTGCAGCAAGGGGCAGAGTGTAAATCAGTGACCCCCTCCACCAGCACGAGCTCCTGAGCCTGCCCCCACAGCTGCCTCATCAGAGAAACCCAAGGACAGAGCTCCTGCTCTCATTTCTCATCGTGGAGGGAAAAACAAAACGCAGCAAACCTCAACCCAGCCAAACAATGGCATCCTCTGGTCGGGTGCCTGCAGCCTGACCTCATCCCTGCCTGCCCTTGTGCTCTGACAGACCCAGGTGTGGAAATATTTACTGTCACTTGGGCAGGCCATGTGCACCCAGACCTGTCAGAGGAGATGAAAACACAGAGGCAGTGATGAGCCAGCTGCTGGTTCTGTGCTTGAAGAATGGATGGGAGTGCTGAGTTTGGGGCTTGGAAGGCAGAAAACACCCCTTGGTTCAAGCAGAATTTTAAGTCATATGAGGAGGGGCTTATGGGGGTTTTTAGGCTGGAGAAAAGGAGGCTCAGAGGGGGCAGCCAGGTGGCCTCTGCTCCCAAATGACAGGAGGAGAGGGAATAGCCTCAAGCTTTGCAGGGGAGGCTCAGGTTGGACATCAGGAAGAATTTCTCCATTGGAAGAGTGATTAGACATTGGCAGGGGCTGCCCAGGGAGGTTTGCAGTGCCCATCCCTGCAGGTGGCACCTGGAGGTGGCACTCAGAGCTCTGGGCTGGGGACAGGGTGGGGATGGGCACAGCTGGGACTGCAGGGGCTGGGAGGGATTTTCCAGCCTCAGTGATTCTGTGAATATCCTGCTCCATGAGCCCCACCTCCTCCTCTGAACAGCATCCACGCTCTCTTTTTTTTTTTTTTTTTAAATTTGATCTGGCCTCTTTTGATGACTAAGGGAACAGGAAGATTACAGTTTAAGTATATAATTTTCATTTGATGTGACAGGTTAAAGCTATGTGCATTTAGAGCAGGCTTAGATTATTTTAGTTCAATTGCAACACTGATTTAGGCCCTGACTCACTCTTTGAGGCCTGACTCCATGTGGATATATGTTGGCTTGGATTTTCTGCTGGTGAAATGCAGGCACATGTGTGCATTACCCTGCTCAAATGCTGGGGTAGGGGTGGACTCACAGCAAACACAGCCCTGGATCAGAGGCACAGAGGAGTAGATTGTGCTTGTTGGGTGATTTTTTTTTTCCAGCATGAAGGCTTGATATTGCAGAGTTTATTTTCCATCCCCTCGTGCCCCTCCCAGACCCTGGGCTGTGTAATCTGCAGAGTGCTTTGAGCCTGAGTGCCCTGGAGCCTCCCTGCCTTTGCTGACAGCTGGGCAGCCTGAAAACTAAAATTGCTAAAACTCACAGAGCAGGCTGGGAGCAGTGACCTGGAGGTGACTGGCCTGGCTGGAGGGAGTGGAAACTGCTTTTGATGGGTTGGCAATGCATTTTCCCCTGTGAGCCCCACCTGCAGTGCTGCATCCAGCTCTGGTGCCCAGCACAGAGAGATGTGGAGCTGTGGAATACAGAGCAGGGGCAGGAGGATGAGGGGATGGAGCACCTCTGAGAGCCCACAGAGACAGGCTGAGAGCTGGGATTGCTCACCTGGAGAAGAGAAGGCTCCAGAGAGACCTTTGAGCCCCTCTCAGTTAATGTGTTACAGGAGAGCTGGAGAGGGAGTTTCCACAGGACAAGGAGGGCAGGGTTAGAATGGATATGAGAAGGAAATTGTTCCCTGGGAGGGTGGAGGGGCTGGGCTGGAATTGCCAGAGCAGCTGTGGCTGCCCCTGGATCCCTGCAATGCTCAGTTCCAGGTTGGACACTGGGTTTGGAGCAGCCTGGGACAGTGGGAGCTGTCCCTGCCATGGCAGGGGTGGCACTGAGTGATCTTTAAGGTCTTTTCCAACCCAACCCATTCTGTGATTCCATGATTCTCATTTTAGGGCTGCCCTGAGCAGAGTGATGTTCAGCAGCGATTTGGGCCCCCAGCCCCAAAATTGTTTTCCTGATTTCCACGGGAAAATGCCCCGTTTACAGGTGGAGGGCAGATGATTTGCATGCAAAAGCTTCTGTGTGTTCAGTAGCTGTCGGACTTTGTAGGTCAGGCTGTGACAAAGGAAGTGTTAGCACTTTCCCAAAACTAAAAGTAAGGTGTTTCTAGGAACTCGGAGTACAACGGAGGGTCATGGATGCAGAGGGAGGCACGGGCATTCTTAGGTGCCTTAGCTAATGCTTCCTCATTACAGGGAACTAAAGCTACCCGGGAGAGGTTTTTTCTGAATAATTAAAAAAAAATAAAGCTTTTGGGGCAGTCCTTCCTGCAGCAAACCTGGAAGTGAATCAGGACCTCTCTTCTCACTTGTATTCGTCCTGGAAAGTACAAGAAGCAAACAGCATTTTGTGTGTCTCCTTAACTACATCTCTCCATCTCCAGCCTTGGAGTGGAGGGGGAGGAGAAAAGGAGCTGCCAGCAGCTCCAGTGATTGATCTGTCTCGTGTTTTCTTACGCTGCGCTCTAACAACCTGTTTAAAAAAAAATGACAATGACAAATCAAAGCTAATATTTTCTCGCTAGAAATTCAAAGTGCCCTGGATCATCCCTGGGTTTTTGGTATTAAATGTGCGGCTTTATGCATAACGTTTGTCTGGGAGTTTGTATTTTTTTTTTTTCCTGCTGGAGCTCGCAGCGTTTAGAGGAGAAATGTCTTTCCCTCGGAGCCATTTGCTACAATAATTGTGGTGAGAAGCTGCCGCTGGTTGCTGTCACCAGGGGACAGTTCATAAAGGTAAAAGCGCTGCAGTTCTCCACGTGCTCCAAGTGCTGGGAGTGGCCCTGGGAAGGGATCGGGAGTCTCGGCCGGACTCGTAATTTGCCCTGAAGCAAAGGTTTGGCCGAGGGTTTGGCTGAGCCCGGACAGCTCCGGGTGAAGCAGATTTGGAGGTCCAGGGGAAGGGGAGGGGAGGGATGCTCTCACCCCGACATCCCGGGATGTGAGGGATGCTGTCACCCCGACATCCCGGGCAGGGGAGGGATGCTGTCACCCCGGGATGTGAGGGATGCTGTCACCCGACATCCCGGGATGTGAGGGATGCTGTCACCCCGACATCCCGGGATGTGAGGGATGCTGTCACCCCGGGATGTGAGGGATGCTGTCACCCGACATCCCGGGATGTGAGGGATGCTGTCACCCCGACATCCCGGGAATTGAGAGATGCTGTCACCCCGACATCCCGGGTTGTGAGGGATGCTGTCACCCCGACATCCCGGGAGAGGAGGGATGCTCTCACCCCGACATCCCGGGATGTGAGGGATGCTGTCACCCCGACATCCCGGGAGAGGAGGGATGCTGTCACCCCGGGCAGTGAGGGATGCTCTCACCCCGACATCCCGGGATGTGAGGGATGCTGTCACCCCGACATCCCGGGATGTGAGGGATGCTGTCACCCCGACATCCCGGGAATTGAGAGATGCTGTCACCCCGACATCCCGGGATGTGAGGGATGCTGTCACCCCGGGCAGTGAGGGATGCTGTCACCCCGACATCCCGGGAGAGGAGGGATGCTGTCACCCCGGCGACGCGGCTGCCCGAGAGGTTCGCTCCCGTTTTTCCCCCTTTTCCCGGGGTTGTCATTCAGGAAAAAACCCTCCGAGGATTCCTGAGCGCAGGTTTTTGAGCAGAGCGGGATTTCTGTCCCACGGAGCAAACCAAGGCTGTGCTGTTGGCATTTGGGAGCGCCCAGCCGAACTTTCCCAGCGCCGGCAAGGGCTGACACCAATTCCAGCTCCCGCTACTGGAGGATGCTGCCTTCCCCTTTACCCATCCAAAATACCCCAAATAAAAACATCCACAGCCAGCTCCTAAAAATTCACAGCCCGCTCCTAAAAATTCACAGCCCGCTCCTAACCTGGCGATGGAGCCGCAGGGTTCAGCGGCTCTGGGAGGGAGGGAGAGAGGGAGGGAGAGAGGGAGGGAGGGAGGGAGGAGAGAGGGAAGAGGCAGGCAGGGAGTTCAGGTTACCGCTGCCGCATCGCCGCCTTCCTTCGCTTCTGGCTGCGGGGGATGAGCCCCTGGCTGGGGACAGGGACACGGGGACAGAGGCAGCGGCGTCCCGGGGGAAGAGCCGCGCAGGATGCGCTGCGGGAGCATCCCGGGCTGAAGAGGTGCCCGCTCCTCCCTCCAGCTCCAGGTAGGACCCAGAGCCGGGACTGGCTCCCTTCCCTCCTGGATGTGCCTCCCCGACTTTCCCAAACTCTGCGGTGGGGAGAGGCGGAGGAGAGGGAGTGCAGAGTGACCCCGCTTTGGCATCGCGGTCATTGCCACCAGAGCAGGCTGATTTTGGGGGTGCTAATGGGCAGTGACTAATCTCGCTCGCCAGATTTAATGGGTGCTTCATTTTGGAGCGTTTTAGCAGCCCCACATAAAGCCCAGGATGAGTTAGGACAAAGCCTAACAAATCCAGCCTTCTCCTCGCTGTCCTGCTGGGAGCTTGGATAAAATGCTGAAAAAAAAAAAAAAAGATCCACGAGGCGCAGGTAAGTAATTTAAAAAGCCACTGGACCTGATCCCACAAACATTTCTGTGTTTTCAGCACTTTTAAAGCCAAGGAGTTATTGACAAAGGATTTGACAGTCCCACAGTTGGATTTGTGTTCCTTTGCCCAGGAAGATTTTTCCTCCCAAAGTACCAGACTTGCTGATTTAACAGACACATGAATGCAAAGACTTAGTTCAACGGTTAGAGGAGTATAAAGTTCCAAACACCAAAAAATGACTGTGCCAAGAGGCAGCAGGAGACAAAAGGCAAAGCATGAGCACCACGCTCACCTGCTCCAAGTGCTCCCCCAGCTTAAAACAGGGGGGAAAAACCACCTGCAAGGCACAATCCTGACAGGTCCTCATCCTACAGTGATTTCATCAGGACTGAGCAGCAGTCAAAGATTTAGGAGTGATATTGGAATAGCTTTATTGGCAATTTTTCCCATTTTGAATTTTTTTTTTACAACCTGCATAATTATCACTTCTCTTCCTTCATGTGTCTTGAATCTGTTTCCAAGGGAGAAGAGCAAGATCCTCATTTAGACTTCTATCTGAAACACCATTTTCAGTTTTCTTTCTCTTTTGCATTAAGATGAGGAAAACCAACAAGCAGCACTACTTGTGAATGAGGGTGCAATAAATAATTTGGTTTGGGGGCACAGAATTTTTGAAGAATGGTGCTTTCATGACTCAGAGAACTGGACTTTTGGAGTCCTAGCAGTGGCAACAAGACAAGAGGAAGAGATTTCCTTATTGCTTTGTTTATGAAGATAAGAGGAATTGAATTGGATTTTATTCCTGTTCAGCACAATGAAGCACATGGTTTACACAGGGTCAGGTTGCTCTGATTCATCCCATTGTGGACAGTTGCTTATCTGTGCTCAGATCTGAGGTTTGGAATAGACCAAGTAGGGTAAAATTGCTGATTCATGAGGCCATTCTGAAATAAGTTAAATATGCCCATTAGCATCAGTGGTAAAAGGAACACAGGGGTGTTGTAGGAATAGAGGGAGCATTAAAATTAGCATTGGAGAGAAATCCAGAGAGGGATGGTTGGCACCCAGCAGGTGAAGGGAGGACAGAGACAGGAGGAGAAGGCTTTTAGGCTGAATGTTTGGGAAAGAATACTGCCAAGATGAGAGAGAAGGAGGGAAAGCCCCAGGGCACTGCCTGTGAGAGAGGATGCCCTTGGCTGGCTGCCTGCCAGGTGTGTTTGCATCACTGGTGCAAGTGGATTGAGCCAAAAGTGTCCAAATATGCTCCTGGAAAGGACACAGAGCTGCATGGGGGCTGGACTGTCCTGTGCAGTGTCCCTGCACTGATGGGCTGAGCTCCAGCCCCCATGCAGCAGCTCCCTCCATCCTGGAGAAAGGATCTGCCCTCACTAGATACCCAAACCAAACATTTTTGTGGGTGTTTAAGGGCCAGGATTCATCCAGAGAATTTTGCAGGTGGCTTGGCAAAGCAAGCTGATATTTTAAAATAGAAGCAAGCTTCCTTAGCTTGGCTAAAGTTCCTGGGAGTGTATTTCTTTTTGACTCCTCAGTTGCAGCACTTATTTCCTGTGATATTACCAGAGCAGCGACACCTCCTGCCAAACTGCTTCAGCTTGAGTCGCTCCAAGGCACAAACTTTTTGCTGGTTTTGAGAGCAAAATTGCATTTTGGTCTGAGGATGTTTTTTTGGCTTTTCAAAACAGGTGCTATGACCAAGAGCTCGTGGTTGGGTGGATGAGATCAAGGTACATGAAGAGCTAATGGCTCTTGATTTTTTATATTTTTTTTAATAAGGAGGAAGATGCATCCTTCTGGTTCAAAAGATTCCTGTGCCACAAAGGCCTTCCCTCTTGCCATGATCTTGATTCTCCTTTAGGGGTCTGGGTAGAGACAGAGGAAGAACCCAAGGACACCTGTCTGGACCATTCTGATAATGGATTATTTAAATTTCCTCACCCAAGGTGACACTTCTGTATCTGAGCTGGGAACACTTTTCTGAGTGGATGAGGCCCATGAATTTTTGTTCTGTTCCTGTAAAAATAAAGATGCAGCTATTAAATGGATGAGTGCTGCCTGCAGAACTCTCCCTGTGCCTGTGCTCTGCCCCTGGGAGAGTGGCTGTGTGTAAGTTGTGTTTATAAAATCTGCTGGGACTGTGGTTAACCACCAGGAAATCACTCTCTGTGGTATAGAAAATACGATTTAGAGGAGGAAATTGGGCAAATTTGCCTCTGAAGGGGTGAGGTTAAGGAGTTACTGTGGGTCTGGTGGCTCTTCTGAAATTGCCTCATAGCACGATGGGGCAAGGATGTGAAACTTGAAGGGACTCTTGCTCAGATACTGAATTTTAACCAATTTATATCTTAAAGTTTCTCTTTTTTTGACTATGGTTTTTCTTTGATTGCTGGGAAAAATGTTTCTTTGCTTATTTTAGCTGTGCCAGTGTTTAGGCCACGTTGGCCATGGCCTTGAGAATAGTTGTATGCATATATCTGTATATATGGTAAATGATATTTCATTTGGCTTAGAGTGAGATGCTACATTCTGGATTAATCTAATTTCTCCTTCTCTGGAAAATTCATAACTTCACTTGTTTTTACTACACATTTTTTTTTCTTTTAATTATTCTGAATTCTCTCCTTATTAAAACCCAAAGTGGTAAATAAAAACCAGCCCAACCTTTTACAAAGAAAATTCAATCTGCTGCTGGAGTCACAGGGTCAATCAGCTAAATGGGTATTAGTAACATAATGACAGAGCATAAGCCAGGACACATAGTAGGATTTGCAAATCCATAACAGTAATGCTGCTTTTCTATCTGGTGTCTAATTGTTGGCTTAGGGGTTTCTGTCCTGGGTCTGTGACAGAGTCACTGCCTGGACATAAAATATTGTGGAGAAACAGAGGCTCATTTTAAGTATGGAAAGCTTAAAACAAAACCCTCAGATCCCCTTTTTTTCCCATGCAGATCCCATCACAGCATGCCTGGGAGGAGCTGGGAAAGCAAAAACCCCCTCCCAACACAGAAAAAAATGAGAGAAAAACCAAAGAGATAAAAAATAATCAAAATGAAAACAAACAAAAAAGCAAAAACCAAACAACAAATCGAACATAAAAAACACAAAAACAAAAAAAAAAAAAAAAGGAAAAAAAGAGAGAGAAAAAAGAAAAAAGAAAGGAAGAAAAGGAGGGGGAAAAAGGAAAAAAAAAAAGAAAGGAAAAAAGGAGAAAAGAAAGAAAAAAGAAAGGGAAAAAGAAGGGAAAATAGAAAGGGGAAAAAAGAAGGGAAAATAGAAAGGGGGGAAAAGAAGGGAAAAAATAAAGGTAAAAAAAGGGAAAAAATAAAGGGAAAAAAAGGGGAAAAAGAAAGAAAAAAAAAAGAAAGTGAAAAAAGAAAGGAAAAAAGAAAAGGTAAACAAAGGGGGGAAAAGGAAAAAAAAAGAAGAGAGAAAAGGGGGAAAAATAAAGGAAAGAAAGGAAGCAAAAAGAAAGGGAAAAAATAAAAGAAAAAAGAAAGGGAAAAAAGAAAGAAAAAAGGGGAAAAAATAAAGGGAAAAAAAAGGGAAAAAAGAAAGGGAAAAAGGAAAGGAAAAAAGAAAGGTAAAAAGAAAGGAAAAAAATAAAGGGAAAAAAGAAAGGAAAAGGAAAGGAAAAAAAAGAAAGAAAAAAAAGAAAAAATAAAGGAAAAAAAAAGGAAAGGTAAACAAAGGGGGAAAAGGAAAAAAAAAGAAGGGAGAAAAGGGGGAAACATAAAGGAAAGAAAGGAAGCAAAAAGAAAGGGAAAAAATAAAAGAAAAAAGAAAGGGAAAAAATAAAGGAATAAAGAAAGGGAAAAAAGAAAGGAAAAAAGGGGAAAAGAAGGAAAAAAATAAAGGGAAAAAAGAAAGGAAAAGGAAAGGAAAAAAAAGAAAGAAAAAAAGGAAAATAAATAAAGGGAAAAAAGAAAGGAAAAGGAAAGGAAAAAAAAGAAAGAAAAAAAGGAAAATAAATAAAGGAATAAAAAAAGGAAAGGTAAACAAAGGGGGAAAAGGAAAAAAAAAGAAGGGAGAAAAGGGGGAAAAATAAAGGAAAGAAAACAAAGAAAAAAAAAAAAAGGAAAAAAAAGAAAGGCAAAGAAGATGTGCGATGTGGCCATAACTAATGAGCCCATCAGTCAGTGCTGCAGTGACAAACTGTGTGTGAAGGGAGCAGTGCCTTGCTCTGCCTGCCTGCACTGACAAGGAGACACCACCCTGAGGGGTGAAGGGACAGCACAGGGGAAAACTCAGGAAGGACAGCACAGAAAGTTCTTCCCTTGTCCTGCACCATTTTTTTGTGTTTCCACCCTTTGTGCCTGCCAGGCTGGGTGAGCACACTGTTAATCCATGAAACTGTGAGCCATGCTGAGCCCATGGCATCACCAGAGATGCATTTTGGAGAGCTCCAGGCTGGCCCCTGCTCCTCTGGAACGCTTGCATTTAGGAAAAAAATAAATGTTTCCTGCTGTTCTTGACATTTTCTTATTATCTACGTGTGCTTAATCCTTCTCTGTGTCATGCTGAGCTTATGAAAAAGCAATTTAGGGGCTTAATTCCAAGGAAAATCGGGAGTTAGCAGCTTTTGCTAGTCCTTGTACCAGGACATATGTTACATTCAGTGATTAGGGGAGAAAATGGAGTGACCCTGCTGACTGGAACTGTGCAGGATTTGGGGCTGCAGCTCCTGGTCACTCTCTTAAGTCGTGCCTCTGATCTCGGGGCTGCAGCTGTTTGAGTGTTTTTACAAAGCAGGGATTTTCCAGGTGGTCCAAAGCACTTGGATAATTTGTGGTTTGGGTTTTTCCCTGGCTGATGTGTGTGACCTCAGTGCAAAACATCACCAACCATCCCCTGAACCCGACTGGAGCTGTGTCCCAGAAAAGTTCAGAAAAGTGAACTTGTTTAAATTGGTATTTTGAACCTTTTCCTCAGGGGCACTCCCAGCCCTACTTCCCTTTCTCTGCCTCAGGCCAGGCTGCTTTCCCTGAGCTCCCTGGCACGGAGCCCTGCTCTCTGTGCTCTTCAGATAATTGCACTCATTAACAGCCCTGAAGGAGATGGCAGGTTAATTTTGATGCAGTAATTAGGCTCTGGCACAGCAGTTACCATGGCTTGATCTCTGGGGAGCACAGAGGAGTTCCAGCAGGGTCAGAGGTGTGACCCCAAAGCCAGACTGCTGCCCATGGCAGGATTTTGGGAGGAGGGAGTTTGTGCCACTGGTGGAAACAGGGATTGGCAAAAGGAGAGTTTGGGATTCAGATCCCAGACCTTGGCCACCTTTTTCACGGGGTCCCAGTGATAAATAACATAGAGAACAAACATTTTCAGCTCCCCTGAAGCTGCTGAATAGAACTTAAAGACTAACTAAAGATGAAAGGCGTGCCCAGAGGATGATAAAGTGTCTGGGACCAGTGGAGAAACTGATAAAGAGTCCTCCAGTGGGGTTTTGGCAAATTATGTAAAAAGAAGCAACAGAAAGAAAGTTAGAAAAGTTTATTCCTGCCAACTTTGGTGTCATTTCTGGTGAACCTGCACAGGACAAGTGCCTGGTCTCCCCTGAGGCTCTGGGATTTTTTGTGCTGGCATCAGACTTTCCTGGAGAAAAATCACAGGCTAATTTGGGACACAGGTAGGAACCTTTGTGACATTAAGGCATTCTCTTGAATTTGGGAATCCTGCCCACATAGGACACCTGAAAATTGGTATTTTGGAATTGGGCATTTTAGAGTTTAATATCTTTATTTTAGAATTTAATATCTTTAGAATTTAATATCAAAGATGGGTTACTTTGATATTTTGAAGCTTGATGTTCTGGTATTTTGAAGCAGAATTATTTTAGTATTTTGGAACTTGGTATTCTAATATTTTGAAACCAGGTTACCTTAGTATTTTGGAACTTAGTATTCAAATATTTCAAATATGTGTTACTTTGGTATTTTAGAGCTTAGCATTCTGGTATTTCCAAAACTGAGATTTTGAAAACTGGTTTTCTGGTATTTTGGTGGAACAGCTACCAGCATTTGTCAAGGAAAAAAGAAAGTTTAAGACTTAGCTGCAAATTCCTGGCCATAGAGAGCTGAAAAGGCCAGCTGCAGGCATAGATAAGAGAGAAATAAAGATAAGAAAATGTTTGTGAGGAAGGTAAAAGTCACCTGGCTCCTATTTTCATAGGACAATCCTCAGATGAGATCAGAATAAAACTACTGAAAATCCAAGAAATGGACGGTTTTAATACAGGGAAACTACTTGATGTTGCACCAAAATGTGCAAATCCAAAAAAAAGAAAAAGAAAACAAAAAACAGCAGAAAAAAACTAAATAGAAAATGATAGCAAATATAAAAGAAAACAGCAAAAAGTCTTACCCCCAGAGAGGAGTCTTGTAAGAGGGGAAGGGGTTCAGTTCCTCAATCTTCATTAATCAATACACATATTACAAAAAAATATAAATATTGGAGGCAGGAGGTAAAAAAATCTTCAGCTAAAACCCAGGACTCCTCCAAACCCTTTAATGGAAACAGCAGAGCCTCTGCAAACAGCCACACCAAGAAATGAAAACCTGGAACTTCAGTAGGCACAGGAACCAATTATTCAGTATTAAATAAAGTTTAGTGATGCCTCCATCACAATTGTTGGTGCCACTGGAAGTTGTGAACTGTGCCCCTTTTTCAAACCAGTGAAGTTCAAACTAGGAAAATTATAAATAACTCATCAATTTCTGTACCTGCCAAACTCTCCAAAACTTCTTAAGAAAAAACTTAAAAAAAAAAAAAAACAAATTTGAGTGCAAAAATCAAGTTTCAGGAAGGAGACATTCAAATTAAAGTCCCATTTGTAAACTTCAATTTTTATATTACACTGACTTCCCAATCTGAACCTATCCCAAAGAAAATTAAGGATGCAGTAATCCCCATTGTGTGGGCCAGGGAGATTCCTGGAAAATCAAAAAGAGCAGAACCTGTGAGAATCAAATTAAATCAGACACAGACCTGGTAAGACAAAACCAATATCCTTTAAAATTAAAACTGAAGAGGCTCATTACCTATTATTGAGAAAATTTTAAGGTACAGGTTGTTGGTGAACTCCAATTCTGACAGTCAAAAATGTTAATAGTCAAGATTATCAATTAGTACAAGACTCAAGAGCAATTAACAAAATTGCTAACTAGCCCAAAATTTGCTAAGTTACCCGAAACACTCATAACCACACTAAAAAAAAAAAAAAAAAGTAAGCAAATAAGCAAATAAATAAAAAAATAAATTTTGAATGGTTCACTGTAATAGACTTAAAGGAATTTTGGATTATTGGTCCACCAATAATGCAATAAAATTGGATTATAAGGTCCACCCTTTTTATTTAAAACTGCCCATAAAGACTCTATTATATGGCCTGATGATATTCTGGGTGCTTTCAAACAACTTCAAAAGCACTGATGAGGTCTCCAGCTTTGGGCTGCCTAGATCCTGTGAAATCTTTTGAATTATTCCTTTATTATATTATTATAATATATTATATTATTCCTGGCCCAGCTGTTTGTGAGCAGTCCCAGCTACAGAGCTGCAGAGTCAGACATTAAACCAGAATATAGCACAAAAAATTTGTCAGTTCATCCAAGCATTCTATTCTAAATTTCACCCAGGTGGATGGGAATTCACCCCTGCTGGACAAGTAATAGTTTCTGAGAGAATAAATTAGTGATAGAGGCTATCAAATGTAGTAACTCTCCTGGAGATTATTGGCAAATTGACTTTACAGAATTTCCATGCAAAGAGGGCTGTAAATATCTATTAGGGCATCACTTTTCTGGGTGGCCTGAAGCATTTCCCTGTTGCACCAACATGGCAAAAAAAAGTGAAAATATTTCTAAATCAAATATTTCCATGCTTTGGAGCTCCTCTAGGGAATGTCATCAGAGAAAGGGTCTCATTTTATAGCAGGAATAGTGGGACAAGTTAGAAAAGCCTTGGGAATCCAGTGGGATTTACACATTCCATGATGGTCCCAAGCCAGTGGAAAGGCAGAAAAAAAAGAATTATACTGTTAAACTTCAATCATTATCCCCAACCAGAATAAAATATGAGGAAAAAATGAAGTTTGCTACAGAAACTGAATGCTTGCTACTACTGAAATATTGCTCATGTCTGTATCTTAATAGTTCACCAAAATCTTTGTTTGCCTTTAAAATTTCCCAGAGAGATTAGTCATGACAATTCCTACAAAAATTTAAAGTAGCTAAAATATTAAAAGTAGCTAATTGCTGGCTGTGTTCTCAAGGAATGTTGGTAGGAATGAGGCCCCACAGAACCTCATGGCCTTAAGGAAAAATGAGCCATTATTGGGCAAAAATGTTGCACTTACATCAGGGATGAGTTTGAAGCCCAGCAGACAAAAATCAATAGAAAAGGCAATAGAAGAGTGGCAGAAAGAAGAAAACCCTTTGATGAGGTTGGCTTAATTCATGGCTATCAAAATGCATTTGTGCACAAAATGCATTTGTGGCAGTCATTTGTAACCACTGTAGAGTGTTTACTTGTTTGTGTTCAATGCCAGAGTTGTTCTAATGCTTTGTGCTGAAAAATGAAGTATTGTGGCTTGCCTAAAAGAAACAGTCTGAAGAAAAAGAAGGAATTTGATAAATAACAAAGAGAATAAAAAATTTCAGCTCCCCTCAAGCTGCTGGGAGAGAGCAGAGTCATTTTTGATGTTTTCATTTCAGGTGAGTGTGAGAAGAGGCTGCAAACCCCACATGGTTTGGTGCCAGGATTCCATGCTAGCCACAGCTGCAGAGACCCATGAAGTGCCAGTCAGTTAAGAAAAGTCTCTAGGACATGAAACAGGCAGTTTTTATTTCATAAAATATTTTGCAGTGGGAACAACAGGAGATGGAAAAAGCTTTGAGATAATTAAAAACCATGATTTCTGACTGAGATCACAGAGAAAAATCAAGTATGCCATGCATTTTTCTTTATCCAAAACCAGAAAGATTTGTTTTGATGTAAAATGGGGATGAGAAGGGGGTCACCAGGCAACACCAGGGTGATTAATTCCCTGATACAAAAACTTCAGTGCTCCAAGGAACTGCCCTGCCTGCACTAATATAAAATGGTTTTAGTGTTCAGAATTCTCCCTGCTCATCTGAACACAAGGATTGAATGGAGGGTTTTGGAGAAAAATGGCCTTGGCAAGAGGGAAGCAGCTGGTGTCTCTGTCACCCTTTTTCCTTGGAGTTCTCTCAGTGAATTCCAGTTTGGACACTGGGGCTGGAGCAGCCTGGGACAGTGGGAGGTGTCCCTGTCACAGGGGTGGAACTGGATGGGTTTAAGGATCTTTAAATCCTCTTCAACCCAAACCAGTCCATAATTCCATCTTCTTATTGAGGCCACTGCCCTCCCCTTGATCCCTGCACAGGAATCTTTTGGGAGAGGACACATGGGCATGTGTGCCACCTGCAAAACTTCAAAAATGCTGTTTACAGTTTGCACTCATCTGCAAATATTTGCACTGCCCAGCTGTGTGTGTCTGTGTGTGTGTGTGTGTGCAGGTTGTGCTCCTTCCACACGTGGGGAGGGCAATCTGGTTCTGGAAAGGCAGAATGGGAAAGGTTGGGAGGAATGGTAAAGGCTGCTCACCCAGGTGTTCAAAACAAGGACCTTTAAAAAGGTTTTTTTAATCTGTAATGCTGGAAACAAAAAGTAGAGAATGGTCAGGTTACTTTAGTCATATTCTACCAAAATCTTGTAAGATGGTTGTTGTGTGTTATAGCACCTTGCACTCATATATTTGTGTAAATGTTTTAATAGAATGTTGCTCTCCATTGTTTTCTTAGGTCAGTGTTTGGCTTTGTACATGTTCTGGAATTTCTGTAACAGAGGAATATCAGACTCTCAAAGACTCTTCTGTGAGCTGGTGATAGAAACAAACTTCTTGTACATCTCCATTGTCAACCTCAAAACAGCATCCTGTCCTGAAAACACAATTCAGGATATTCATGTGCTTCCTCCCAGGCCACTGAAGAATGTGAGAACAGATGCAGATTTTTGTATGATCTTTTGCCTATACATATAATATAACTGCATATGTATAATCTCACACAATTTTACATAGGTATTTAACTAAAGCAGTTGTAAAATTAATTACAAGACTACTGTGAGCTATAAATACAGGAAAAAATCAGATCTGAGGAATACTCCATTTAAGGATAAAGTGAATTTAAATATAAGTGCCAGAAGAAATGTGAGATTTTGAAATATTTAAAAATTCATTAGTGAATCATTGCAAAAACACACTTCACTGTGGGAGCAATTCCAGTAAACCAAGACTCCAGTTCTACTTGCTTTATGCTTTTGAGAACTCCCACTGAAGTCAATGGGACTATTCTTGGGGGTAAAATGAGCTGGGTTTGGTTCCAGGGACACCTGGCTGGAGTTTCAAATGAACTCAAATCCTGCAATGCAAAACCTTTGATTGCCTGGAAAGGGGAATTTGGGCAAAAGGGAGGCACTAAGGTGAATTTGGGGGAGTCTACACAGAACACTCCTGGTCAGAAGGCAGAGATCAAATTTCTATGGAATCTGCAGCTCTGGGCAGGGCTAACTTGGTTTGCTGTGTTTTTATTTGGGGAGCCAGATAGAAAATTCTTTGTTAAAAATGGGGAAGGTGGAAGTTTCTCCCTAGCAAAAATTGCTCCATCCTAGAGCTCTAAAATAGCAGTAGGAGAGTCTGAGGCTCTCTGGAATGAGCAACTCAAGCCTCAAACTCCTCTCACCAGGTTAATTTATGGAGGTGTGTAATATTTGTGGCACTATAAGGGTTTGGGGCTTGCCTTGATAATTTTTATCTCACTCAAAATTTCTATTAGATTTATAAGCAGATGTCCAGCTCATTAATCAATCTCCTGCAAGGTTAAATGAGTGAACATTGTTGTTGTTTGGATCTTTCTCACTTAAAAAGGGGAGGGGAATAGGACAAGCCCCTTCTCACCTCAGCATGTCCTAGTGAGTCACTCAAACTTTGAACAAGCTGAAAAATCCAAATAATGTGACCCACTGCTGTTTTGGCTCTTTTCTTTTTTTCAGAGCAGCTGACCCAGCTTCAGAAATGTGACTCATGGCTCCTCCAGCAAAAGGATCAGCAGCAGTTTCTGGGTTGGTGCAAGGGCCCCACAGGACACAAAGGGGTTGAAGATGAGAGGAACCTGGCTGGGTGTGCCTGTGGGACACCTGCTGGCCCTGGGACACGGGCACAGATGGAGAAACACGGTATTTAAAAAAACCAACCAACCAAAAAAGCCCCCACCCCCCAAAAAACCCCAAAAACCCCCTATCATTGTTATTCTCTACCCTCTGAAATGGAGACATAAATCTGCTCCTCCTCTGGCCCTGGTGGCTCTAAACTAGGTTTGCTGGGTGCTGCAAATGGGGAGGAGGTTTGCAGCATCAGCCTGGGTGACCTGGTGTCAGTGGACATGCTTGTGTGGATTTCTGGGGACACCCTGGCTTGGAGGGCAGGTTCAAGTTAAGCCCAAGTGTGAATCTGCCAGCAGGACATCTGGTGGGGGTGACAGGAGGAGAAATGCACGTGGGTGAGTGCCCTCAAACAGGCAGTGTTCTGTTAGAGCTGACCTGCCTTCAAATCCCTGTGCTGGGAGCTGGGAGCAGAGCACTGAGAGGAACCAGAGATTATTTTTATGGATGTGCTGCTCCTTCTTGTTCCTTTCAGGCAGACTCCAGGAAGTTGAGGCTGTTTTTCTGCCTGGTGGGGCTCAGCAGTGCCAGCTTCTGGCTTTTCTACAGCTGGACCCAATTCTGCACGTCCTGTGAGAGCAGCCAGGGTTACACCTTCCCCATGGAGACTTTCAGGAGGATGGAAGGGAACTTCTCCCAGCTCCCAGACATTGACTGCCTCAAGAACCCTCCCTTCCTCGTCCTGCTGGTGGCCTCCTCGTGCCAGCAGGTGGATGCCAGGATGGCCATCAGACACACCTGGGGCCAGCACAGGACAGTGGCTGGCAGGAGCCTGGTGACGTTGTTCCTGCTGGGGAGCCCTGGGAATGCCAGCCAGCAGGCTGGCATCGCTGCTGAGAGCCAGAGGTACAGAGACATCATCCAGAAGAACTTTACAGACACCTATTACAACCTGACCCTGAAGACCATGATGGGAATCGAGTGGATCCACAGGTTTTGCTCCCAGTCCAGCTTTGCCATGAAAACTGACACAGATGTGTTTGTCAATGTTTTTTACCTCACTGAGCTGCTTCTGAGGAAAAAGAAGACTGCTGGATTCTTCACAGGCTTTTTAAAACTGCACGAGTTCCCCATCAGGACAAGAGGGAGTAAGTGGTATGTGAGTAGGGAAGAGTATCCAGGAAAGACCTACCCACCCTTTTGTTCTGGGACTGGGTATGTTTTATCCACTGATGTGGCCAGCCAGATCTATAACATTTCTGAGAGTGTTCCATTCATTAAACTGGAGGATGTGTTCATAGGCCTGTGCCTTGACAAATTAAAAATCCAGCTGGAGGAGCTCCACTCGGAGCAGACGTTTTTCCCAGAAAGGATCAGGTTCTCTGTCCCCCGCTTTAGGAAAATCGTGACGTGCCATGGAATAAAACCCTCTGAGCAGCTGAGCTACTGGAACCACTTAGTGGCAGGAACTCCAGGAGTGCTCTAGCACCTGCCCAGCTCCACTGGACAAACTGAAATTCTCTGCTTTTGCAGGGCTGCTCCCACTCCAGCAAACTCCCAATTAACTCCAGCTCCATCACATTAATGACTTTGAAATGGTTATTTTAATCAGAGAACTCTTAAGGCTGGAAAAGACCCCCAAGATCATTGAGTCAAATCTTTGATTAAAAACCCCCTTGTCAACAAAACCAGAGCACTGAGTGCCACATCCAGTCATTCCTTGAACCCCTCCCTGGGCAGCCCCTTCCAGTGCTTAACACCCTTTCTGTGAAAAAATTCCTTATTTCTGCCCAGGAACATGGAAACCTCCTTCTCTCCCATTCACTCCCATCTCTGAGCATCCATTCTCTAGTTACAATAATTAGTTGGTTTTTTTGTTTTTGGTTTTTTTTTTTTCCTGAAACATTCAGGGTTGCTAACCCACCCTCCAAATCCTGCTGCCACAGGCCTGGGAACATTCCTGCTGTGCCAAACAAAAAAGTCAAAGCATTTTTTGTTCAGAGAATCAAATCCTGGTCGCCCCTTGATAAATCACTGCACCCATCTGTGCAGGAATATAAGGAATGGTATTTGTGCTGCCAGGATGCTCCTCCTGGCAGAGGAAGCTGCAGCCCTGCCCTTGCAGCCAGCTCTGTGTGGGCTGAGCTGCATCCTGGCACTGCTCCCTCCTTCAGTCTACCAATTTCTTTTTTGCAGGGATGGTAGAATTTGCCCATGCAATGCTCTCAGGACAACCTTGGGCACTGCAGGTCACCTGGTGGATGTGTAAAAGCTGCTGCAGTGTTTCCTTCCTCCCAGAAACAACCCATGTGAGCCAGTGGAGGGTGTCCTGCTCTTCCTATTAAAACAGGCCCTGGAGACATCACTGATATTTGTGTCTCACTTAGATGGCCCAAGAGCTACTGTGAATGGTTTGCCCAGGTTAAACGAGAGTCACTTACAGTGATTCAGACATTTTTTTCCCCAAAGAGAAACTGGTTGTGTGAGAAAAAAGACAGGGGGATTTTTCTCTTTTGAACAAGACCTAGTGGGAAAATGTGCTCAAGTAATCATTCAGGCTGGGAGCATTTCTATTTCTATTTCTTATTTCATTCCCAAGCAAAGGCTCAGGAAATCTCTGGGATGGTTCAAAGTTTCAGAGATAAGGAGTGGGATCTTTACAGCAGATGCTGAAAAATCCTTCAGGGCTCTGAGGAGGGAGAAGAGAGCTCAGAAATCCTCCCTTATGCAATGCTCCTGCTTGATTTTCCTGCAGGCACAGGCAAGATCAGTGTTAGCAGCATGGAATGCCTGCAATGTCTGTGTGAAGTGGTTTTTTTCCAAAAAGGAGTGAAAGTGGAGCTGTTCCCAAGAGGAGCTGAGGGGATCTGACACCCAGCATGGAAGAAAGACAGGAAAATAGATTTTATTATTTTGGTGTTATTTTTATTGTTTCTTTTCATTTTATTGAAAAGAAGGATTCTTCTTTCTTTCTTTTCAAACCCTTCTTGGTGAGGATTTCCCAAGTATCTCGTTTTACTTTCCTGAAGAGCAGGATAAATATTTTCAGCAGGAAAATCCACAGAAGTGTTCAATAATGATGATAAAATATTATTTATTTTCCTCTGGTGTAGAGTAACCTGAGATCATGCACTTACATTTGACCACAGATCATGAAAGAAGAAATGTTTATTTGTTTGACAGAAAAATGGCCTTCTTCATTTTAAGCTTCTTTAATAAACTTTTAATATTTTATTTTAAAATAGCTCAATTTTACTTACACTTCAGCTCTTTTCTGAATACTTTTGCTGCCTCCAGAAAGTGTGATGGGTCAGACTGATAAGGCCAAGCCAACATCTTTTTAATCACTATTCTTTCCACATAATATCCAGAAATATCTTGTGTCATTCATTGCTCCTGTGCCCAAGGTGCAAGCTGGTTATTCCTTTAATTTATGGGAAAATGGTGAGCAGAAAGGAATGTTTCCTGGTCATTCCCAGCTCCCTGTCTTGAGGGGCACAGGTCTGTGATCTGGGACAGCACCATCAGCCTGATATTCTCTTCTTGTTCTCAGAGGTACTAATGTAGTAATAAATAATAATATAATATTATAATATTATAATAACATAATAATATAATAATAATATAACATAATAACACAATAACATAATAATATAATAATATAATAATGAAATAATGCTGCAGGCAACTGCAGGTCTCACTTCCACCTCTGTGCCTGGTGCCAGCAGTTTGTGGCTTTGCATCAGCATAAAAAAAGTCACTCCTGAGGACCAAGTCCTGCTTGACCTCTTGTGGCTTTTATTTGAGGTCAGGAGAGTCCCCAGTTACTTGAATCCAGTAATTCTCAGGCAGCCACTTCTGCAGGCTCAACCTCATTTTTGGGGCTGAATCCCAGAGGAAGATGTCCCTGTGTTTCCAGGGAGATGTGCTTGTCATTTCAGGTGACCTGCACAGGATGTCTTCAGAATGTTTTACCCCACATCAGCCTCCAGTGACTGCCCAGGAACATTTAATTGGTCACTGCAGCAGCTCTGCAGAGGAGCAGGTGAGTTCAGGTTGCAGTGCCAGGGATTTGGGGAGCCTGCTCCTCTCCTCTCTGACTGTGGCTTCCAGGTGAATGCTTTTAGCTGCTGCACAGCGTTTCCCTCAACATAATGATTTTCTTGGTGTAAATTAGAAACTGATTTTTTCATTCACAGAA
This sequence comes from Luscinia megarhynchos, assembly GCA_034336665.1. Taxonomy (NCBI): domain Eukaryota; kingdom Metazoa; phylum Chordata; class Aves; order Passeriformes; family Muscicapidae; genus Luscinia; species Luscinia megarhynchos. Next base: position 3,720,821 of record JAPFBE010000003.1, read on the forward strand.
TCAAAGAATTGTTTTGTTGGAAAAGAGCTGCGAGTTTGCAGTGAGTCCAACCCTTAACCCCAAAAGGTGTCCCTAGGCACCACATCTGCACATTTTAAACTTCAGGCACAGTGATCCCACCCCTTCCTTGGGCAGCCCCTTCCTGGGCTTGACCACCCTTTCTGGGCAGAAATTTTTCATAAATGCTATCTAAACCTCCCCTGGTGCAACCTGAAGCCATTTCTCCTTGTCCTGTTGCTTTTTATTGGGAGAAGAGACCAATCTCCACCTCACCCATCCTCCTGTCAGGGAGATGTGGAGAGAAACTCAATCCCCCCTGAGCTTCCTTTTCTCCAGACTAAACCCCTCCCCTGCTCCCTGGGCTGCTCTGAATAAGAATGTATTAATTGAATAATTAAATACTTAAAACATAAAGTTACCCTGCTGGAAAATGTGATTTAAGAAGAAGCAGATGATTGCATGTAAGGCAAATCCATTTGTTTAAACAAAACCACTGTGCTAGTGAGTTTATATGTATCAGCTAAATTAAATTGGCTTTTGCAGCTGAGGCCTCAGATCATGGATTTTGAAACAATCTAAACAGTATTAGTGAACAGTATTAGTATTTTGAAAAATTAGATGCATTTTCCCATGAATGACCATCACAAAACAACCAGAAATATAAGTAGAGCTGTAAACACAGTACTGTATTTTTTAAATTTTGTATAGGCTGATAAAAGAATTCAGGCAATTTAGGGGAAGTTTGTCTGCAGAAGTTGAGCACTACCCCAACGTTTTTATGCATTCTGGGATAGAAGTTAATTAAATTTGGTTTTTTTAATGAATGGCTTTGAAAAACTAAAACTAAAAGTTACTCCACAGCTTCTAAGCAGAGAGGAGTACAGAAATCAGCAGAGCTGGCACAGTCTTAGAGTTGGTTGCATTTCAGCACATTCTATTTCTTCCAAGATAATTTTTTGGATGCAGAAAAATTAATTTATTTCTTTTTCCACAACTCAAATTAATCAACTAACACATTCTCAGTTCGAGTTAGGATTTTCAAACCTATGCAGGAAGGATTTGCTCTCACAGCTCCTCTGACTAATTGGAGAGGTACAGCCCTCCCAGGCACATCTGGAACCACAGGGTGGATGTCTGCAGTGGAAGTTTGGCCTTATTTCAGGGAGGAAGGGGACAAAAGGACTCCTGGGTGTGACAGGAGCTGCTCCTCAGGATCTGTGTGGGTGGCAATGCAATCCCCATTTAAAACTCGTGCCACTGTTTGTATTATTTGCATAGAACAGTTCCATGTTTGGTATTTTATTAGTAAAGAATTTTGCTACCACGGTTTTGTGTGTGTTCCCTTGTGTTTCTGGCTGTGAATGTATCAACATTTTGGGGTGCAGTTGTGTTAGGGGGCTGGTTCCTTTTCCAGTTAAATCAGTGGAATGACAGAATCATTGAGGCTGGAAATGACATTTAAGGGTAGCCAGGCCAAGCTTTAACCCAGCACTGCTGAGTCCAGCACTGCCCACGTCCCCAAGTGCCACATCTGCAGGGATGGGGACTCCAGCTCTGCCCTGGGCAGCTGGGCCAGGGTTTGAGCACTTTTCTGGGAAGGAATTTTCCCTAATATCCAATCTAAACCTGTCCTGGCTCAACCTGGCCCCATTTCATCCCATCTCCTGTTCCCTGCAAGAAGGGCTTGACCATCTTTCCCTCCTGTCAGGGAGTTGTGCAGAGCCACAAGGTCCCCCTGAGCCTCCTTTTCTCCAGGCTGAGAGGTTCAGGGGGGATTTTGGTGGTTCTGAGTTGATAGTGAGACTGGATGATTCTGAAGGTCTCTTCCAACCTCAATGATTCTGTGATTCTATCAAAAGAATATTAAAAAAACAACTCTGCTGACAGTACAATTTGCTCTGCTTATAAGCATTTCTCTAGTTGATATTCCCACTCTCAACCCCCTTTTTTTCAGCAGATCAAATCCATGACCCACCCAGATCAGGCTGGGTTGTGCTCACCCAGGCAGGGGCTCTGAGCATCCCCTCCAGCTCCTCTTTAGCCTGAATCAGGCCAGGAAAACTGGCTGCCCACGAGCCCAGAGCTCATTCATCTTTATACAGGGCAGTAAAACATAGAGGGGCAGTAAATATACCTGTCCTTGTCTCCTCTTGCCCACTAAATCAGCTCCTGCTTCTAGGGATTCAGTCAGTGCTGGGCTTCAAATATTAAACCATCAAATCTCGAAGTAATTGGAGACTCTGGAGTCTTTTACTGGGTTTGCATGGCTGAGCTTTGGCAGGAGGGGCAGAGGTTGTTGTGACCCAAAGGCAGGACCCAGCACTTGGTCTTGTTAAATCTAAACTCTTGAATTTTCTCCCCTTCTCAAAAATGACGTAGGAAACAGTGAGGGAATTGAAAGGAAAAGATAAATTTAACCACAGGTGATGCCTTTGGGAAGAACAAGAGCCAAGCTGAAATGATTTCTGCCCCACTGTGTGCCTGAGGGTGGCTGTCAGGGTCCTTCTGGGACCTGGAATACAGGGCTATTCTCTTATCTTAAAAGAAAAATGTGAAATAACTGAAGACTGTCACTTGGATTTTTAAACACAGGCAGTTATGACCTAAAAACCATAAAGAAAAAATTTCTCCCTTACTGCCTTTATATTTTATTTTATCTTGCTTACATTTCTGATATGTTTTGCTTGGGATTTTTTTTACAGCTAGACTTTAATTTATTAGTTCATGACAGCAATATATTCTACAAATATTGCCACAGGCCTTAGACATATGCAGCACATAGGAGATCCAGCCTGAAAAATCAGACTGGAATTTGGTCATGTTCTGGCTGAGCAAATAGAGACTTTTTCCAAAGCCTGGTAATACAGTGGATTTGAGGCTGTTCTTCTAAAACAAAGAAATGTACTTAAGTACATTTTCACCAGAAAATGTAATTGGATGATTTCAATGGTTGAGAAGGAATATTTCACATATTCAAAAATGCATTATTTTTGCAGGGAAAAAGAAAAAAATGCAAGCCCCTTCTTAGAATGTCTCCAAGTGAACCCTGCACACAACATTCCTTGTGTTCAGCTTCTCACCCAACCTGACCTCGTTTAATTTATGACTTTGGGTGCAGGGACAGAGACCTGCAATCATCTTCCTGCTCCTCAGGAATCCCAGTTCCATTTCCAGTCACACCATCACACTGGAGGCAGGGAATGCCATAAATTAGTGATGTGGTGTGATTTCCACCTCCAGCTCACAGATCTCCCAGGCAGCTCCAATCCCCTCATGTTTAATTCAATTATTACTGCTGAAACAGCAGTTGTAAGTAAATGTTTGACTCGAGTACACAAAGGCACCTGCAGCTTTTACACGTGTTGCTGCTCATAAAGGCCCAAGGGGGGGATTACAGAGCAGGGAGAGCTGAGCTGGGAGCAGGGTGGGGTGGGAGTGATGCTCTGGCTCCTGGCAGGGTGAGGAGGGGTGGAACAGCTCAGGGAGGCAGCTCAGCCCGTTTTGGGGATGCCAGCCCCTCATCCTGGGGGATCCCTGCAGGTTTCCTGAGCACATCACCTTCAGCAGCTTTGCTGAGGAGGAAGGTGCTGCCTCAAATTCTCAGTGACCAGGGTTCCAGCACGTGGGATATGGAAGAGGAAAAGGGCTGGAAGCTTCATCCTTTAAAATCCCAATCTTTACTGCATTCTGGAGATCTTTTAAGTACTCACCAGCTCCCTCAGCTTTCAGGCAATCTCAAAAATCAAGTTTTGTGTAGAAGCATTGCAAAAGAAGTGACCAAACAGAATCATGAAATCAGAGTTGTTGGGCTGAAAGGACCTTTAAAGGTCAGTCCAGCCCCCTCTGCCAGGACATTTTTAACTCAGTCAGAGCCCTGTCCAGCCTGGCCTTGAAGTTTTCCAAGGACTGGGAATCCACCACCTCTCTGGACAGCCTGTTGTGGTTTTCCTCATGCTCATGGTAAAAAATCTCTCTCTCATATCTAGTCTAAACTGACCCTCCTTCAGTTAAAAGCCATTGCCCTTGGTCCTATCAGTACAAGGCCTTGTGAAAATTCCCTCTCCAGCTCTCTTGTAGCCCCTTCAGATAATGAAAAGTGCAATAAGGTCTCCCTGGAATTTCTCTGGTCTGAACAGCCCCAGCTCTCTCTGCCTGAACATCAAAATAAAATTCACTGCTCCTCCACAGGAGAAAGCCAAAATACAGCAGTGATTCTGCCACATGGAGAGAAACTGAATATCTGAAACCATCTCTGCCAGAGCCTTAGAGTGTCTTAGTGAAAAAAGGCAGATTTCAGTCACAGACCTGGTACCACAAACAGTGCAGAGGAGACACTGATTTCCAAAAAAATCCCCCCCTGCCATTTCTACTTGGTGATGTTCCCTGAATGCCCAAAGGGAGCAGCAAGGTGTCAGTCCCAGGGATGCATTTCATGAAAATGCAGAAGGGAACCAGCTCTCCCCATATCACAGTCTGCCCTCTCATCACAGCAGTGCCACTCTGATCATGCCTGTGGGTCACAACATTCATCAAAATTCTATTTTCAGAGGTGTGAGTCTGACTGTTTCTCATAACTGGCAGCCCTTGCAAAATCATCAGGAAAATAAAAAAGCTTGGGGGTGCTGGGCAAGGTGAACTCCAGAGGTCCCTCCAATCCTAACAATTCTGTGGGATCCTGTGTGGAAAGGTTTAATTCCATGGTCCCATGGTGAGTTTCCTGGGGGTGCTGTGGGGTTTGGAGCCCGGGACACAGTGCCTGTGTCTGCATTCCTCTGACAAAGCTGCTCCTCTGAGGTGCCCAGAGCTGCACCCACTGTGCTTGCTAGAGAGAGGGGCTGAGCTCCAGTTTTAAAAGACTCTGGACAGATTTTCATTTTGCCTGAACTCCTTGAAGAATCTGGTTTACCATGTAAGTCCTCAGGAAGAGTCTAAAAATCATCACCTTAAGCCATGATGAAAACTGCAGTCCTGATTGTGAGTGTAGAGAATGATGTTTCCCTTTTCTTGGCACATTATCACATTGAAAAGTTCTTTAGAAAAAGCTGAAGGATAACCAGAGCAATTAAAGCTGTTTGAACCAGAGACAAAGCAGTTCTGAAGCTAAAGAAAATGTTGCCAGGGGAACTGCTGCACTAAAAAATTTCCTTCTGAGATTTACACTCCCTCTGACAGCACCAAAGCTGCATCTTCTGTCTTTCTGTGATAAACTTTCTGACTCCATGGTGAATGCCTTCATCTACCTGCCCTGAATGGTGACATTTTCATTTTTCCAGCCACAACTCACTGGTTTCAGTGCTGGGGAGGAGAAATGCACCTGGCAAAGGGGAAGCATGGAATGTGCTTCAGTGCAGGCAGGAAAGGCCTGGATAACAACATTCCAGTTGTGCAGATTTATCCAGGACAAATAAAAACTGTGAGGATATTTGTGCCAAAAAAAAAAAAAAAAAAAAGTGTTTAATCCTTTGGGCTCCTGGGTGTGAAAGTCTGGGAGAAGATTATGTCCAAAGCCTTTCCTCATTAAGGGCCCACAGCAATTCTGCACAGAGCAGTGACTTTATTATAATCAGCAAGGAAAAAAAAAAAAGAAAGAAATGAAAGAAAAAATCAGATGAGTTCAATTGTTGTTACAAGATTTTTGAGAATTTATCCTGGCCTAGTTCATAGTAACAATTTCATGAATCTTTACATCAAGGCAAAGATTACCAGATTTCCTTGGAAAGAGGTAAAGCAGGATTTCCTCAGAACAGAGGGAATCTGGTGGGATTGGTCTCAGCTACTTTTGCTGCCTAAACCAGAAAGTCCAATCCAGCCCAGTCGTGCAGATTCCTCTGAGTAAAAATAAGGAGGGAGACAATGGGGGAAAATGCATCTCAATGTTTGCAAAGGTAACACAAAGAGGAACTGGCCCAGCCCTGTTATTTCCAGAGCTTTTCCTCTAAGCTTCTGATTAAGGAAAAAGGTGATTACGCTAACAGACTAATTAAAATATTTTAAAAAGCTGTTAAAGACAGAGAGGGATCTGTGTGTCTCACTTAGACATCTACAGCTAACACTAATAAATTCTGTTTTGAATGAGAAACACCTTGCAGAGCACCAGATATTTTGGAGAACAGTAGAGGAAAGGAGGAAGAGCATAGAAAAAGAGGGAAAAAACAGAGGCAGAGTTGGAAAAGTTATGGCTTAGCATCTCTTTGGCCTGATTTGCTACTGGAGAGCAGCATCCTGTAGGCAGCAAGACAGAGACAGATAATTCAGTCATTAGGGCAGCTCTTCTCCTGCCTTTGTCTTTTCTAGGAGTTTCAATTCCTTTGCTCTTCACGTGAGAAAATAACATTTATTTCTTTGATAGGGAGCCATTTCTCTAAATCCTTGTAATGGCCAAACTTCCTTTCAAGCCCATTTCCATGAAGAAATGAAGAATCTTATTCCTGTTTCCAGCACTGACCTCTAATCAGCTTTAATCACTACGTGGCTCTTCTCTGCTGCTTTAGTGCTCACACTGATCCTGTTTTCTTTGACTCAGCTAAACAAGCCAAAATACAGCCTGGAACTGGAGGGCCTGGTGATTTGACAGCTGAAGGTGTCTAAATGCTGTTCTAAATGTTTTCTATTACAGAAGCACAGAATGGTTTGGGCTGGAAGGGGCCTAAAAACCATCCAGTGCCACCCCTGCCATGGCAGGGACACCTCCCACTGTCCCAGGCTGCTCCAGCCCCAGTGTCCAACTGGAACTGAACATTCCAGGGATCCAGGGGCAGCCACAGCTGCTCTGGCAATTCTGTTCCAGGACCTCCCCACCTTCCCAGGGATGAATTTTTCCCTAAAATCCCATCCAAACCAGCTCTCTCTCTCTGTTTGAAGCCATTCCCATCATGACAATTTGTCCCGTTCTCCTGCAGGGGAGACAGAAATTGCACTGGTGGCCCCAATGGACAGAAGGTTTCAGTGAGTGAATCCCAGGAATCCTCTTGGAGCTCCTGGAGTGGGATTGCACAGCAAGCTGTGCAGACATATGTTCCAGCCTCACACAGCCCAGAACAAAAAAATGTAGGGAGCAGCTTGGGAGTTCACAGTGTACACACCATCCAGAAATGGGTTTGGAAGGGTTGGGGAGTGGGGAAAAAAAGGAAGAAAATCCTCCTACTCACCAGCAGAAGAAAAAGGAAAAATTGGAAAGAAGCATCTAGGGGAAAGGGAGGGGGAGGTAGGACTGTGCCTGGTGATTCACAAAGTGACCAAGGTGCTTTTCCATCTCAATCAGGTTTTTGAACATCGTGGGTGACACTCTGGGGACTCAGACACTTCCCCACATCTTACCCCACTCCATCCCAACCCTCATTAGGAAAGCCAAAGGAAGGAAGGAGCTGATAAGGGCATGAATTAATAACTAATAAAATGTCAATGCACATGCTGGGCATTTCTAACACAGCTGATTTTGTCCTCTCTACACTGAGGGGATGGGCATGAACCTCAGAGCAGCCTAAGCCTACCTGAAGAGCAATTAGAGAGATGACAGAGCCAATCTCTGCTCAGCAGTGCCAAATGATAGCTTTGTACAAGTTTTAAAAGCAGCAATTATCCTTTCCAAAGCGTTTTTATATTTTTATCTTGATTAATTCAAGCCAAAAATTAATTTTAACCTTCTGCACTTCTCCTGCTTGGGCAACCAGAGATGGAATGTGCTCATTAGATGTTATTTATCTCTTTTCTTGCTCTAGATTTATTCAGACACACCTGCATGGAAAGCATTTCAAGAATATTGCTATTTAAGTCAGTGGAACAAGAGTGTGAGATTTTAGACTGTCAAAAAGAAGGTGTTTGTAAAATCAAGGAAGTAGTAATAAAAAAAATATAACATAAAAAATATAACAAAAAAAATCCTCTTCCTGCAGCTTTCATGGCTATTTCTTTTAACAAGTCAGGGTGATTTTTTTTTCTAATAAAGCAAAGGTTTTAAAATTTATTTTCAGAAATTTCTCATGATTCCCCAAACTGAATGATTAATTTCCCTTTGCTGAACCAAACCTTTCCATTTCAAGTCACTGTGGCATTAATTTCTATTTGCTACTGTTACTGTGCTTAGTAGAAAATACAGTTCAGGGAAGTTTTACATCCCTTTTTTTCAATTTAAGCTTCCTGGCAGATGGACTCATCATAATACTCTGCTGACATGTCACCTCAGTTCAACTCACTGACCAATAAAATGCAGGATGCTGTTCCTGGAGGAAGACAAAGGCTGTAAGAACATCTCAGGAGGCAGCAGGGAGCACACACAACCCCCTCAGTCTCCTGGGGCCACCAGGAGGAATTTCTTCACAGAAAAGGTGATTAAACACTGGAAGGCACTCCCTGGAGGCTTTCATGAAAGGCTGGCTGTGGCACTCAGTGCTCTGGTCTGGCTGACAAGGTGGTGTTTGGTCCAAGGGTGATCTCAGAGGTCTCTTCCAGCCTGGCTGATGCTGTGCTGCTCCCCAGTGACACAGCCTGATCCATCCTGCCCCTGCCCTGGGATGGGCACCTCGGTTCTATGTGCAAAGGACTGACTGAGAAGTTCCACACCACAGCCCTTAGAAAGCCTCTACCTCCCACCCTGCCCCATCTCCTCCAGCTGCAAACTGGCCCTGGGTGATCCCCAGCCCTGGCCCAGCCCCTCACCTGCCCAGGGCTGCTGGAGGCCTCAGCACCCCAGCTGTGGTGACAGGGACCACTGGCAGGGCCATGGCTGGCACAGACACTTCTGCTCCTGCCTGAGGCACCTCAACAGGGGCATGTGCTCCAGCAGCATCACAGCCACTGCCTGAGTGTGTAACTGTCCCTGTGACAGGGGACATCAGTGCCACGTGCCACACACTCACCTGTGTCCCTGTGACAGGGGACATCAGTGCCAGGTGCCACACACTCACCTGTGTCACTGTGACAGGGGACATCAGTGCCACGTGCCACACACTCACCTGTGTGTGACAGGGGACATCAGTGCCAGGTGCCACACACTCACCTGTGTCACTGTAACAGGGGACATCAGTGCCAAGTGCCACACACTCACCTGTGTCAGTGTAACAGGGGACATCAGTGCCAGGTGCCACACACTCACCTGTGTGTGACAGGGGACATCAGTGCCAAGCACCACACACTCACCTGTGTCCCTGTGACAGGGGACATCAGTGCCAGGTGCCACACACTCACCTGTGTGTGACAGGGGGACATCAGTGCCAGGTGCCACACACTCACCTGTGTCCCTGTGACAGGGGACATCAGTGCCAGGTGCCACACACTCACCTGTGTCCCTGTGACAGGGGACATCAGTGCCAGGTGCCACACACTCACCTGTGTCACTGTGACAGGGGACATCAGTGCCACGTGCCACACACTCACCTGTGTGTGACAGGGGACATCAGTGCCAGGTGCCACACACTCACCTGTGTCAGTGTAACAGGGGACATCAGTGCCAGGTGCCACACACTCACCTGTGTGTGACAGGGGACATCAGTGCCAGGTGCCACACACTCACCTGTGTCACTGTAACAGGGGACATCAGTGCCAGGTGCCACACACTCACCTGTGTGTAACAGGGGACATCAGTGCCAGGTGCCACACACTCACCTGTGTCACTGTGACAGGGGACATCAGTGCCGGGTGCCACACACTCACCTGTGTGTGACAGGGGACATCAGTGCCAGGTGCCACACACTCACCTGTGTCCCTGTGACAGGGGACATCAGTGCCAGGTGCCACACACTCACCTGTGGTCCCTGTGACAGGGGACATCAGTGCCAGGTGCCACACACTCACCTGTGTGTGACAGGGGACATCAGTGCCAGGTGCCACACACTCACCTGTGTCCCTGTGACAGGGGACATCAGTGCCAGGTGTCACACACTCACCTGTGTGTGACAGGGGACATCAGTGCCAGGTGCCACACTCACCTGTGTGTGATAGGGGACATCAGTGCCAGGTGCCACACACTCACCTGTGTCCCTGTGACAGGGGACATCAGTGCCAGGTGCCACACACTCACCTGTGTCACTGTGACAGGGGACATCAGTGCCAGGTGCCACACACTCACCTGTGTCCCTGTGACAGGGGACATCAGTGCCAGGTGCCACACACTCACCTGTGTCCCTGTGACAGGGGACATCAGTGCCAGGTGCCACACACTCACCTGTGTGTGACAGGGGACATCAGTGCCAGGTGCCACACACTCACCTGTGTCACTGTGACAGGGGACATCAGTGCCAGGTGCCACACACTCACCTGTGTCCCTGTGACAGGGGACATCAGTGCCAGGTGCCACACACTCACCTGTGCCATTATAAGAGGGGAAATTGGCACCATGGCACTCACCTGTGTCAGTGTAACAGGGGACATCAGTGCCAGGCACTGTTCACTCACCTGTGTCACTGTAACAGGGGACACCCATTCCGGGCACCATCACACTCACCTGTGTCACTGTGACAGGGGATAACCGTTCCAGGCACCACTGCACTCATCTCTGTCACTGTAACAGGAGAAATTGGTACCACTGCACTCCCCCGAGTCATTGTAACAGGAAATTGGCACCACTGCACACACTTGTGTCACTCTGACAGGGGACACACATTCCAGGTACCATGGCACTCACCTGTGCCACTATAACGGGGAGAATTGGCACCGTGGCACTCACCTGTGTCACTGTAACAGGGGACACAGGTTCCAGGCACCGTGGCGCTCCCCTGTGTGAATGTGACAGAGGAATTGGCACCGTGGCGCTCACCTGGTGGGTGCCCACCTGTCTGCACGGAGCCCTGTCCTCTGCCGAGGGCGAGGATGAGGATGAGGATGAGGATGAGGATGAGGATGAGGATGAGGATGAAGACGAGGATGAGGATGAGGATAAGGATGAGGATGAGGATGAGGATGAGGATGAGGATGAGGATGAGGATGAGGATGAAGATGAGGATGAAGACGAGGATGAAGATGAGGATGAGGATGAGGACAAGGATGAGGATGAAGATGAGGATGAGGACGAGGATGAGGATGAGGATGAGGATGAGGATAAGGATGAGGATGAGGATGAAGACGAGGATGAGGATAAGGATGAGGATGAAGACGAGGATGAAGATGAGGATGAGGATGAGGATGAAGATGAGGATGAGGATGAGGATAAGGACGAGGATAAGGATGAGGATGAGGATGAGGATGAGGACGAGGATGAGGACAAGGATGAGGATGAGGATGAGGATAAGGAGGAGGATGAAGACGAGGATGAGGATGAGGATGAGGATGAGGATAAGGATGAGGATGAGGATGAGGATGAGGATGAGGATGAGGATGAGGATGAGGATGAGGATGAAGACGAGGATGAGGATGAGGATGAGGATGAAGACGAGGATGAAGACGAGGATGAGGATGAGGATGAGGATGAGGATGAGGATGAGGATGAGGATAAGGATGAGGATGAGGATGAGGATGAAGATGAGGATGAAGATGAGGATGAAGACGAGGATGAAGATGAGGATGAGGATGAGGATGAGGATGAGGATGAGGATGAGGATGAGGATAAGGATGAGGATGAGGATGAGGATGAAGATGAGGATGAAGATGAGGATGAAGATGAGGATGAAGATGAGGATGAGGATGAGGATGAGGATGAGGATGAGGATAAGGATGAGGATGAGGATGAGGACAAGGATGAGGATGAAGATGAGGATAAGGAGGAGGATGAAGACGAGGATATGGATGAGGATGAAGACGAAGATGAGGATAAGGATGAGGATGAAGACGAGGATGAAGATGAGGATGAGGATGAGGATGAGGATAAGGATGAGGATGAGGATGAGGATGAGGATAAGGATGAGGATGAGGATGAAGACGAGGATGAGGATGAGGATGAGGATGAGGATGAGGATGAAGATGAGGATGAAGACGAGGATGAAGATGAGGATGAGGATGAGGACGAGGATGAGGATGAAGATGAGGATGAGGATGAGGATGAGGATGAGGATGAGGATGAGGATGAGGATAAGGATGAGGATGAGGATGAGGATGAAGACGAGGATGAGGATAAGGATGAGGATGAAGACGAGGATGAGGATAAGGATGAGGATGAAGACGAGGATGAAGATGAGGATGAGGATGAGGATAAGGACGAGGATAAGGATGAGGATGAGGATGAGGATGAGGATGAGGATGAGGATGAGGATGAGGACGAGGATGAGGACAGGATGAGGATGAAGATGAGGATAAGGAGGAGGATGAAGACGAGGATGAGGATGAGGATGAAGACGAGGATGAAGATGAGGCCGGTGCCGATGCCGATGCCGGTGCCGGTGCCGGTGCCGGTGCCGGTGCCGGTGCCGGTGCCGATGCCGATGCCGGTGCCGATGCCGGTGCCGATGCCGATGCCGGTGCCGGTGCCAGTGCCGATGCCGATGCCGGTGCCGGTGCCGATGCCGGTGCGGTGCGATGCCGATGCCGATGCCGATGCCGGTGCCAATGCCGATGCCGGTGCCGGTGCCGTGCAGGCCGATGCCGGTGCCGGTGCCGATGCCGGTGCCGGTGCCGATGCCGATGCCGGTGCCGGTGCCGAGCGTGCCGGTGCCGATGCCGGGGCCGGTGCCGGTGCCGGTGCCGATGCCGATGCCGATGCCGGTGCCGGTGCCGATGCCGATGCCGATGCCGATGCCGGTGCCGGTGCCGGTGCCGAGGCCGATGCCGGTGCCGGTGCCGAGGCCGATGCCGGTGCCGATGCCGATGCCGATGCCGGTGCCGGTGCCGGTGCCGGTGCCGGTGCCGGTGCCGATGCCGGTGCCGATGCCGGTGCCGATGCCGGTGCCGATGCCGGTGCCGATGCCGGTGCCGGTGCCGGTGCCGGTGCCGGTGCCGATGCCGATGCCAGTGCCGATGCCGGTGCCGGTGCCGATGCCGATGCCGATGCCAGGCCCGCCGCCCTTAGCCCGACTCTCCCGGCGCGCCCGCTCCTGTGCCGCCGGCCGTGTCACTTCCCCCGGGCCGGTTAAACATTGACAGGGCGGGGGCAGGACGGGCCATCCCTGCGTGTCACGGTGCCAGGCACGGCCTGCGCCCGGCCACAGCCCGGGACAGGGTCCCCAGCGCCGCAGGGGACCTGTCCCTGCACGGAGGGATCCGCCGGGATCCGCCGGGATCGCCTGGGCGGGCAGCGACAGCCGCACCCCGAACGGGGATGTGATCAGGTAACCCCTGCACCTGCCTCCCAGCGCTCGGAGAGAAGATAATTTAACCCTTTCCCTGCTCCTGCCTCAGCAGGGAGCTGCCCTGGGGTGTTTTGTGGTTCTGTCTCTATTCCTGCTGTGGGGTGCCCCCAGCACCGAGCCCCTCTCTGGGTGATATTGTTGTTATTATCCCCCGCCTGGGGGATCCATCCACCTGCCGTGGATGAGGGAGGGAGCAGCACTGGCAACCTGAGCCACCCCGAGCGCCACCGAGGGGAAAAGCAGCCCAAAACCCCCCCAGGAATTTAATTCATCATCAGCCAAAATATCCCGTTTCATCTGGGGATCGGATAATATTTCCCAGCCCTTTAAAAGCCCGTTTTGAAACAAAGTAAAACGAAATATTATAGATCCCTCCCTTTCCTGTCTTGCTCTGCTTCACCCCAAGCCGTTCACTGATTTTTATCCTGGATTTGGCACGATATTCTTGCCAGTTTATTCTTTATTCTTTGCCTGGCTCAGAATGCTTTGGTGCAGCTGCATTTGTCAGGGGGGTTTGAAGGCTGCTGGAAATCCTGCTTGGTGTCACAACTTCCTGGGAAAGGACCCAGCCCAGTGTTTTGGATTTGTTTCCTGGTGATTTACTCGGGCTGTTTCACTTTGTGTGACAGGTGACACCAGCTCATAGTGCTGACTGCTCTGTGTGCGTGCCAGGAGCTGTCACAGTGACAGGGCAAGGAGAAATCCCTCCCCACCTGCCTCTGGTGGAGGTAAAAACCCCCAAAACCTTTCAAAACTAGGAAAACCCAAAGCAGCAGGTGAAGAACTCAGCCCACAGGTTTGGCTGGGAACTTTGACAAGTTGACAGGGCTGTCCTGTAGGTTCCCAAGGTAAACTGAAAGCTTGAAAAACAGGAAAATGTGGGTGAAAATGCCAGGTGAGCCTGCCAGAATCCGGGCAGGGAACGGAGCTCTGGTACCTCCTGGTGCTGAGCAGGAAACCCAGGCTGTCCCTGTGGTGACATTTCATTTTCTGCCCTGCACAGGACTGCCACAAAGAGCACCCCTGGAGTCACAAACACGCTCCTGACAAGAATTTTGGTGTGGCCACAAAGCCATATCCTCTGGCTTGGCTTTTCACAAAGGCAAGCTTCAGCCACCCAGATGAGGAATTTGTAAACCAAGAGCAGTCAAAGCCTCTCCCACATATTTTGAGGGGGAGGAGGATAATATCTCACAAGTGAATCACAAACACTGCAAAAGCAGAAAATAGGAAGGAAGGAAGGTGGTGTCTCACACCCAGGCTCTGTGTGTTATTTCTGACCACGGTGGAGAGGTGCTGGTGGCTTTATTGTGAGGTTCATTGTGGGCACTCTCAGGTTCTGAGGAATAACCCTGGGGACCCTTTTTGCTCTATCAGCCTTTCTGAGGGCTCAGTCTGGGGAGCTGGGAGGAGATTTGATGTTTCTCATCCTCACAAGTGCAGCAGCTCAGAGAATTACTTTTCCCAGTTGCTCACAAGTCATTTAATGATGCAGCAGAGCTGCCCTGCCCTGTCAGTGCTGAAGCAGAATTGTGACAGCCAGGAGGGACTGAGGGATGGGAGATCTGCAGGATGGGGTTTTCTGCTGAAAAATGTTCCTCTGTGCCTTTTGAAACAGTTACTTGAGGAAAGGTTTGCTCTGCTTCCAAGCCCTCCCTCATTTAATCTTTTCCCCTTGCTGGTGTACAGGTCACACAGAGTCACAGGACCCAAGCCACTCCCGAGTTTCCCCACAAGTTCTGTCCTTCAGCTTCTCCTCAAGCATGCAGTGACCACGGGTGGCCTCCTGCCTCAGGGACCAGGAGAGAATGCTCCAATGGAGAGCTTCCAGAAATCCATTTTGCTTCCCCTCATCCTGAGTGCCTGGCTGCCAGGTAGGACACGGTGACAGTGGAGAGATGGGCAAATGGGGACCTCGTGTGAGTTCAGTCAGTCAGAGTGGGATTATTTGAACTGTCTGGAAGGGGGATGTCTGCATTCCAAGCTTAATGATCTGATGATTTAAAGTGTGCTTAGTTGAAGGACTGAGCAGTGTGTGGGGTGGGGAGGAGATGGGAAAGATGCCCTCTTTCAGTTTCTCCCTCTCCTTGTTTTTCTTTTCCTCCTGTTTGGGGACTGCTCTTGAGGGTGCATCTATAGAAAACTCAATATCAGCAGCTGTACTTTATTTCCAGAAGTAAATGCAAATTATCACGTTTCTGGTTTACCACCAATTCACACTTCACATGCCTGAGTCTCAAAGCCAATTCAGATTAAAAGTGTCTTGGTGGCAAAGTGAATATTAAGTGACTAGATGGGTAATGGAGACAAGTCTGATTTCTTAATCATAGTCTAGCTGGAATTTTAACAGCCTCTGACAGGAATGATCTGCAATGGGATGAGGGGAAAGGAATTGCCATGGATTAATAGTGAAAGGAAACACAAAGCAGGAAAAAACAGTGACTTTTCTGGGCAGTGGAGCTGCACAGGGATGTGTGGTATTCAACAAGCTCTTCAACAACCTGGTGAAGAGGAGGGAACTGTGAGGTGGCAGACTTTGCAAGCAGTGCAGAATTACTTAGGGCAGCCAAATCCAAAAAGAGACGAAGAAGATTTCCCAGAAAATGTCGTGATGCCAGATGAGTAAGTAATAAAGAGAAAGCATTCAATGCAAAGCATCTCTTAAATGCAGTGTCTAGTGGGGAAAAGAATGTCTTGAAAAGAGAGCAAATTGCTGAAAAAGAGAGGAAATTTCACCATCTGATGTCTCCAGCAGGGCAGATAAAATGAAGCCTGGCATGATGTAAATCCACAGAAAGGTTTCATCTCTGATATTGGCTGTTTTGTTAACCCTTCCTTTGCTAACAGGGCAGGTTAGGTTTGACAAAGCTGCAAAGTGTGATGGGGCTGTTCAAAGGCAGAGAATCAAAGAATCATAGGAGGGTTTGGTTTATAAAGGACCTTAAAAATCTTCCAGTTCCAGCCTCCCTGCCATGGGCAGGGACACCTTTCACTAGACCAGGTTCCTCCATCCAGCCCTGAGCACTTCCAGGATGGGGCATCCAGAGCTCCCCTTGTCTAGGAGGGAAGGATGAGGAGGCTTCACTACACTGGGATGTCTCTTTCCTGCTTGTGAAAAAGAAGAAATACTAAAAATATATTAAAATAATTAATTATTTGGAAGTGAATGGTGGAATGATTATTCACAATTTCTCACAACCAAAGGTATTCCTGGCAACCACTAAAAGTATCAGAAGATTTAAATAGTAAAGCTCACAGCCACTGGGTGTGGGGGATATAAAATTATAAATAGGCTGAAAAAACCCTAGAAACAAATATCATAAGGGGTAGATCCATAGGTGCAAGAGCAATTTTTGGCTCAGGAAGTCCCTGGATCTCTTCTTTTTGGGCACTGGGAAGTTCTGCTGCCAAACAGTGAGTGAGAGGAGAGAGGAAGATGCCTGGGGGCTGTGGAGATGTTTGTGTGCAGGTGGGAGGAAATAAGTGTTGCTGAGCATCAGGAGTCTGGTATGATTTGACAGAAACATCCTGTTAGCATTTAAAAATTCTTGTTAACATAAATGAACAAGCCAGTCCCTTGCTGCAGGCTTTGACAAGCTCTAACCTACTTTGGTTTTTCAAAAAGCTCAGCTGCAGGGCTGTTGGGTTTTGAAACAAACTTGAGCTGTCTGTTAATTAATTAATTAATTAGTTTATTTATTGTTGTGCATTGAACAGTGCATAGCAATGGGCCAGTGCTGAGGAAGGGGAGGTAGAGGGCAAGGTGGGGTGAGCAGGAGACTGAAGAAAAAGGGAAGAGGAATTTCAAAGAGACTGGAAGGAAGATGCAGAAATTCAGACAGAAAGAGCAGAAAGGGAAGGAAGGAAAACAGATATTAGATACAAAAACTGAAGGATGAAAAGCAGTGTTTGTGGAAGGCCAATATGGGTATAGAGGGGGAGATTATTTTGAAATACGATAATGAGGCTGAAAAAAATAATAAAAAAGGAATCATTATGGCAAAAGGATAAGCCCATCCTGTCCTTCCCTGTGCTGCATCCAAATAGGTCACTCACAAAAGAGCAAGGACAGAGCCAGCAGAGGACAGGAGGCAAGGAGGACAAGGCAGCCACGTCTCAGTGCCCTTGCTTGAAAACTCCAGCGTGGATGAGTGGCTCTTTGGGGTTTGTTCAAGCGTGGAGGAAAAGACATTGCTGACAAAGGGCAAGGGTGGCTCTTTGGCAAATGAATTTTCATTTCTTCACAGCTGTGACAGTGAGTTTGTGTGGCAGAGGAGTTGGTCTGTGCTCTGTGAGCAGCTGGGACACCATAAACACTTAATTTAAGCAAATTTTCACCCCTGGTGACTGCTCTGCAAACATTCAATGATGTGCCTCAGAGCAGGTGTCCTCCCCCAGGTCTGTTTGTCAGGAGCCAAGGGGTGATGAGGGAGCCAGCCCAGCATTTCCCTGCTGCAAGGGTGGTGTTTGCCTGGTGGGATGTCTCCCTGCTGGTGTGGGGGGAAGCAGATGTTAAAACAGCTGTTAAGAGCTGAACACGTAATTCCTGCAAAGTGCAATGAAAATCTAGCCAGAGGCCTTAATTTGTTTAAAAGCAACCATCTGCAAGGTATTTTTGAAGCAGGATGCAGATGAAACCAGCAGTGACATTTTTCTGCCCAGTGCATGAGGCAAGGTCCAGCAGGACTCCCAGCACTGGCTCAAGGCACTGGAAGCTGGGTTTGGGTCCCCTTTCTGCCAGGAATGTCCTCTGTGACCTCACACAGGTGACTTTATCAGTGTTTGTGCACGGGCTGGACAATGGAGCCTGCTGTTGGTTCAGGACTCCACGTGCAGAACAAACAATAAAAGCAAGAAGACAAAGAAGGCAAAAGCAAAATCACCCAAACCATCCAGGAAGCAGGTGGAGAAAGCTGATGAAATTCCTCTATTGGTTGTGCTGGGGCTGGGATCTCAGTGGAGGAGAGGTTATCTCCCACTCCTCAGCCCTGCTGCCTCCCAGAGGATCCCCAGGCAGGGCTCAGGGACCTATTCCTATGGGCAGCAATCAGGGAAATGTCATTTATGGCTCCAGCAGACATGGCTGGGGGAAGATGTGGATCCTCCCTTACCTATGGACTGATAAAAAATAATTCTCATAGATAAATTATTAACTCATACCTGCCTACATTGCCCTGAATCTGAAGAAAGCAAAAGCAATGTAGCCAATTATTTTTAGAGCAAATGATCACTGATTATTCCTGCTTGGGGATAAATTTCAAAGATTTATTAACAGCCAAGCATTGCCCTGAAAGTTGCATCATTTATTCAGAGCCCTGGCAGACCACAGCTCCTTGAAAATGTGAAGTGTTTGCACAGGCATGGAAATAAATTCCAAGTGCACAGAGAACAGTTTGCATTAAGAGGGGCAGAGCGGGTAAATTTTAATTTGAACAGAAATGTGATTTACTTAATCTTATCTGCCTTTATTAATTATCAGAGTAGGTAAAGTTTGCTTTTCATTTAATGTTTTGTTGCTCACACACAGATACACTTTGCAGACTGAGGTGCCTGGCAGAGGTAACACAACCCAGGAAGGTGGAAAATTTTTGTGAAGGTTTTTGTAAACATGACAGAACTCAGAGTCAGCCATACACAGAACCAGGGAGAGTGAGGTTTGCACAGTCCTGCAAAACAAAGAAGTCTGTAAAAGCTTGCAGTGGGTGGGAGGATAGAGAGGAGCTTTTTATATTAAAGAACAATTCCTGGCACCAGCCTGGTTGGATATACAGTGGTTAAAATGGGCTGGGAAGTGCAGAAGGGTCTGGGCAGGGGGGCAGTGAGATTCCAGACCTGTGTCCTGGCTGCAGCTCACTGAGAGTGGGCTCTGGTTCCATTTATACAGCCACCAAACACCCCTGTTGTGTGAAAAACACAGCCTGTCCTTCTCTCACAGCTGCTGAATGCAAGAAAAATGCTTTTTCCTCAATAATTTATAGCTAATCCCTAAATGAATAAACTATCTAAAAAAACTTGGTGTGAAGGAAACCATTAAAAATTATTTCATTGTCCTGAATGCTCTTAGCAAGGGAGTGATGACCATTTCAGACTTCCTTTCTCCTGGAACATAATTGAACAATTATTCTCAGGCCAAATTCGTGGGCACAGGGTTTTAATTAGACAGTGTCTAATTGCTGTCATCTTGCAGAGCTCAGCTGGAACCATTGGGGCACCCCTGGCAGTCCTGGTGACAGGATCCCCCTGGCAGGACTGGTGGGTCTGCAGGGAGCTAAATATCCATGCTCAAAACTCAAAATATTCCTGGATGAGACCCTGTGCAATTGGTGGGGTTGGCAGTGCATGTCCTGGAGGACAAGGAGAAAACAAAATCACTTTGTTAGGAGCTTTCAGCTCTGAAAAGTATTAGCCAAAATTCACACTACCTTTCAAAGAGTTAAAACTAATGAGTTTCAGCACCTCTGGTTAAGAGAGAGCCTGAGAAAGGCTTTAGGAGAAATACATCACAATGTGTGTGATGATGATTGAGGAATAGGGGAAAGAACACTGAAGGATAAATGATGGGGCTGCAAAAAATCAGTGGCAATCCAAGGTGTGGAAAAGGGACTGGTTGCACACTCCTTTAATTATGTAAAGTCTAGGCAACTTGTGTATTTTCATATTTAAAAGTGGAATTTTTTTCTGTCAGCAAAATGGTAGTCAGTGAATTCTTGAAGACAAACAGGTGATTTTGGAGTGGGAGAAGGAGACATGAAATAATTAAAGGCATTTTTAAAGAAAACCACCTAATCTAAGCAGGATCTGAAAGATTAGATTGCACACCTCCATCTCTGAGCTGGTTGAGATGTTTTACTTTATCCAACCACCTCTGTTGGTGCTGTATTGTTGGAAGCCTGAAGCCTGGGAGTTTTGAACTTTCTGTGCTTTCTGGCACTGTCCAAACAGTGTCCAAAAGAACACTGCTTTTGACTTGAGGCCTTGGAGAAGCTTCCAAATTTGAGTGATGGAGTTAAAATCACTGGTATGTAGTTAGAATAGAAGTGTGTGATTTCACATGGTGAAGGATTTTGAATTTGGGGTTTTAGAATATAGTAATAGGTATGGGACAAGACAGAGGTTCTTGGGTGTTGTCTCTTTCTTCCTTCTTGTTCCTTTTTATCCATGATTTCAAATAGTAATTTTTGGTTGTATAGAAGGTAATGCACTGTGGGTCACAGGAGTTTGGTTATTGGGTCAAAAGTATAAATAATATAGATATTAGCTCTTAATTGGACAGTTAGTCTTTAAAAGACCTTGTGACTAGCTAGATTCACCTCCATTTTCTCACTTTTGGCTTGATATCTAGAAATGCTGAAGAACTCTCTGTGCTTCAGATAAGATTTAGTAAACAACCAAGTCCGAACAAGAAATCCATCTCTTGAGCATTCAGTCCTGACTCTGAGTGAAGGCAGCAGAAAAAAGCAAAGCACTTTCAGTGTATATGTATTTATGGGCTGATTCTGGTCCCCACAGGCCTGGGCTGCTGCTACTCCATCACCAAAGGCCCTGAGAATGCCACAGTGCTGGCTGGCTCAGAGGCTCGCTTCAACTGCACCGTGTCTGCAGGATGGAAAGTCATCATCTGGCTCTCCAAGGGCAGCCCTGTCCTCACTGTCACCAGCTCCCAGGGCTCTCTGGAGACCACAGAGCGCTTCACCTCCCAAAACTACACCAGTGGGGACCAGTTCACCTCGGAGCTGATCATCCACAGCACCCAGCTGAGTGACTCTGGCAGGGTGGAGTGCAGCATCCAGCAGCCCAGCGACAACAACTTTGCCTTTCTCTCTGTGCAAGGTGTGTATAGCCACCAGCAGAAAGCTGCTTCATCTGAGGAATTGCTCAAGTTGTCCCTGGGAAGGAGCACATGCTCTCATTTACCATCCTTTGCCTCCTTGCCCTCCTCGTCCTAATTTTAGTGTCTCAGTGGGTTTAGAGTCACATGCAGAGTGCAATAACAGAGGTCATAACTCCCCACGTTTCTTCCTGTTCCATCTCTTATTCCTTACCAGCCTGCAGCCAGGAAAGCAGCATCTCACCATCCATTTGTTAAGGAAGGGCTTGGTGCAGTGATGACATCTCATCACCTCTCTCTAAACCTTTTTTATGTCACCTGAGCATATTTAAAACTTAGAGAGAAACACTGTTATTTCATTATGTTGTCCTCCAGCTGAATATGTGTCAAGATGGCTAAAAAGTGCAATTTCCTGCTTTTCATTGGAAAGCTACTGAAAGCTGAGACTTGTGCTTTAGACACATTGGGTAATGAGCCCGTGTAGCTGAAATATCTGCATGTTTCCATCATGCATGTGGTATTTCTGCATTAATAATGGTTTTCCACTTCATGTCTCCAGGCATAGCTATTTCTGGGTAGCGAGATAAGATTTAAAACTACCAGCAGGAAAGCAATGCAGCGAAACATTCTGAAGGAACAAAAACATCTTTTCCCTCCCACAGTTAATGGATCTTTACTCATCAAAAATAGCACCTTAACAGTAAAAGAGAACCAGACAATTGAGATTGTTTGCGAAGCCTTAGGATGGGCTCCGGCTCCAGACATTGCCTGGATGAGAAATGACTCTCTGGTTGGTGAGTCCAGCTATGTTACCCACCACAGCCCAGGACCCCATGGCCTCCACAATGCCCTGAGCACCCTCACTCTGACTCCGAGGGACACGGAGGTTTTGACTTGTTTAGCTGACATAGAAGCACTCCCCAGCCCTCAGAATGCGACTGTAACTCTTATTTTTGACAACTCTGCCACGGGTAAGTGGATGTTTGTTGTGCTTTTCCCGCCTGTACTCAGAGCTGTGCGTTCTGTTCTGGTTCTTTTCTGCTGCAAAAAGTCGTTTGTTTGCAAATGAAGCCCTCTGGGGTGTGGAATTCGGAGCCAGGAGTCACAGCCTGGTGTGTAGGTAGGGTTAAATGTGCTTTTACCAGGCTAATGAGCCATGAAGCCCAAGGTAGGACTGAGCAAGACAAAGCCTCTGACAAGGATCTGCCTCTGACTCCTGTGGATTCCCTGCTAGGAAAACCAGCCTGTGCTCCTTGACCAAGAAAACACCCAAGGAATTGAGATCTTAAATATCCGTGATCAGAGCACACCTGCCAGATTAACTTAATTTCTTACAAAGCCAAATTGATCTCCATCATATCCAATACCAGTTTTACCCCTGATTTTGGAGAAAAAAATAACCCTCCCAGTTTCTGCAACAACCCAGAATAGATTCTGTACTAACATATATGGAATTTTTGGGGCAGTGCATTAGGCTGCTTTGTACTGGCTTTTACTTAAGGAAATTCAAATTTGCTTTAATCCAAGCCTGG
Source organism: Luscinia megarhynchos (assembly GCA_034336665.1). Lineage (NCBI taxonomy): Eukaryota > Metazoa > Chordata > Aves > Passeriformes > Muscicapidae > Luscinia > Luscinia megarhynchos. Next base: position 3,743,392 of record JAPFBE010000003.1, read on the forward strand.
ATGTCGTGCAAATCTCTCCAGAGCAGTTAGCAAGGCCTTTGATAACTCTAAATATTTTTGCTAAGGTTGTAATCATGCTGACAGTTTCTCTTGATGAGCTGATTCTTCTTCTGCAATGGGTGAAGCGAGGCACATACAGAACATCCTCACAGGATATCAATGAGGGGTTTGGTACAGACATTTTGACACATAAACAACTGAGGAGATTGAGTAGCTGTGCCCTTTGTTTTCAGTATGAACCATTATTAGCAAGAAGTGCTCACTTGGTGATGCAGTTGGAAAAGGTCATTTCACCATCCCTAACGTGGCCTTTTGTAGTCACATTGATCTTAATTACTGACTAAGCAAAATAGGACTATCCTGAGGAAATTAATAAATTTCCCTGCCCACTCGTTTGTGATGTTTCCATAGCTACTCCCTGCAAATCAGAAGAGGAGACAAACAGATGTCATGAAGCACTGTTAGTGTATAATTAGTGATTGTATAGGACCACCATTCATTTCTCTTTGGAAATACCATTGTGCAGCAGCAGCAGGCACTCAAAATTTGACAGGACAGGAGAATCTGAAGTCCTTAAATGATCAGAATGAAATAAAAGCATGGCATTCATGACACAGGAAGGTATATAATGTATATATCACACTCAAATCTAAGAGCTTGTCCCAGTTTTCATACACAGGCTCAGCCTTATCTGGCTGTTGGGGAAAAAACACAACCAGCTTCAAACATGTGAGAAATCCTTCCCCAAACCACTGAAATATCAATTTTTCCCCTTCACTTAAAAGCTGGGGGAATCAAATTCCTCCTCATTCCTCTCAAGCAATACAAGAACTACCAAAAATCTGAGTCCTCTCCAGCCAGCAGCCCTGTGAGGGCATGTCCCACCTTCCTGATGCTCTGGGCCAGTCTTTCCCTACAAAGTGATGCATTTTTGTGTCACTCACTCTTCCTACAGTGGTGTTTGGCTGAGCCTGAAACTTTTGGGAACTCCTACAGATTTATCCCAGGAGAGGCATTCACAGAGCTCTTCCTTGGAATGGGATCCATGGTGGAGTTCCTTAGCTGGCTCCAAGCTGCCTTTGGCTTTGGTGTTGAATTCCTGCAGCTTTTGACCTGCAGAAGTTGAGGACAGAGAGTCTCCCATGAGCCTGGACATCCTTTGCTTTTGAACTCAGCCAGAAAAGCTCCAAAGTGTCCAAGAGCCACGTGCAGGTTTTTCCAGGCTCTCATCCCTCACTGGTCACCAGCACCTGCCTGGGAAAATCCCCTTTCCTGCAGACACTTTGTCAGGGTTTGGACAGCTTTGGGAGGAGCCAGAGGTTGGGATGGCAGCAGAGGATGGGCCCTGTGGAATGAGGGAAGTTTGTCTGTCCACACTAAACTTCATGGAATTTGGTTTTGTTTCCTAATGGACTCAAAGGAATTTAATACCTTCATGCCCCTCCCTTGCAGCCCTGATTTTGTGTTCACCTCATCCATACCCAGCTCCAGTTTCTTTCTGCATCCTCCAGAACTGCAGAGACACAAAAATGCTGAAGCTCTGGGATTGTTTGTGTCGTGCCCTGTCCTTCTGGCTTCAGCTCCATAAATCTCTTGGCACACAACCTGACCCTGAGAGGGAGTGAAATGCCTTGGTGTGGCAGCCAGCCTGCAGAATGGGATGGTGCAGGTGTGTTTAGCTCCTCCCTTCTCACCAGGGTTCAGCTTTCCCCCCTAGCTAAATAGGTGTCATTCATATTTTAGTCATCTTGAAACCCCCATGGCATCTCTATAGAACAAAATGTACTAAAATGTAGATTTCTGTTGCAGATAAAAATACTATGAACAAGTTTATCATCAGCTGATGGCAGCCTACAGGATTTACTGCTAATTTTCAGGTTTCTGAGTGGTTTTTTTCCTAATAGAAGAAATTCCAAAACATGCTGGTTGAGCATTAGGATTAGAGAAGGCTGAAACAAATTGCTTAATGACAATGACCTGAGCTTTGGAGAATGCAGATTCCTGGCAGAGGTTCAAGCTTTGTAGGAGGCTCTGGTACTGTGTCTTTTCAGTCTGAAACCTCCAAACCCCAAACATGCACCCAGGAAAATTTGTAGATAGAACATTTACACAGGTAAACCTGGTTCCCACATCAGGGGAATTGCCCTGACCTGGAGCAGCTCCCAGTCACCCTCATTCCTGTGGTTCCTTTCCCAGAGGCTGTCAGCCAAGTGTGGCCATGGAACTGTTAACTGGGACCTTGAATGAGGAAAAAGACAATCATAAACTCATGGGACAGAACTGAGTCATCTTTGAAGTTCCTTCCAACCCAAATAATTCCACAATTCCATAATTCTAAATGCAAGATATTTTTAAAATTCTGTGCACGTGGGAGCCCTGTTTGGTTATAGCAACTGATTTCAGCAAGACATTGAATTATCCTTAAATCCCCTCATTTAACCCTGTAGATTACAGCAAAGATGAAGGAATAAGTTAAATGTGAGAATGCTGCAGAGAAGATGGTCCAATAACTGTGTATTCTCCACTGGTTTTGCTCTTTGATGCTCTTTAGGTGGGGAACAGGTGTCCCACCAAGCACATCCCAAAATCAAACACTTGTTGAAATCATTGAGAGAAATGCCAAAACAGAATTGATTAGAAAATAATTTTTCCAGGCTAGAGATCCAACTGTACTAATCACCTACAACTATTGCTGTGGTTTGTGGGGGGAAATGGACATTTTTTTCAAAGCAGTTCAGCTTATTAAAAGGGACACAGACACATTTGATGAAATTAATTGTAGCTCAAATACCTGTTTTCTTTCCACTGACAAGAGCAGCCAGGCAGGACACTCAGTATCTGCAGTGTGGACTCCTAAACTGAATCTTAGCACCTCTTCCAAATGTCTCCAAAGGACTCTGGGAAGCCCAGCACAATTATAAAATAAAGTTAAGTTTGAAGGTGTGCTGTGCTTTTCAGAAGAGAAGTAGCAGTGGGAGAAGTTACAACTGCAATAAAGGATTTGAATTCGGGAATATTTCAAATTCTTGGGTGCCATCCATAAATACAAAGTCTGTCATTTGGAAAACACAAACTCCTTGTTAAATATTCACCAAGCACTTAATAGCATCTCACAGAAGAGATAAATATGCTGAAAAAGATGTCTTGAGCCTCTGATAGTCCAACGTTTCTCCATTTAATTTAACAGAAAATGATTACAGTGAAGACAACAGCAGCACGTGGGTTGTTGTGGTTGCAGTTGTGCTCTCATTTCTTGGTATTGTTCTCCTGATCGTTATTATTGTGGTTGCTGTGCGCTGCTGCCTGAAGAGGAGAGGTGAGTCAACCCTCACAGCTGGCCTGTGCATTGAAAATATACATTAAAAAGTGGTTTGATTAGACATAAATCTACTTGTGACCTGTAAGCAGAAGACTGAGCAGGCAGATACTGCTCTTAACTGTGACCTGTTTAAGATCCTCCTTAATTTCACCATTGTATTTCTCTCATAAATTTATTCCAGTCAGTGTCAGCCCTTCACATTAACTCCCAGGGGGTCATGTTTTTTCGGAGTACATTCACTTTTAAAGACATTTAAGGATTTTTTTATTGAAGATTATTTTCTGCCTAATCCCAGTTTCTATGTAAGATGCTCTATAGGGCTGCCCAATTTTGCAAACAGGGTGGAGAGATTCTCCTATGGTAGCTGGAACTCAGGGCATGCTCTTAGAGAACTTACAGCAGCTTTAAATTTTAATTCCTGCATTTTAAACACTTTTTTTTTTCCTTTTTCTCTATTCTCAGGATCTACTTATCAAAATGAAATAAGGTAAGTCAGATGACGTGGGATAACTTTTTGGACTTTTTGGGGCTGCTGCAGGGTGGCAAGAGGGACATGCCAGTGTTCTTGTCCTGGCTGTGTGAACTTGTGGGGACAGCAGAGGGATGGGGGACAGCATCCAGGGGAGGGCACTGACCTTAGGGATAGAGGTTTATATTTCCAAATAGGTCTCATATAGCTCAATCTAATTCAGAGACATTAGTATTAAACTGTTTATGCCAAGAGCAGCAAGACATGCATGATTAAATTATATAGTTCTAAACTTTACTGAAATACTAGACCTATCATTACAAAATATTACTAATTTAATTGTAAAGTAAACTCAGCCCTACTGCTTTCAGGACTAGACATACAGAATGTTTCATAAAGAAGGCACTCCCTAGCTAACCTTAAGTCAAGGTGGCCAGTCATTTTGGGATTTATTCATAAGAAACACAGAGAGGCTAATCCAAGCCTCAGACACCTAAATTTATGTGTCTGGATTTAAAAAAAATTATCTCCATGACATCCCTAGTGCAATGTGGGCACCAGGGCTTGCAGCAGGCGGTGAAAACCCCATGAAAAACCCCATCAAAACCCCACAAAACCCCATCAAAACCTTATCAAACCCCACTAAACCCCACAAAATCCCAAATGGTGATGAGGATGGATGGATGATGGATGGATGGATGGATGGATGGATGGATGGATGGATGGACGGATGGATTTGGATGACGGATGGATGGATGGACGGATGGACGGATTTGGATGGATGGACGGACGATGGACGATGGATGGATGGATGGATGGATGGATGGATGGATGGACGATGGATGGACGATGGATGATTTGACGGATGGACGGATTTGGACGGACGATTTGGATGATGGATGGATGGATGGATGGATGGATGGATGGATGGATGGATGGATGGACGGATGGATGGATGGATGATGACGATGATGATGACGGATGATGGACGATGGATGATGGATGTGATGGACGGATGACGATGGATGGATGGATTGACGGATGATGGATGGATGGATGGATGGATGGATGGATGTGGATGGATGGATGGATGGATGGATGGATGGACGATGGATGAAGGATGGATGATGGATGGATGGATGATGGATGGATGGATGGATGGATGGATGGATGGATGGATGGATGGATGGATGGATGTGGATGGATGACGGATGGATGGATGGATGGATGGATGGATGGATGGATGATGGATGGATGGATGGAAGGATGAAGGATGGATGGATGATGGATGGATGGATGGATGGATGGATGGATGGATGATGGATGATGGATGGATGGATGGATGGATGGATGGATGGATGGATGGATGGATGGATGGATGGATGGATGGATGGATGGATGGATGGATGGATGGATGGATGGATGGATGATGGATAGATTGATGGATGGATGATGAATGGATGATGGATGCCGAGGGATGGCGAGCAGAGCCCGCCCTGCGATTGCCGCGGCCGCCACAAGGTGTCGCTGCCTCCCCGGCGCTGCAGCGGGCGCGCTCCACCGCGCACCCCCCGGCTCTTCGGGCTGGATAAACTGCTAAAAAATGGGATTCAGAGAGCAGGTTTCGATTAGAAAATATTTCGTTTATTAAAAAGAAATTGTTGACTGAAAGGGTGGCGAGGCACTGTGCAGGGTTGATGTGACTCTCCATCCCTGGAGAGTTCACTGGAGCTGCCTGGGATAGGGGAGGGTGTCCACGGCAGGGCCTTGGAGAGAGATGATTAAAGTTTCTTCCAACCAATGCTATTCTATAATTCTATTTTTAAAAATATTCTATATTATTCATACAGTATATATAAAAATAGAATATTCTATATCTATTTTAGTTAGTTATAAAATATATAATAAAATATATCAATAATATAATATTATATATAATTATATCTATCTAATATAATTTTTATATACGATGTAATTTATATTAATATTTATATTAATATACTTAACAGTAACTTATTAATCTATATTTACATAATTTTAAATATAATTTATATCTATAATTTATCTACAGTTGTATATTATATTATATTATATTATATTATATTATATTATATTATATTATATTATATTATATTATATTATATTATATTATATTATATTATATTATATTATATTATATTATATTATATATTTATATTATTAACTATATTATATTATATTATATTATAATTATAGTAATAGATATATTATTCACTATATTCATATATTTTATTATATAATAATTATTATATAAATTTAATATACATATAAATATTTTATATTATATATTAAAATATGTATGCTATATTATCTATATATATATATGTATATATATATATATATATATATATATAATATTATTATAGCTGCCCCGTGGATGGTATCAGCACTTCATTGGGATTGGATTGCCAGATGTATTTCAGTGCAAAGCTGTTTGTCCATTATTGCACTGAGCTGGAAAAGTTCAGAAATCAGTAACTGGTGGCTCTCAGCATTAAGATCCTTTTTATCAGCAGCTGTGTGGCTGTGACAGCCATGGCAGTGGGGTGATTCATGTCATTATTTTTATTTAGGCAGCACTGTAAATTCATTCTCTGCCTATGCTTGTGGGGCTTTTAACTCCCCATCCCTTAATGAGTTTGCAGAATGTTCCACCCCGTTCCCAGTTTCATTAGCAGCCTCTTGTGGGGAAAGTTTGTGGAGGTCTGTTGACAGATTTCCATTTGTAGAGCACTTTATTGACAGGGAACAAAATAAGGAAATTAGATACCTTCTGTTTGTCCCAAGGAAATGATGTCTTAGTATGCCATGCCATAAGTGTAAAGTTCCATGGGATTTCTTGCTTTGTGGGGCTAAATTCATCATTTTGCCAAGTGCAGCTATATAAATAGGGGAGGAGGAAATCAGCAGGGATTTCTTGGATGCTGACTTGGTTCATGTGAAAAACACGGTTCACTCTTTTGGGAGAATTAAAAGGTTTAACAAAAAGACAATAGCAGACATACATAAAGCAAAGGGTTAAAACGGCGGGTGCTTGGCATGCTGCTGAGAGCACGCTGTGGCTTCGGGAACACCCCTTTAAATACGTTTTACAAGCCATCCATTTGTTACATATTCATAGACTTTTATGCATAGTCAGCTCTTTTTGGGAACTGTTTATCCTGGCCAATCTTTGGGTCCGCCTTTTTAGTGCATGCGTGTTTCTTGGCTTGTTGTTTTCTTTTTCACCTTCTCCTTTTTAATTTGGGTGGTGGTCCAGCCGGTGCCTGTTGATAATTGTCTTGTCAGCTGCAGGGGTCCCCATCACATGTTTACGGGCTGTTATCTTTGACTAAGCAGGAAGTTTGAGCATACTATCTCTAAAAAAAACTTATGTCTGACTTTTACTATTCACCAAGACTATATCCATATGGAAATGCTATTTAAACATTATACATATAGCATTTAACCCAGTACCTGCAAAGAGCCAACAACGTGTCATGCATTCATAACATTCAGAATCCCAGAAACTTCCACAGGGATCAACCCTGCAGAGGCAAAACCAGGTGAACATGCAGGGAAGGACCTGCCCACAGTGGGGTCTGGAACTGTCAGTGCATGTCCTGCCCAGACCCTGCCTCGCTGCTGTGGATCTGCAGTGCTTCTTTCAGACGTTAACAGGTCCAGAATAGGGCATAACTTTCCTTTTCCCTCCGTGTTTTTGCATCTGGTCTGGGCAGAAACAATTCCACCTTCATGGCAGAAGTGTGCTTTTAGCTCTTAGGACTACAAAGTTACTATTTCTGAATTAACTTTAAAGATGAGTTGTCATCACTATGTTCACAAACGTTCTTATACTTTAAAGTGAAGAAAACTGGGATGAGTTCAGGCTCTGAGGCTCAGTTTGGACTGGGAGATTCAGTGTTGAAAGTTCTTCAGGGTCTGAAAAACAATGACCCTGAAATCACAAGGATTATTAACAATCACAGATTTTGTAGGCTCAGAGTTTTTTTCCTTGAGGGGAACTTCCCTGCACTACAAAGAATGATGCTTGTCCAGATTTTGGAAGCTGCATTGCTGTAGTAGCAAAGAAGTAGTGAGACCAAACATACACTGCTTTATTTTTAACTTGGCTGGCTATCTTCCTATACCTCCCACAGTTTTTTTTTAAAAATTTGGCTACTCCACTGAGTTTGTTGGGATCTAAGGCTCAGATAAAAGAGACAGCACAGTGTCATGTAACATCTGGGGGTGGTAGCCCTAAACAATTGCTTTTGTCTTCTAGCAATCATGGCAGGGCTCTTGATGGTGTCCAACCTGCTCATCTCCTAAAAAAGCCCCATAGCTGGCAGCTGGCTCACCAGATTTGTGTGTGCATCAGTAACACCCCTCTTTGGGCATGCAAAGTGATCCCTACTAAGTGTAAAAGAAGTAGAATTACAGAATCATGGAATCACTGAGGTTGGAAAAGATCTGCAAGGCCATCCCCACCTTGTCCCCAGCCCACCTTGTCAGCCCCGAGTGCCACCTCCAGGTGCCACCTGCAGGGATGGGCACTGCAAACCTCCCTGGGCAGTTCCAACCCCTGAGCTCCCTTTCCATGGGGAAATTCCTGCTGCTGTCACCCTGAGCCTGCCCTGCCCAGCCTGAGGCCGTTCCCTCTCCTCCTGTCCCTGTTCCTGGAGCAGAGTCCAAACCCTCACTACAATTTTTTATTACAAGGACACGCAGCAGTTTCCACCAACGTCACTGCCACCTCTTCCCACTAAAAATTCCTGGTTTTCCATCATTGATTTGTGTTTGGCACACAAACCTAGGCAGAGGTGGACCTGGGACTGATCCAGAGAGGAATCCCTGGTAGCAACAGATGAACTGCAGCATCTCCTCCATCAGAATTTTGGGTACAAAAGCTCCATTCTCTCCCTATGCAGCTGTGAGGATGCTGTTCTGCAAATTCAGAGATGTGTAACTTTAACCAAGGAATTTCTCTCACATGGAAAGTAAATTTCAGAGTGAAAGATGAACTTCAGAGTGTACAGATGAATCTGACTGTGGGGATGTGAGGGCACGCTCTGGTTTTGCAGCTGGGCACCAAAAGGATGAGCTGTCATAGGTGACCTGGTTGGTGTTCCATTTTTGGGCACCTAAATATCCTGCAGTTCGGAATCAGGGATCAAAATTCATTTTCTACAAAACCTGTGATCTGGCCCAGGGTCCTCACTTTTTGAAGGCTGCCTTATTTTCGTGGGTTTTAACATTGCAGCTGATGGAAACTTTCCAAACAGAATTCCATGGGCAATACTTCCATGGAACGACATTTGTATCAGCTAATTGCTTGGAATATATTTTACACCTATTTTTTTGGGGACATTTACTTTTTTCTCTCTAGTCTGCTACCCAAGAATTCTCCCACCATGAACAACTTCTAATGACAGATTCTTGTTTTCTAGAAAAGTTTCAGCTGAGAAGAAAAAAGATGGCGATTTGGAAAACAGTCACAGGAGTGGCAGTGAAAATCTGGGGTACATCCCAGAGGAATTGTGGAACACAGAACAAAGCCCAAGTGAGTCTAAGCTGGTGAATCACAGGTTCTCAAATTGCTTCTCAACATGAGCCTTCTGGACAACAGGTCAAGCAATTAAAATTATGAGGTTTTCACAATATTTAGTGAAGGACCTGTGCTTTTCCTGGACCTCTCCAGAATGTTTTTGATTTTTTAGAGAAAGATCCTTCAAAAATACTGAAGAAACATTTAAGTTCTTTGTAATTGAATTTAGATTTAGTTCTGGGTTTGATTTTTTAAATGCCTTTGTTCTTCCAATTATCTTCTGGGGCCAGATGTGGGAGGACTGGATTTTCATCCAAGCAGCAATTTAGGCAATATTTTGCAGTTGGTCTGTGAAAACAAAAGAAAATCCACCACTACCAACACAAAAAAAGAAAAAAACCGAAAAAAAAGAAAAGAAAAAAGAATAAAGGCAGTTAGTGCAGTTAGTGAACTATTATTTTACTGATAAATGACTAAGGCATTATAAATTCTTGTCCTTAAGCACAAAGACTCTTCAAAAGCAAATGTAAATCTCCACCAAATCGTTACCCTCCACTTGCATTTATAACCACATTATTCTCAAAACATTTAATCAAACACTTAATGGCATAAAATTATTGTGCAGAGTCTATAATCCAGGCACACATCCTTTCCTCTCTGACAAATAAGTGGTGAAGAAATAAGTACAGGGGACAGATTTTGAGAGTATGTAGTATTAGAAAATGCAGCAGTTATAAAAAGTAAAAGGAAAATTAAATTAATCTGGACAAATTGATTCCCCAGAGTCCTAGATTGACTATTTTTTCATATTTGTTTGTGTTCTGGGTTGACCTTGGCTGGTCACCACTGTCTCCAGGACTGTTTCCCTCACACTTTCTCACTCCTCTTTCCCAGGTCCTGCTGTGCTGGGGTTTTTTTTACCTTTCCTTAAAGATGTTATGGTAGAGGTGCCACCAATGTCAGGACCCTGCTGGAGCACCTGGAGCTGCCTCTGTCTGACCCTGGGGGCAGCTCCTGGTGTCACCTCACAGAAGCCACCCCTGCAAACTCCCTCAATACACAAATCTGGCCATGTTAGCCCAAAAATCAGCCTTGGTTTTGCTCACAGTTATAAATCCTATTTAGCCATTGTGGTTCATGCCGAGGTGGACACTGAGTAACAGTAATCTTTTATATTTTTGTTGCAGGGCTTGCCTCTCTTCCCCCAAAGTCTTCAAAGTTTGCTGGCCCTGAGGACAATTTGCACATCAGTTCTGTACCAAAGGTAATGCTGATATCTTGAATATCTCCAGCTTTTTTTGTTGTTTCACAGAGTGTGTATCGTGCTAGAGCCAGACATAGATTTTGGGTGGAGGTGGACAATTAAAAGTCGATTACAGCTTTAATTGGGTAACTGGGATGTCCCTTCAGCACTCTTGGCTCTATTTTCCTTCAGACCAGAAGGAGATGTGGATATAAGATGGAGGCACTGTGAAGGTGAGGTCTGAGGTTCCTTTGAGAACAAAATCCAGTGTAGAGAGAGGAAATAAATGTGCCTTTTCTCTGGATCCTTTCTTGATTTATTTTCCAAAAGTTCCAGAAGTTGCTTCAATCAGGAACTTTGCATTGATGCTGAAACCTTTGGTGTCTCAGCAGTAAGAGCTGGAGGGAAAGCAAACACCCAACAGTGCCCCCAGAGCTTTGCCCCTTTTCCACGTGGATAAAATGTAAAATGAGGAGCTCAGTGTTTATTCCTCCACTGGCTCCAGTCTCAGTGGCCTCATTCTGAAGGCTGGTGCTGTTCTCTCTCAGCTTCCAGCACAAGAGCAATGTGAATCTTAATTTATGCCATATTTTTGTAAAATCCATTTAGCACCTCCAGGATGGTTTTTGCCAATGTTCTCTAGAGGAAGTGGTGGTGATGTGGTACTGAGTTCACTCCTCAACACAGTGATAACTCATTTATTTCTGAAGAGCTGCTTCAACATGCACAATGCAGAAATCTGTCTTGGGGATGACATTGCACATAAATCACAGCAGAGTGTGTCAACTTCTTTTGGCACACAATGAAATTTAGGAAGCACTCAATCACCAATTAAAACAATGATCACATAATATCAGTAAAAATAACAGCAATGACACTGATGCATTTGTGCCTGGTAGTTATGATGGCTGACATGAATTACTTGTCAAACAAAATGCTGTTGAGGCAAAACTGAAAAGTCTGCACAAAATAGTTGTCCCTGGACAATATAAAAACTGTTGCAGTGGCTTCTACCTGCATCAATAGCTGCACACACATTCTTGAAATGCACCAAGAGAGAATCAAGAGGTGAAAATTATTTATAACTATTAGCCATATCTTAGAGGAATATTTAGCAATCTAAAAATGTCTTGGTGAAGACAAACTATTTCTCAGTTTGAACTTCTCAGTATATTGTGATGGCCCTGTCTGTAAGCAGGAGCTGATAAAAGGCTGCTGAGGGTTTACCCTAAATTGTGGATTTGCAGATTTAATTTGATCACAATAAATGCAAACAGAGTAAAACACTTCCCAGACAAAAAGCATTTTCCTTTTACATTCATAACCTTCCCTGTTAACTGCATAATACAGGTTTTCTCACCAAAGGTGTTCCTGGATAAATTCCAATAAAATTCAATCACCACTGATGCCAATATATTGCTTAATAACCATTGTAGTGTTCTTTTATTATATTTCATGTCAAGTGGGAGAAATCACGATGTTTAGTCATTTAGCTGCTTGCTGGCTAGTGCTGAATCCACCAATTTGTTCAGAAACCACCTGCCTTCCTGCCATTTCTAAGGGCAGAAAGTTGTGATTCTCAGTTGGCTTTCCCTGCCTGAGTACTGGAAACATTCCCAAAGACTTTTCATCTTTATTCTCCAGGAACTTGTAGTGAAAAACAGGAGGTAAAAAACAACAACAACAACAACAAAACCAAAAAAACCCAAAAAACCAAAAAAAACCCCAAAAAACAAAAAACAAAAAAACCCAAAAAACCAAAAAAAAACCAAACAAACAAACAAAAAAAAACAGGAGAAGGAAAAGTTATCCTGAGAATTTTTTTCCACACTGAAAGAGGTCAGGGTGGACTCCAATAAATTACTTCTCTCTCCCTGGATAATCAGGAAAAATGAGCAAAAGTCCTTGCAGTGCTTCTTTAGAGGTCAAGAAGAAGGAAGGAGAATCCAAGGCCTCCCTGAGGAGCAGGAAGTCCATCTACTGATGGAAAAATTGCAGATTGAAGATGTAAAACCTTATCTATTCCTGTGTCTCTGAGGATAATGGCTTCAAATTTGATCCCTTCTGTTCCATATGTAAAAAAAGTTACAATTTTAAACGAGTTGGGAGATTGAAGGAGACTTCATATCACAGGTTTTGCTTTCTCAGGATTTGTTACCCATTGACCCAGCCTGGGTACAAACCTGAAATCCTTGGTGTGTGTCATAAAGGGTGGCAACAGAAAACCACTGAGCTCAGCTTTTGGCCATTCCAACTCTTTGATTCAGAAACTAATGCCAAATGTCCACAGAAGATAAATGCTGCCCAGTAATTGCACTGATCAATTCACAACCTGAACAAAAGGTCTGGCAAAGAACAAGGGAGGAAAATCAAAGGTGTGCAAGACATTTAAAAAATGATGAGTAACGAAGCAAATTATTGAGCTGAGGGACAAAATTACCAGCCACTGGAAAAGGGGGCCAGGAGCATCAGTCAGAGGTGCTGGAAGGTCTTCATTGGGATGATTTTAACTGAGAAAAGGTCAAACTGAGAGCAGAGGGGCAGGCTTCTGTTTAATTGCAAATGTAGCTCCTGTCAGGGATGGGAGAGTGTGATCCTTGCTCCCAATACCAGGCTGAGCTGCCAGAAAAATGGGGTTTAGGGACCAACATGCCACTCAGGGAACAGTTCCTCATTCCCTGGCCCACAGTGCCCCTTCCAAAACCCAAGAGCAACGAGGGGGATCCCCTGCCTGGGATTTTGCAGATTTTGGGGCCAGTTCTGCCAGGTCCAAGGAACTCTGTTTTCAGTTCCCACAGAGGGAGCTCTCAGGGCTGAGCAACTTGCAGGATTGGACAATCTCCTCGATGAGCTTCACAATTAGCTCATTTAATATGCCATAAATATCTGTGTGATCAGCCAGGAGCCCATTCCACAGGAGGGGTGACTGCTCCTTTCCACTGGCTGATCCATCCCTGCTGTGACTTCAGCACAGCTCCAGGAAGCTTCCACTCCTCCTCCTCCTCCTCCTCCTTCCCAATCCTGAGTGAGTCATGGCACCCTTAATGGGGAAGGATCTATTTATCTTCTTAACTACCCCAAATGACACTCTATAAACTGGAGATATTATTTAGCTGTGGTTGTGGTTTTATACTGAGAAGGAAATGAATGATGAATTGCAGCTCCATTTATTGCCCCATATAGGATTGCTCCGACTCAGAGGGTTGTTGGAAAGAAAAATTAAGCGATCAAGATTGAATTAAAAGGTCAATAAATAGAAAAATAAATCGATGAAAGCAAACAGTTTTACCCCTGCTGATGAAATGGGCTGCAGATATGTCATGTTATGATACCCATTGGTTAGCATATCATGATTAAGAGAGCAATAAATATTGATGATAAAGATAGAGAAATGGCAGGTTCAGTTTGCAGTTTTTTCCCAAATGTCTGTGGGAGAAGGGGAGGAGTGAAGGCATATGGGTGGGATTAACCCATGAAGAAACAAGGGGGAATTTCCTGGCTGTATTGATGGGAAATGTGCTGAGTGTCCAAAAAGCTGGCAGGATGGAACTGGTTTGTTACTTGCAGTAATAGTGTATCTGAATTGTTTTGAGGGTATCCAGAATTTATGGGGTGTATGTTTTCCTGTAAGTAAAGTGAATTTAGAATCAAAATTGAAAACTAAGGGCAGGGGGAGAAATAACCCCCAGAAGCAGAAAGCTGTGCCCCCCCTGATTTTTTGTTCTGTGTTTTGTTAGCCCAGTGTGTGATGCATGTGGACACATTTGGGAGCACTCCTACCCTGTTAATGTCAGCAGCTTGTTCTAATGCAGTTGGACTTGAATTTCTTTGGCCAATACCAAGCCTTCAGTTTATCACACACTTCCACAGCACCAGTGTCTGAGGAGCTGCCATCTGTCACATCAGAGCTGAGATCACAGTCCTGCTTCACAGGGCCAGATGTGTGCTCATCACTCCCATCACTGGTACCACACGGGGTGCAGAACTGACTCAAACATGCTTGTAAGAGCAGAAATCCTCCTTTCATTGACTGCAGATCAGAATTCAAAACACCACAGAAGGGTTCAACCCTGAAACCAGCTGATACACACTCAGTTTATCTTCTGATTCATCCATGTGTTGCTAGTTCCCTTTTTGTCTGGCTGAAGAGCTGGAAGAGATGAAAAGATCTGTGCAGCATCTGTTTCCCCAACCAAACCAACAAACTATGTGAAGCTTTTCCCAGTATCATAATCCTTTTATAGTAATCCCTGTGAAAAGGCATCCAAGGCAGATGATAAATCAACAGGCAGGCTTTGAAGCATGTGACTGTCAGATATCCATGGTTAACTGGATGCCAAGCTGACAGTACAAAGAGATTTAAAACTATGTAAAAGAAATGCTGATGTTAGTGCATCCTTCCTGATGGTGGAACCACCTCAGAAACTCACTCCTAATGATGGAGATGAGGTTTTCCCCTTCAATCTGCAGGGTGTAATGAATTATAAAGTCATTTTTCCTCAGACTAGGAGTGGCAGGATGAGTAGAGCACTGAATTAATCTAAAGAGAAAACAACTTTGAAATCAAAACCAAGCAGGGGCTCCAGCAGCTCCAGCAGATCAGGGTATAAATATGAAGTGGTTATTGTGGTCCTGCTCCTCTGCATTATTATTTGTAATGTGTTTGAGATCCTCCACTGCATTCAGAAAATGTGTTTTAGGTCAGTGACCAGCAGCCAGCAGCCTCCATTTCAGTGAAGTGCTACCTCAGGAAGGCTCTGCTGCTTCAGAAAATGGGCCAGCACACAGCAGGAGTTGATTGAAATTCATGAAGTTATTCATTAATTGATATTGGAGCACAGTAAGCATGAAGTAGAAGTAACTCTAAAGCAAATACCTCTGAGAGATGAAGCAGGGCAAGGGTGAGCCCTCATGGATGTCAGCCCCACCCTGGGAGCAAACTCTGCTCAGTTCCTGCTTTGGTGGTGAGGAGTGCCATGACAGACAGGGGCTGGCTGGCTCATTCCTGAAATGGGATTTTTAAAGAAAAAGAGGCCTGGTGGGGTTAATATTCCCCAGTGCTCCCACAGGGCTTGGACCCAGCTGCTGCTCTCCTCTGGCTTCCCCCTGTTCAGAATCATCTGCAAACCTAAATCAGAGAATCTCAGAATGGTTTGGGTTGGAAGGGATCTAAAAAAATCATCCAGTTCCAACCCCAGCCACAGCAGGGACATCTCCCACTGCCCCAGGTGCTCCAGCCCCAGTGTCCAGCCTGGCCTTGGGCACTGCCAGGGATCCAGGGGCAGCCACAGCTGCTCTGGCAATTCCATCCCAGCCCCTCCCAGGGAACAATTCCCAATTCCCAATATCCCATCCAGCCCTGCTCTCTGGCAGTGGGAGCCATTCCCTGTGCCCTGTCCCTCCATCCCTTGTGAATTGTCTCTCTCCATGTTTCCTGCAGCTCCTTCAGGCCCTGCAAGGCCACCCTGAGCTCAGCCCAAAGCTTCTCCTGTGCAGGTGAACAATCCCAGCTGTGCCAGCCTTTCCTGCCAGCAGAGCTGCTCCAGCCCTCTGCTCATCCTGCTGCCTGCTCTGGGCTCTCTGCAGCAGCTCCAGCTCCTCCCTGGGCTGGGACAGGGCTGGGGCAGCTCTGCAGGTGGGGTCACACCTGGGAGGGCTCAGGGACGAAATCCCCTCCCTAAATCTCCTGTAGCATTGCCTCCAAACAGCCCCAAAACTGCCTCTTTCCACAGCACTGCTGGATGAACTTTCTGATTAATGTCTTTTTCTCCCTTTAGCAAATCTGGTGCAACAGAGTACTTTTCTGTAGCAAGTTCTGGGAAATATTCTCACCTCAGTATTTTGCTAAACATGGGATTCAAACATGACCTATTTCAGGGAGTTTTAGAGATTGTGTTCTTGGGCCCCCTCTGAAACTCTGGTTACTCAGTGTGCTGCTGGTTCAGTATCCTTTATTCTCACAGGGAATATTTAATTTTCACAAACATAAAACTGACCTTTGGCATTTTTCCAGACTTTCCCCCCCCCATTCTATTTGAAAATTTGTTATTTTGGTGGGAGAGGTAGTAGAGAGCTTCTCTGCTCAACACCACTGAGGTCTTTGGGCAAGAAATCAAGTGCAGCAGAAAGATCTCAGAAAAGGTCCTTGAGCAGAGCCAGGCAATGCTGTTACTTCCCAAAGTACCTCTCCTCTCTGCAAAAATAAACAGTAAAGAAGGGTAAATTTAGAAAACAGCAGCATGTTCCAGCAGCAAGAAGGGATGGGAGGGTGGAGAAAGAGAGTTGTGTTTAAAACAGAAGGCAGCTGTCTTGTGAAATGCTTCTAGGATAGTTAAATTTATCCCACAGTGGTGCTGGGGCTCATTAAATACCAGAGGCATGTTGTCCACATTTGTTATCTAACATTTGCCTCCATGTGTTATTCAATAATGTATGTGTACCAAATGCATTATTGAAGATGTTTAATACTGGAAGAATACCAGAGCAATACATGTACATGATTAATGCTCCAAAAACAAACCTCAGGAAAATTGGTCAGTAGTTAGAGAAGCAAGTTTGCCTTGATAAAACATTTCACTGAGAAAAACAGTGACATTTCCATTAATTTCCCAAGGGCTTGAGACCAGGTGAGGAATTGCAGGGAGGAGGTGTTGCTACTACATTTAAATCCCAAGTTTATTTTACTCAAAGGCAGTTGAGAGTGAATTTTTCCTTGTCTTCTCTCCAATGTTTTGTAAAAGCACAGAAGTAATTAGGACTGGAGATGCACCTGCACTTGTTTCAGACGAGGAAAAGCTTTCCAAGGCTGCTCTGATCCCAGTGGGGTCAGTTTGAGAGCAGGCTGCAGTCAGTGGTGGTGGAATCCTGGCAGTCTGGGGAAGTTTAAAAAAAGCCTGGCTGGGATAAACACTGAGATGCTGAGAATCATCTTCCAGCCACGTGAACTGCTGTGATTTCTAATGGATTTGGAAAGCAAACATTCAGATTTTTTACAGCTTAACAGGTATTTCCTTTAAGAGAACCAGAGGAGAAACACCCAACATCACCTTTTGCTTAAGAGCACACAGACTGCAGAGGCCACCAGAAGTTCCCAGGCAGCAGAAGATCAGATAATGAATTCCCAGGAGTGCCAGCAGCGTGTTGCATGTGAAGCTTTTGCTTCGTTCTGCTTCTCATGCTTTCCTTTGTGTTTGGATTTTGAGTGGGCTGCTGCTGATGGATTTCGTGTTGCTGTGATGCTCTGGGGTGAGGGGTTGGCAGGAAACCTCCTGAGACCCCTTGTGGCACTGCTTTTCTGGGATCTCTTCTAACTCTGAAACTGTTTTTGCTCTCCCCTAGGTGCGACCTCAAAGACATCCTGATTATCTGATGAGCCCAAAGAAAATCAGGAATGTGACACTCGTGTAGGATGAAAAGTTAAAACCAGTTCTCTAAGTTATAAGTTATTCTTCTTTTTTGGTTTTTTTCTCCTCATGCAATGAAATAAAATTGCAATCTTTATAACACAGCATGTGATATCACAGCAAAATAATGTGGACATAAATGACATAAATAGACTGCCCTAGTTTCCAAGACAATGAGTTTCATGGGACAGGGGAAGAAGAATCTGTGCTTTGGGTCCCAAGGAAATCAGCAAAACTCCTGTCAGACAGGAATGTTATGTTACAGCAAGATCAAGGACTGGAAATGCAAGATATTTATTATTTCAGAAAAACTGGTTAATAATAATAATAGTTAATGTAATATTTAAGCACATTTTATGTACAGCTGATTATCTTGAGCTTTCAGATCAACATTTTTCCATTCCTATCTTGTAATAAAATCAAGGGAAGTTTTCAAAATTTCTAACAAAATTATCTTTGGATCAGAAATAACATTTCTCCATTTCAATACATTATTTTATGAGAAGTATTTGCCTTAAAATTCCATTCCAAAATAAAACCCCATCATCCATGTGCCAAAAAAATCATTTTTTTTAAAAAAAATTGAAATTCAAATATCCTCAGCTGAAAAATGTGGATTTGAAACTCTTGACTTTGAAGAGTTGTTGCTTGAATGTTTTATGTCTCTGTTCTACTTGTGGGCTGAGTTGTTTCATGGCAATGGTGGCTCCTGGAATTCAGTTTGAATGGTGTTTTTTCCTCAGGGATAGAGTTGATAATGACCATGGGAAATGCACTTTAACAAAGCAACTTCTCAGCAGAGCAGATCCAGCACACAGACCACATCTAAAATTGATGAAATGTTTTGTCTGAAATTCTGTATTTCATAATAAAACAGTTCAAGCTTATTATTTTATTTTTTCTTTTACAAAAAGGCAAACTTCTTCCAGAAAAACAAGTTATTTTCAGTGTACTCTTCTTTCTTCCCACTCAAAGAATTCTGAATTATTCAGTGTGTCTCATGTTAACCTTTGGTACGAACCAGCTCAGGTGCTCTTGAAAGAAGCCCCTACTTAGAATCCTTTCCAGTGACATTCTGTGTGAAAAAACTGAGGAATTTGACACCTGAACTCAGGAAGGAGAAGTTGTTTTGCACATTTAGCATTTGGTATCTCCTTAACTCGTGCCAGATTTTGAGCTGCTGGTGGCATTTTCAGCCAGTCTGTCAGAACAAGTGCCAGCTCTGCCATGTGCTGTTTGTGCACAAAGCTGTTTCCAATTCTGACCATCCACTGCCTTTCTGTCTTGCTTGCCCAAGGAGGAGCTTTGAAATGAATTTTATCATGTTACCCAGACAAAAATATAAGCAATTTACATTGTGGTACATTGAAATTGTCCTTAAAATATCCTTATTTTGAATTAAATGCTTGTGATGAAAAACATCTACCTTATTCTGATACAAGGGTTCCTATTGCTGACATCTGTTGTTACCAGTATAGCTCAGCACAACCTAAACACAAACAAAAATCCCCTTTATTAGAAGACTGTCCATTGCCCAGGGTAACACCAGCCTGTGACTTGAGGGGGTAAAAACCATGGAGCTTTGGCTTTCTGTTCATGTGCATTGTTAACAAGGCCTCCTGGTTGTCAGAAAAGTAAAAACTATCTGTAAACTGTATGGAGAAGTGGTTTCCCAATAGAAAGTGTTGATTCATTGGGATCAAGCTGTACTTTGTTCATCTTATTTTCAAGCTTATCTTCAATATTATTTGGTGTCAAAGCAGCCAACCTAGAACTGAAGAAAAATTATTCTGAATCCTTCCACATTAATCAAAAACATCTGTGTTGATGCCGTGGGCCAGAGGTCACAAACTTGAGACTGTGTCAGCAACAAGGAGATTTCTGTGCTGGGGAGTCCCCAGTGAGATTCCCAGGCTGTGCTTCCTGGTGCTTGAGGCCCTTCAGAGGACACCAGCAGCACTCCCAAAATTGGTTTGCAGGCTGTGGCTGGACCAAGGAGCTTCCTGGCACTCCTGATGAATGAACAGTCTGAGAAGAGAAGGTTGGAGACATCATAGCAGCCTTCCAGTACCTGAAGAGGGGCTACAAGGAATCTGGGAAGGGATGCTTCATCAGGAATTGTAGTGACAGGACAAGGGGAATGGCTTCAAACTGATAGAGCAGGGTTGGGTTTGATATTGGTGTCTTGGGTTACAATACAGGATGTGGCCAGAAATGTGGATTCTGTCCCCATCTGTTAAATTCGGGTGGGGCAGTGACCCTGATCTCCTGGCACACATTATCTGCTCATGGGCCAGCTTTAAACCAGCTGGGCAATCATCTTTATCTTCCCACAGCCCATCCTCCCTCCAGGAGATATCTCCTGTTCATGGCCACTGAGTCCCAGGGCATGGCTGATAAAATTCCATCATCCCACTGGGAGATGCTCCAGCCAGGGCAGGAGCCAAGCCTTTCCTACCCAGATAAAAACTGAGATTTGGACACCAAGGAACCTTCTTTTCACTGGATTCCAGAGGAAAACCAGACCTTTGCACATCATCCCTGGAGCTTCAGAGGAAACTGCCCCTTCTCCAGGAGCACTGCTCCAGCTGAACCACATCTGCCCCTGCAGGAGGATGCAGCCACCATGGAATGGGACTGCTGCCAACACCCTGACTGCCTGACGGGTGTCAGCTTGGATTCTGACTCTGGCAGGGTTTGGGTTTGTTCTTTGTAATACTTCATTGCTATTTTAATTTTCCTAGTAAAGAACTGTTATTCCTCATTCCCATATCTTTGCCTGAGAGCCCCTTAATTTCAAAATTATAATAATTTAGAGGGAGAGGGTTTACATCCTCCATTTCAAAGAGAAGCTCCTGCCTTTCTTGGCAGATGCCTGTCCTTCAAGCCCGGGCAATTGGGAAGGAATTCTTCCCTGGGAGGGTGGAGAGGCACTTGGAGCTGGTTTTCCAGAGCAGCTGTGGCTGCCCTGGATCCCTGGCAGTGCCCAAGGCAGGTTGGACACTGGGGCTGGAGCAGCCTGGGGCAGTGGGAGGTGTCCCTGCCATGGCAGGGGTGGCACTGGATGGTCTTAAAGGTCCCTTCAAACTCAAACCACTTCAAGATTCTAACGTGAGGCTCCAAACCTGGGGACAGCCCCTTCCCTGCTGCCAGCTCCACGCTGCAGTCAGAGAGCAGGGACAGCCCACCAGGTCACCCTCCAGCTGTGCATCCTGCCTGGCAGCTGGAACATGCTCCAAGGTGCTGTGCTCACCTAGGGACCAGCAGGAAATGCCTGGGCACACCCCACAGCAGCACGAGGAACTAACACACCCCTGGTTGTGCCTCTCACCATCTCAAACCAAGCTTTTGTGCACAAACAGGGACCACAGCCATGGAAACCTGCACATTAACCAGAGTCTGGAGCCCTTCTCCCTCCCTGCCTGCTGAAAGAATGCATCCCACACTATGGAACACTCCTAACAGCATGAGGTTAAAAAATTCTCATCGTGTCCTTGGGATTTATGGTCAGGGGCATTTATTTCCTTCCAGATTTGTTTTCTTTGGGCATGTTGTACAGCCTGTATATCATCTCCAGTACTAGCTGTTACTTATGTTTGCAAATAGAGCTCCACAAATAACAATTCATAAAATACAGAGACGATTTTCAGCTCACAGGGAATATAAAATATACAGGCACTTTCAGAAGGCACAGTAGACTAAAAATATTGAATTTCAGGCACTTTATGGAGACACCAATCTTTTGTATGCATGCATATTGATTTATAATTATGACTTGAGGGACATTTTAGTAATCTAGAAGTATCCAGCTTTTTACAGCTCACAGACTGTGCACAGTTTGATAATATAAAACCCTTCCATGTTTCCTTACAAAATGTTCTAATTTGAATTCCGTGCTTGTATACTCAGGGAAAAAAATGCATTGAAGATAAACAGTATTTCATGCCACAGTAAGGTTTCCTAAACTTGTCTCACCAGTTTTGTATTTCACAGAAAAATTCAGGCTGCCTTTAATACAAAGCCACTTAAAAATAACACTTGGCTTCACAGGGAGGTTTCTCGTTTCAACAAAATGCACCTCAGGCTTGTGTAGGCTGAGTGGAATCAACAGATGAACTCTTACAGGAGAGTACTCACAATATTGACTGAACATTTGGTTTCTTACTGATCTGATTGAACAGAGTCTCCATTTTCAATATTTATTTAGTGGGATGTAGGATATGTGGTGCTGCTAACCTAAAATGCAGCATTTTTGAGGATTTGGGCCTCCCAGTGACATAGATGGGAATAGCTCTTTGACAGCAGGGCTCACCATCCCTTTCCTCAGAATGATCCTGCATGAGGCAGGACAAACACAGCTTCCTGCCAAATTCACCAGCAGAAACTCATGGAAAACTGGAATGTGGACTCACTCCTTACAGTGATAACTCATTTTCTCATCCCTCACTCTCCACCCAAGCAGATCCTCCCCATCTAAAGTGAGGAAATGAGGTCCACCCCCAAGTGTCCTTCTCTCTGAGTTTCTCTAAATCCCACACCCACATTCCCAACAACACAACACCATAAAATTAATCCAGTGGCCTCGTGGTAACTGTGTAAGTAAAATTAAGCAATCAGGACAGACCAAAGTGGGCTCATATTTTCATGCTGTAATTAAACCCAACCCAGCTGTGCCAAGGGGAGAGCTCAGCTCCCCAAACACCTTTGGCATCTCAGTGCTTTTCTTCCCAACAGCCTCCAGAACCCCTCCTAAAGATGAGGCTGAGCATTGAAATTCAGAAAGCCACTTGATCTGGAGGAGCATGCACTCTGCAGATGTGACTTTTATGATTACTCTCCTCCCACTCACCACGATTGACTCTTGTTCCCCAGGCTATAAACTACCTGCCTCTTCCTCCCCCCAGGTGACAAGCAGCTTCATTTCACTTTCTCTGTCTCTCATTTTCCGCCCTCTTCCCCATCCTTTCTTCTCTGCAGCTCCCAAATACATTTCCTTTAAACAAAGGCTTAATTGATACATACCTAATTAACATCTGAGCATTTGTTCTCAGCTTGTATTTAGCTCTGGAAATTGCTGCTTCTATTTCAGACCTGAATAAGGGCTTGCATCCCTGAAAGTTTGCCTGGTATTTCCAGCAATACCAGTTGATCCAATAAAGCACACACTGGGTGTGTATTCCCATCATCCCACACACCAGGATTTCAGGAGGACACTGTGCACACCTCAGCTGTCCTTCCTGAACTGCTGGTGGGGAAAAAAAAAAGAAATGGAAGCCAAACCAGTCTGCATTAATATGTCTCCACCAAACCTCCTCAGCCAGCAGGAAAGTTCTCCATGTTGTTGAGAAGGTGGAATTTGACAGGAATGTTCTACATTGATGCAGTTTGGAGCTCTGTGTGAGATTTCTGCCCTTCTGCCCTGAGGAATTCAGTTTTTTCTTGGGCATTCCTCACCCTGATCTCTGTTCTTTGGGAGGTGCAGGTTGGTATCAAGTCCTTCCTATTATCCTGGAAATAATGGGAATAATCCTGTGGATTATGTATACTAGATTAGCACAGATAGTTATTTAAATGATGCATATTTTCAGACTCAGAGGAACATTGCAACTCCTTTCCAGCTCAGAGAATCAATGTTTGGGAGCTCCCAGCATTATTTGGCATTTAGCTCTGATAGCAGAGCTCATGTCACACAGAATTTATATTGTTTATTTTCTCCTGTGCTATGATCACTCCCTCAAATGAGGCTTACACCAAGTGCTTTTTTTTAAAAAAAATCATGTTCCAGCACAACACTCTGTATGGTTTTGTTTTGGGGGAAGAATGCCAAAACTGAGAGAAAAAAATACTGAGAGGTTTTTTTTTATTAGAGAAGTCAACCAGATCCATCTCAGCCCTGCCTCCCACTCATTAGCTTCCCATCAAATGGGCACAGGGACTGCTCTGACCTTGGATCAGCTCATCTGTGCTACAGATTCCCTTAATCCCAGTGCCCTTCCCATCAGATACTGAAGCTGTGGGCTCAGGTCTTACTTGGGCTGTGTTTTCCTGCACCCTGGCTCTCTCCATGGCAAACATTGCCTGTTTCACACCTCCTGTGCAAGGATGAAGGAGATTGTGGCTCAGCCCTGCTGCCCCACAGCTGACACTCTTCCAGAGAGGCTGCCAGGATGGATTTTCCTTTCCTTTCCTTTCCTTTCCTTTCCTTTCCTTTCCTTTCCTTTCCTTTCCTTTCCTTTCCTTTCCTTTCCTTTCCTTTCCTTTCCTTTCCTTTCCTTTCCTTTCCTTTCCTTTCCTTTCCTTTCCTTTCCTTTCCTTTCCTTTCCTTTTCCTTTTCCTTTCCTTTCCTTTCCCTTCCCTTCCCTTCCCTTCCCTTCCCTTCCCTTCCCTTCCTTCCCTTCCCTTCCCTTCCCTTCCCCTTCCCTTCCCTTCCCTTCCCTTCCCTTCCTTCCCTTCCCTTCCCTTCCCTTCCCTTCCCTTCCCTTCCCTTCCCTTCCTTCCCTTCCCTTCCCTTCCCTTCCCTTTCCCTTCCCTTCCCTTCCCTTCCCTTCCCTTCCCTTTCCCTTCCCTTCCCTTCCCTTCCCTTCCCTTCCCTTCCCTTCCCTTCCTTCCCTTCCCTTCCCTTCCCTTCCCTTCCCTTTCCTTTTCCTTTCCTTTCCTTTCCTTTCCTTTTCCTTTCCTTTCCTTTCCTTTCCTTTTCCTTTCCTTTCCTTTCCTTTCCTTTCCTTTCCCCTTTCCTTTCCCCTTTCCTTTCCCTTTCCCTTTCCTTTCCCCTTTCCTTTTCCTCTCCTTTCCTTTCCTCTCATTTCCTTTCTCCCCCTTCCCCTTCCCCCTTCTCCCTTTTCCCTTTTCCTTTTTCCCACAGAGCAAAGATTCACCTGGACCTACCATCTCCCAGATGTTGGGATCATTCCATCCACAGGATTTCACTGAGGTGTCACCCTGTGGACAGACAGCCCCTTGAGGGACACTGCTCCCTGTGAGTTTGCCTCTTGCATGTTGCAGCACCTATGGAGAAGCCTGATCTTTCTGACAACTGCTGATCCACACTGGGTTTGTGTTGGAGAAACAATTCCTGTTTGAAAATTAGCATTATGTTGTGGTGTTTCCAGTATAAAGCAGTCAGACACATTCAAACCAAGCCAAACACTGGCACAGGGTGCCCAGAGAAGCTGTGGCTGCCCCTTGAAAACTCCAAGGCCAGGCTGGATGGGGCTTGGAGCAACCTGGGATAATGGAAGGTGTCCCTGCCCATGGCAGGGGGTGGAAAGATGTGATCTTTAAGGTCTATTCCAAACTGTTCTGTGATTCCATGATTACCTTTCCCTAGAGATCCTGAAAAGAATTGTGACATTCTATATTCTGTTGTGCAACCAAATTTGAAGACATTTTAGAACTTCATATTAAATGACAAGTCAAAATTCTGTTGCCTTTGCTCATGCAAAACCTTTGCTGATCTCAGTGGGGTTGAGTCTATTTTTAAAACTAAAATACCTCTCTTATGCAATAGGGCCATCCAGAGTTACAAATACATGTATTCTTTCCAAGACTTTCATATTTTACTTCTTTTCACAATGTTTAAAGGTTAGCTGAGTGTATTAAATATGTTTACAAGAGGCAGGTGCTAATGAGGATGGAACATTGTGAGGTGCAAGGTGGAAAGTGCAAGGTAAGGGAGGAGGTGGCTGTGGCACACACACATATTTCCACTGCTCTGAGCTGATACCTGAGAGCTGAGGTCTTGGGGGGCCTGCTGAAATGACTTATTTGCTGGAAATGCAGTTTTGAGAGCCTTCAGTGCAGCTCCTGAGAGCCCTGGGAATGCCAGCAGCCTCTGGAGCCACCTTTCCCTGTAATCCTCCTCTGCAGGGAATTCCACCTGCACATCCAAGGGGTTGCTGCCAGTGTTAGAGGTGATGCTGTGCAACCTTCTCACAGTGCTGTGAGAACAGCTGAGCTGGGAGAAAGAGCAGTGAGAATCCTCAGCCAGGGCTTCTGCTCAGGCCCTGGCAGGAGTTGGGATTCCCTGCCACTGCCCAGCCCCTCCTGGGCTGCCTGCACCTTGCACCTGCCTGTCCCTCTGGACCTGTGGTGCCTGCCTGGGAGCCCTGGACCCCATGTGCTGCTGCAGAAAAGCTCTGCTTCCCAGAAAAGGGCTGTAGGAATTCTTTAGGTTGTAAGAAAGATTATTTTGGGGACAGATCAAAAAGTTGTTTTTACAGACAACACAAACTAAGTGTTTAATGCACCTTTTGTAGCTTCTACTGGTTGCACATTATGATGAGTAACCTCCATCCATTCTGGGACAGAATTACTTCCAGACTGAACTGCAGTCCTTCCACCAGGCAGTGAGGCACAGCATCACCCTCTACAACTCCCTGACAGGAGACTGCAGCAATTTGGGGCTGGTCCCTTCTCCCAGACAACAGGAAATGACAGGCTGTGCCAGGGAGGTCCAGGCTTAACATCAGGATGAATTTCTTCAAGGAAAGGGTGTCAGGCATTGGAATGGGCTGCCCCGAGAAGGAAAATCAGCAACCCTGGAGGTGATCTAGAAATGACTGGAAGTGGCACTCAGTCCTGTGGTCAGGTGGAGATGATGGTGTTCAGGCAAAGGCTGGACTCTGATCTTAGAGGCTTTGTCCAATACCTAAATGATGCTCTGTGGGATTCTATTTGTGGTCCTTGGTATCCCTGCCAGAGAGACTCCTACTGAAACAACCCCAGCATCACTCACAGAGCACAGGTGGGAACATCCTTAACCCAGAGGGACAAGCTGGGCTTTTATTTTTCTTTTTGAGGGGACAAAGCTCCCTTTGCCACACAACAGTGGACCCAGTGGTTGTACAGGGAAGAATAGAGCCTTCATCACTCTGTTCACTGAGCCACCTCTGTGTACCCATGCAGAGGCCACTCAGCCCTGTCACCCCGTGCTGCTCCTAAGCAGATGTCCAAAGAAAATTGCTTCAGTGCTCAGAAACCTTTTCACTGCAACTCCTCTCGTGCTGCGACAAAGCCACTGCTGAACTATGCAGCACTGCTGCCAATAATGTTTTATTTCCCTCCAGAAAGTTTTCCTCCTCACCCTTCTTTGCAGATGCTTCTTTTCTCCCCCTCTGCACTCAATTTGTTGTCGACTCTCAGAGCTTTACTTGTTTAATCAGGAGCCCAAATGCCTCAGAGCAGGTGCCTTGACTCCTCAGCTGCCTGTCAAGCTCTGTGAGCAGCCACATGGCACTGCAGTAGAAATAAGGAAGGAAATCTATATCCTTTTCCCTCACTGGCCAGGCTGCTGACAAATTCTGCCCTGCATTGCAGATGTGATTCAATTATTTCAATGAATCCAATCAGAAATAATTAATGAACACTTTCTAATGCATATTGGGAAGAACATCCACCAAAACAGGGAGGTTTTCCTTCTTTTGCTGTATTGCTACACTCAGCAGCTTACAGCTAATAAGTGACACAGCCTTGGTTTGCTTGGTTCCAGCTGCTAATTCCTTTTGGTGGGGCAGAGGTGGATACAATTAATGTCAGAGAATTATGAAGGCACTGATGCTGCTTTGAAATGCAAACTGTAAGGAAAGCCACAAGCTGTGGTTACCCACACTACAACACTTAAAGCACTCCTTGGCTTGTGTTTGTTAATTTTGCCACGGAGCAGGATTTGCCAAGCATCACCTGTGTCCTTCGTGCCCTCTTGTAGCTGCTTAATGATGAAAATTCACCGTGGGCAAGTGAGTGACAGGGCACAGCACTTCTCATGTTCTGTGTGTTTCCAGGGACACACTGCCTTCAGCCACACTCATGGGTCAGCACCCAAGGCAATTAAAAACATCAGCTAAACAGCTGTAATTGCAACAATTTCCATGGAAGTGCCGGGCTGTGCTTCTCCTGCCACTGAGTGTTCAGCCCACACTGCCTGAGTTGAGGCTGTGCTGGAGACTCCACAGGTGAGGGTTCTCTGAACTCAGTTTGCTCCATTTGCTGTTTTCTATTCTCAACCACAGCTGTCAAATGAACAGATTTGATAGCAGAGGGTTGTTGTTTTTTGGTTTTTTTTTTTTTTTTTTTTCCTGTCAGGAAGAAAGATGATTTTATGAAGGCCTAAAGACCTAAGTAAAAGGTCAATTGGCATAATCAGCAATTTAAGTAATAAATCTATTATCATGCTTTCAATTTCATTAGCCAGTTAATGATTCCAGCCTCACTGAGTTGGAAGTGGCATTTCAGTGTGCAGGGCATGGTGATTCCCAATGGAACCACAGAACCACAAACTGGTTTGAGTTGGAAGGGACATTAAAGTCCATCCAGTGCCACCCCCTGCCATGGCACAACTTCCAGTATGGTGCTCCAAGCTTTGTCCAGACTGGCCTTGGACACTTCCAGGGGATCCAGGGGCAGCCACAGCTTCACTGTCCATCCTGTGGCAGGGCCTCGCCACCCTCACAGTAAAGATTTTTTTCCTAATATCCAATCTAAACCTGCTATTTGTCAGTTTGAATCCATTTCCCCTTGTCCTGTCACTCCAGGGCCTTGTAAATAATCTCTCTCCATCTTTCTTGTAAGCTCCCTTCGGGTCCTGGAACATTACAATTTTAATTTACTTTATGGCAAAGATAATTTATAACACAAAACCTCAAAAGGACACAGTGGTTCCTTTGTTTTCCAGGCATCAGTCACATCCTCCTTTAAATCAGAAATGTGTGTAATTGAACAGGGGGAATAAACATCTAATATGGAAATGGACTTTTGTTGGGGTGTTTATGTACTTGCACATTTCTTTGCTTGACATTAATAGAAAGCAGCAAGAAACATATTGTGGTAATAGTCTTGGTCCCAGCCCAGAACAGTGAGGGGGGAAGGAGAACATGGACAGGGAGGGAAGGACACGTTTCAGCAGCAGCAAGAAGCTGCCTCTCGTGGCAGCTCTGCTTTTGTCAACCCAAGCTCATTCATTTGAAATTGCTTTCTTGAAAGACACTGCTTGGAAGAAGACTGAGACCAGATACTGGCCTGTTCTGCCAACAGCTCTCCTGAGAGCCAAATCCCCCAGTTTTACACTAATATGAACCTTTTCCCACTGAACACCACACATTGCACAGGTTAGTGACTGTACTTGTCTCTGCTTTTTCATCCTGGATTTAAATGTGGTCTAAGCAGATAAGAAGCAAACTGTTTATAGATGCAGCACTGAGAGTGTAATTAACCACCCTGCTTAATGAGGTATTAGTGAGGATGTGTATACAGTGGGCATTCACCTACTTCTCAGTCTTTGCCCTGATCAGTGCTCATCAAACTGAGCTCTCCAGAACAAACAACAACAGAAAATCCCATTAGGAAATAAAGCTTCAGCTATCATTAAAGATCCTGTGTCACCCATACTGGCTAGAGCAGGACTGGCAGAGTTTTCCTCCTGCATCAGGGTAAGACAAGTCCAGCATGGGGCAGCCCTTACCCTGGATTTGAAGGTTTTCTGCCTCCCAAAAATTTGGGCAAAGCAACTCCAAAGTTCTCCAGCCAAGGAACAGCTCCTGACCAGATGGCAGCAGGAGCCCTGTGAGTGTGTTAGGGCTGCTGAAATCTCCTGCTAGAGGCTGAAACTACACTGGGTTCACACAAATGCTCTCTTTACTCATATAAAATTTGCATAAAAATACAGTCACACACCTAATGCCACCTGGCACCATAACAATGTGTTATTGACAAATTAATGCATGCACACAAACAAAACCCAACCACATTAAGGTCAGAGTCCCTTGCACACGGTGTCCAGAAATTTATATCAAGTGTTTGAACTGTTTCCTTACTTGCATTCAGTATTTCACTGCTGTTCCACTGAGCTGGGGAACCTGATGATCTCCAGAAATCCCTTTTTGACCTAAATTATTCTTTAATTCTATGAATTGTTTTGTATTCCATTGAATTGCTCTGAACCATGAAACAAGGTAGATACATGCTCAGCAAAATGGCAATGCACTCTGTAAAATAAGCCAGCAGGTTTTTGGTGTTTCCTGGGTAAGAGCTATGTTATTTAACACCCTTGCCTTCCTCAATATCAGGTGAACTCATCTGTTTACAGTTGCATAACATCATTAAAATTTCACCTTCTGAAACTTTAAATACAAAGAGACTATAAACTAAATATTTAATAGAACCTGGGATTAGATTCCTATGACCTTCACCAACTCCTTCGAGTAATTTATATAAATGAACCTACTTATTATTCATACAAATAAAAAGCATTAAAAAATTGTAAATCCAGGACTACTCTTGTTTTTTATAGCTGAGATCAGAGCTAGTTTGTCCATTAGGCTCATAGCCAGTGTTCCATCACAGTGCTAAGGACACTAAAAGGCCTGAACTGCTCCTAATTGAGTTAAAATTATTTTATTTCTGGTCATTTGAGGGAGCACTGACTGGACTTTTGTTCTGGCCAGATCCTGGTGTAAATGTTGGACCTCTTTGTGCTTCAGGGCACTTGAGGTGCAGAGACACAAACCAACTACCCAAGAATGCATTCAACCTCACTCTGCTTTTTCCCTAGTCCCAGGTAACATGGTGCAGCTATTTTTAATTTCTGTGCAGCAGCAAGTGTTAAACAAGCTCCACATGGCCTCACTTGCATTTTTAAGAGGTAACATCCATAGAAAAAAGCTGTAGAAGCAGCACAGTGCCAGACATGCAGCCTGGGAGGTTGGAGTTGGGGGATCCCACAGCTTGGCCTTGTTCTCACCCTTCTCCAGTGGAGGAAAAGACTTTCATCTTTTAGAAGAAAGGTTTCTCTGTGCCAGCCCTTAGAGGTGTATCCACAATGACCAAAAAATAGGTTTGGGATCTTTTCCTTCTCTCACCTGAGTAGAAAGTTAAAGGAGAGGGAGTGGGAGATGCTCTGGCAGGGCACAAATCAGGATGGTCAGTTATGTCCTGAAATTACCTCAGGGGAAACTTTCCTTTCATGGTCTGCAGAAGGATCCCCAAGAGCCCAAACCTTCCATGCTCATGCTTTGGAAATACCACCATGGAAAAGTCTGAATAAAAGGGCACCACGGTGAGCCAGGACAGAGAACCACTTCTCTTTTGTGAACATGAATCTATTTTAGAGTTGTGCTGACCTTTGCAAGAACCTTCACTTAATAATACCTCAAATAAAGAGACTGGCTCAGAGAGAGCACTTTCTAGCAAGGATAGAAGGTGGACAAGGGCCTCAGAAAAGTCATCAACCATTAAACTGAAATGTCACCATAAGCCCATAGGAAATAGCTAAATGAGGTGTTATTATTGGTAACAAAGACATTGTAGAAGAAAGATGAAGGAAAGGGAACTAAGCATTTATTTCTGTTAAAAGTGAGGGGTCATCCTTTTCCATCAGTCAGCAGGGAATTGCATTTATTTCCACCTCCATTTTATCATTTTTAACATAAAAAAATTACAAAGACTATCATTAAAAAGATTCTGCCAAATTAGCTGCACCTATTCAATCATCTTAGGTCTTTAGATGCTGACAGGATCATTTTTTTTCATAGCATACTTTATGTCTCCTTTCCTTTCCATGCCTCATACTCCTCTCAGCAAACCAACCATTGCTAAAAGGAGAGATTTAGCTCAGTGGGACAGAACAGCTGTGCTAAAGTGCCTGGTTTTGGGCTCTGACTATGCCCATTGCTAAATGGGTATTTCTACAAGGCAGCCCAATGTGTCTCAGTCTGTTGCTGCACTTTACAGCTCACAAATTAAAAAGTGCTGAGCTCACCTTTCTGACTGGCTCAATTTCTGAATGTTGGGTAAATATCTTTACCTTGCTAAGTGGAAGAGATTCCACTTTGTGAATAAACTGAATGTAGAAAATAAACCTAGATAGGGCCTCTTGAAGTAGCAAGCCCATTTCATGCTTCCTGCCTCCAGCCAAGGTTGTATGTAACATTAATTGTAACTGGCTCCCTTCAAAAACCAGGCATGCAAGGGGAAAAGGCCCCAGCAGCTGAGGTTGGGAACTGCAAAACTTCACTTATCAGTCCATAAAGATATTTTAAAGAAGGGGTTTATCAATAGTGACAACTCCTGCTCTTCACTTGTTGTGCTGACCTTCTTATGGGTGAGTCCTTACACTGATAAGGGTTCTCCCTCTCCAGCAAACTGCCCTGTTGTGCTCCCTGCCCTCTCCCTGCCCATCCTGCACTGCAGAGGCATTTTTATGCCCTGTGGGAAAGTGAGGAATCCCAAAGTGCATTTGCATGGGGGAAGAGCAGAGATGAAGAGAGTTCACACTTGTTTCCTCTTTTGGCAGCCACTAACTACGCATCACTTGACCTGGTGGCTTTAGCTTCCTTTTACTGGAATATGTTATGTGCAATTACTGTCAATATAGCAATAAAAAGGTTTCTGGAGTAACTGGAAAGAAAGGGTTTGGATGTCTCAACTTGATTATTTTTTTTCCTGTAAAATGCCTGGCAAAATTTGGAACTGCTTTGACACAAAGATCAGAGGTTGTTTTGGGGGCTCTGCTCTAAAAGATGAAAGACAAATAGGAGAGCAGCTCTTCTGAAACTCAGCTTTTTACTCTTACTGAGACCATGAAAAATAATAATCCAGCAGCTCCCCCATCCCAGCAGCACTTCTGGGTGGTGCTTGGTGGATGGGGTCTTATTTTTGGCCAAACCAGCTCTCTGCAGCTGGGGTAGGAGAAAATTATGGGATCCCTGAGGTCCTCTCAGAGGTTGATACTGACAGGGATGTTACCTCAGCCCTTTTGAAGTTGGGAGCCTTCTAAATCCATCATCAGAACAAGGATTTAGGGAAGAGACTCCCTGAGAATTCGCCCTTAACTTCCCCAAACTCACTGAAGTAAAGTAAGGGAATGAATAAACTTCTTTATCTCTCCACATCACAAGTTATAATTGTGGATCTCTAAATCACATTAATTCCTTTGCCTGTACAGAGATTGAAAATTGTTAACTGGTAATTAGGATGTCTTTCTACCTTCTAATTAAGAGGGGAACTGCAATAGGTAAGCGCCAGGTAGCATGTGAATATTCCACAAATTCACATCCTCTGGCTTCTGCAGAGCTGAGCCAGTCAAGGAGTCAAACCTCAGAACATTCTTCAGGCTTTCAAAAGTTTAGGGAGTTTGGCTTAAACTGAGAATGGCTTTCTTTACACCCAAGTTAAGGACACAGCTCTGAATTAAATCCATCAAAACTCTTTGGCCAGACAGAAGAATTGACACACATATTCGGGTGACTGGGTTTTGGGCTGTATTTTTTAAGGATGGAAGATGACTCACACTGTACAATAAGTCATGTCTTGTAACTCTCCTGAGAAAAGACTCAATTTTTCAGATTATATTT
This sequence comes from Luscinia megarhynchos, assembly GCA_034336665.1. Taxonomy (NCBI): domain Eukaryota; kingdom Metazoa; phylum Chordata; class Aves; order Passeriformes; family Muscicapidae; genus Luscinia; species Luscinia megarhynchos. Next base: position 3,776,736 of record JAPFBE010000003.1, read on the forward strand.
GATATCTTTGTGACAACGACAGCGATAAGATTTTGTTGGAACCATTGACTCATTCCTCTTGCACAGGAACAAAGGTTAGGTTGTAACAAAGGCCCTCAGGCCCAGATCTTTAAAGGTATTTTGTTGATTAACTACCCACAGCCATTAGCTTCTTAATTAAAAGGTAAGAAGGAATACTAATGGGAGTTCAGCTGTGCAAACTGTCTCTTTAGATTTTTTCTTGGGCAAATTAGCTGATGTGTCTGAGATGACCAGTCATCCATCATGCAGCATCTGAGCTATGCCTGTTAAATCTATTGCTACCAAAGCCTATAATCACAGCATATTCTCTGATTAAGGTTGTGTTCCAGATCCTCTCCTGTTTTCTAGCATTCAAAGGTACACATCTTTTTGAAACAAAAGCTTTCCATTTGAAATCAACATCTTTGATTTCAACTTCAACATGGACTTTTTTCTTTTGTAGAAAGTTTGTGTGAAACTGTTCCTTCTCTTAAAAAATTCAGAGTGTAAAACCAGCAGGAGGCAGACGTTTCACTTCACTGTACCAATTTCAAGCACTGGGAAACTTCAGTTTTTGCAGTCACAGTCAAAATTCAAATATATTCTACCAAACAGAGCAGTTCTGCTCTGATGAAATGTGGAATGCTGTTCAAGGCATATCTGTATTTTCATTTTGATCTTTTTGGGTTTGATTTGAATCAAATTTTGACTAAAAAACCCAGCAGCCTGAGGAGACATCTTCCCCTGCACTCTATGGTACCTCCTGAAAGGAATTTGGAGCCAGGTGCGGGTCAGGCTCTGCTCCCAGGTGACAAGTGACAGAATAAGAGGAAATGGCCTCCAGCTGTGCCAGGGCAGGCTCAGGGTGACAGGAGCAGGAATTTCCCCGTGGAAAGGGAGCTCAGGGATGGGAACTGCCCAGGGAGGTTTGCAGTGCCCATTCCTGGAGGTGGCACCTGGAGGTGGCACTCAGAGCTCTGGGCTGGGGACAAGCTGGGGATGGGTCATAGCTGTGACTTGGTGTGCTGGTTTAGTTTTCCAACTAAAGGATTTTGTGATTCTGTCTCTTCTGGAGCAATTTTGTGCTTCTGATCAAACCACTTCACTTTGCAGACACCTTCAGTGGTGGGATTGAAAGCAAAGCAAGACTGTGCAGTTGTGTGTTGCTGTCAGTGACATGGACTGAGCACACAATCAGCTCTCTCCTTATAAAAATACAGCACCAGAGGGGCCCCTCTCCTGTGAGGAAATGCTGAGAAAGTTGGGGTTGTTCAGTCTGAAGAAAAGACTTTAGAGCCCCCTCCAGGCTCCAAGAGAGCTGGAGAGGGATTTTTCACATGTAGTGACAGGACAAGGGGGAATGAATTCAAACTGACAGAGGGCAGGGGAGATGAGATATTGGGAAGAAATTCTTCCCTGTGAGGGTGGTGAGGTCCAGGCACAGGTTTGCCCAAGAGGTTGTGGACTCCCCACCCCTGGAATTGAAAGCCCTGTGGGACTCTGAGCAACCTGATCTAGAGGAAGATTCCCTTCTCATGGCAGGGATTTGGAACAAGATGATCTTTAAGGTCCTTCCAACCCAAATCCTCCCAGGACTTTAACACACACTTCTCCAAATATGGCTTGCTCAGTCTGGCACAGAAGAGCCATCTTCAGTCCCCTTAAACAGGTGAAGCTCCTTGGAAGCCTGAGAGCCTTTCTGTTCCAACACCCAGATCAGATTCTCCTCTCTTCTCTCTGCTGAATCTTTCAGGTAAGTGGGAGTAAAAGGCAGTAAAATTGCAGTCATATGCCAGCAGACAAGATTGAACACACACTGAGTGCAGACTTGATGAATAAGAAGGTGGTATTTTAATAGTCAATTTTCAGAATATAATGGCTCTTGAAAATAGATTGCTTAGAATACTTTCTCTACTTAGAAGTGCTACTACTTATCTGTGCACTTAAGTAAAAGCAGAACTTTGGGACACCTTTAAATTGAGGGATTGCCATAAGTTAGAAAGGCTGACAGGGAAAGGGGTACCTCAAAACTAAAGTGTGGTGCCATCAAGAAAGCACAAATGGCAGGGTATAAATAAAAGAACTACTAGAGTTGCCTTTATTGTAAGAACCTTTTGAAAAGCTCAGGTTGCTGCTGCATTTCCAGAACTCGGGATGTGTCCATTTGAGATGGTTAGACCCAAGATTTGGAGATGTCTGTGTGTCTGTGTATGTGAATTGAAGAAGAGTTAAGTTCAGCAGGTCCACACTGAGAAGTAGGAGAGGCACAGAGCATTTCAGCCCAAGGTTCATATCTGGATTGCTCTGGCTGGATATGGAAATTTTCTGCAGTGTATGATATGCAAAGCTGGGAGGCAGGGACCAAGATTTAGAGGGAGAGAACAGATGCATCTCTGCAGGTCAGAGGCTTTCCCTGGGAGAGGGAGCTCTGTGCTCACTCAGGAACCCATCTGAGGGTAGATAATGCATCTTACACTGTGACTGCATGCCCCAAAATGTGCAAGTTGTCATCAGAGCAGAGTCCTCACTGCATGGAGGGCACTGTCACCCCATCAGCACTGTTCCTCTAGAAGAGACAGCAGGCTGGGGACTGTGTTTCCAGAGTGCCACCTCCCAGGCACAGCTCAGTGTGCCCTCCAGGGTGCCTGTCCTGGAAGCCATGAACTTCTCAAAGCAGCTCCAAAAATAAGAATTTTCATATGTTCTTCTGCATCATTTAGTGCAACGAGCTTTCTCTACTAACCTGCTTCTCAGGGCACACGGCCTGAATTATCACCAGGAGATTTTCTGCTTGGATTTGACACATTTATTTTGATGGTGAAGAGCGAGACTGATGTGAGTCCTCTCAGAGCAAAGGGACCTGAACAGATTTCCTCTCAGCAGTCTGTGTCTCTTCCCATGTGATTGGGAGCCCTTTGATCAGCAATACTCTGTTAATAATTTATGTTAGCATTGTGCCTTGTATCCATAAGCTGACAGACCGGTGGCACTCCTGCCAGAACAGGAATACTGATGCAATACACCCACAATTGCTCTTCACTGGAAAATGGTGTCACATGAAACACAGCTTCTCCAGGGGCTAAACTTCACCATCTTTATTTTGGGTCCTCACAGGGCAGCTCCTGAAGCTGCTCATGAAATGAACTCTCACCGTGTTTGTTGCCTGCTTGGGCCACTCACAACAAAACAATTCATGTCAATTTTTAAAAATGCCAGATGCTGGTGGAGGTCCTGGGAATAGTGGTATAATGAAAGAGGCAAAAACTGTGTTCAGTACCTCAGATTTCCTGTTTAATTTCCCAGGAGGGTCAATTTTCTTTTCTCCCTCTTTTCTGGCTGACACACTTGTAGAGGCCCTTATTATTTTTCACATCCTGTGCGAAATTCAGCTCCAATCTTGCTTCAGCTCTCCTGATCCCATCCCTACACATTGGGCCAGCATCCCTAAAATATTCCCAGGATACACAGCCCTGGTTCCACTGCCTGTGCAGCCTCCTCATCCTCAGGTGAAGGAGCCCAGCCCCTCCTGCCTCTCCAGCTCCAAGGGAAAATGTGATTTCTCATCAAATTTATTTCCCTGCCTCTATTAATACTGGCCCTGAAGACAGATGTTGGCGAAGAGACTGCTGCAAGGTAGTCCCTGGAAGTGGGAGGGCTTGTCAAGCTTCTTGGGCTCTCCAATATAATACTTTAACTTTTTTATTGATTTGAGAAAAAATTTGAGGGAGTTAAGTGCATTCCCAGAGCTAATTGAACCTATATTTCTTCACAGATACATGAGTCAGAGCATCTGAGTGTGTATTGCCAAATATAGCGATTGTGCTCCAGCAAAAGACAGATGCTGGAGCACAACAGCACACATCCCAAAGTCTTGCTCTAATTAACCCTTCAGAGAAATGATAGAAAGGGCTGTTTTCCATGTATCTGTGGAAGAAATGCTGTATATTTTAACGGGGATGGCGGCAGGACTGATGAGACAGAGAGGAAAGCCAGGGGTGAGCAGAGCAGCGATTCTCTGCCTGGTTTGTAGGATGGCGGAATGTTAAGGGGTTAGGAAAGGATCTTAAGGATCATCTCACCCCAATCCCTCTGCCAAGGGACACCTCCCACCATTCCAGGCTCCAACCTGGTTGGAACACTGCCTGGCTTGAGAAATCCACAACCTCCCCGGCCAACCTGTTGTAGTGCCTCACGACCCTCACAGTAAAAAAAAAGGTTCATATTTAATTCATTCGTGCCGCAATAATTCCCCATTGCCAGGCTGCCTCCAGCACACCTGGAGTTCGTGTCTCTTCCCTGTGGGGATGCTCGAAGCCAACCCAAAGTGGCGCGGATGGTGCTGGGCACTCGGAGAAGTGTAGGGGGAAGGGAGAGGAGGAGGAGGAGGAAAAAAAAGAGGAAAAAAAAGAAGAGGAGGATGAGGAGGAGGAGGAGGCGGGAAGCGCTCCCGGGCCGTGAGGGCCGTGAGGGCCGTGCTGGCCGCCAGGGGGCGCCGCGCGCTCTCGGGACGCGGGCAGCGCGGGGATTGGGTGGGGCCCGCGCGCGCGCGGCGCTGATTGGCTGGCGCGGGCCGGGCCGGGCGCGCGGCGCCGCTTCTTAAAGCGGGTCGCGGGGCGGCGGGAGCGCTGAGCGCCGGCGGGGCCGCTGCCACTGTCACTGTCGCGACATGAGCGAGGTGAGCCGGGCGGGGCGGGGGGCACCCTCGGAGGTGACACCCAGTGTCACCTTCGCCTCTCCGCCACGGGAAAGGCGCATCCCGGGCTGGGAACGTGGGGATGCTCCGGAGATGCCGGGAGGGAGGGCGGGGGTGTCTCAGCATCTCCTCTTAAACCCTAAAAACGCATCCCCACAGGTGTGTGTGCGCTTGGCCAGCCTAAAGCAAGGCGGGGGTTTTGCTCTTTGAAGGACCAGGCACGCCGGTGGAGATTCCTAATTAAAAATCCCCCATAATTTCTCATATCTACCCAGCGCTCTCCTGTGTAGAAAGGAGGATTTAGTAAGTTGTGGGAAAGTTGCCTGCTAAAGCTCATGGAAAAATCCGCCCTATTTGTGGTTGGTGCTGATGTAAACTTTGTGAGTGGTGTCCTGAGAAGGATTACAATCGAGGCGAAAAAATGTAAATAGTGCCAAACATGCAAGGATCGCTTGTACTCGTGTAAATAAATAAGCTGAAGTTTTGCAGTTGTGGGGGGTTTTGATTGCTTTTTTTTATCTCTGCAGTGGAAAAGTTCAAACTCGAATTATTTTTAGTTAAGTGTATTGTTAGACAGAATGACTCCTTAGGTTCAGCTGAGAGGTCCCACATTCTCTAGTGCAGCTCATTTTTTGGGAATCAGCACAGGTACCTAGAACTACGCCTTACCCAGCACCTATTTTTGGCGGCTGTTTGTTACAAAACACCTGCTGCCCATTAACAAATGGGATTTTCCTTTTTTAGAAGCAAAATGGAGAGTGACACCGGATGAGCTGTGAGTGTTTGCTGTGCAGGTGTTACACTCAGCTGCGGTTTTCCACGAGGTGTAAGCCGGAGATGAAAAGCAGGAGCAGCTTTTGTGGTGCAGGGATTCGTGAGGAGCAGCTCACATTTTGGCTTTCAGGTCATGCCAGGTGGGGAGAGCAGAGGAAAATCCTCATCTCTTCACGACCTCTCCTCTGCTGCTGTTTGTATTTCTATCACCTGGCTGGAGTTCATGCAGTGTAGCTTTGGGTTTTTATTGCCTTTTTTTTGTTTCAGCCACTGTGACTTTGCTGCCCAGGGTGGCTGAGGTGAGCTGTGAGATGCAGCAGTGCTATTTCACTCTATAAATTTGTAATTTGGGGGGAAATCTTTAGGAGAGGAGTAATGGTTGGGTGGTGCTCCTGTACCTACTATAACTAAAGAAGGCATTCTTGTCACAGCTTTGTGCTGGGCTGTATTTGCTTGGTAATTACCTTTCATAGTTTGAATTAGACTGATTGCCTTTTGGATTTAAAGAGGCACAGTGAAGATAAAGATCCTCCCTGCTACCAGCACAGGAATTCTTTATTTACAGAGCATTTATTTGTGCCTGACAGAGCTGTATTCCTGGCAAACCCCTGGAGCTGGGAGATGTGTCCCTGGTGCAGAGCTGTGTCCTGTGCCTGTGACACTGAGCACTGCACTCGTGTCTTCAGTGCTGCTGTCATTCCCCTGACAAAATTGGGGAGTTAATCACTCACAGCTCCAGTGAGGAAAAGCTTCCCTGCTGTTCCTTGCTGTCAGCCCTTCCCCAAAAGGCAGAGGAGAGCAACTACACCACCTCAAGCCACCTCACTGCAAAACGACTGTTGTTAAAAAAATGAGGCAAAAACCCCCCTGAGCAGAAGGGAAGCTCTTAGATAACTGTTTGCTGTTTTGGGGGTTCTTGGTGGTTTTGGCTTGCAATGCTGTAGTTGAAAGATTTTTATTTTTGGCTTAATCTGCTAAATAAAAAAAAATCTATGGATGAGGTGTTTGAAAAGAGGCTCAGTTAGAGCCCTCAAAAGATTATCCCACGTACAACAGTGTTGGGAGGGTGGGAAGGGTTTTTTTGCTCTGTGGTACCAATTGCCTGGATTTGAGCAGCGCTGGAAATGCGGTCACAGAAACCTCTAAAAAGAGCTTTCATCTCCCTGAGCCATTTACTGAGACTTTGCATGAATTCTTATTTTACTGCTTCAAGCAAAATTAACTTTTCTTGTTTATGGGCAGTGATCAGGGTGATTTATGAGTGTGGTGAGGCACTTCAACAGGTTGTGCAGAGAACCTGTGGCTGCCCCTGGATCTCTGGAAGTGTTCAAGGGAGAGGCTGGATGTGGCTCTGAGCAACTTGGGGTAGTGGGAGGTGTCCCTGCCCATGGCAAGGGGTGGAACTGGATGAGCTTTAAGGTCCCTTCTAACCCAAACCATTCTGTGATCACTAGTCTCCTGGTAGAAAAAGCTGAAAAGGAAGCAGTCATTCATCTGACTGTAGTATTTTTCTATTTTCTAGCAGCTAACTTATATTTTTTTCAGGAAGGATAAGGACCTTTTCTACAGGAAGAACAGTACACTGCTTTCTCTGCAGTATTTATCTGAAAATGTGTTTAATGAGTTCCTTATGCTGGGCAGAAGTCTGGCCCCATAAGTAGTCAGTGGGAATGTGAGGTTGCTTTGCAAATTGTGATTTATGCTGCCTGGTTTAGTGGCAGACAAGTCCCTTATCTGTATGGGAATTCCTTGGGAATGTCAGGGTGCATTGAAATGCATCTTTAGGTCTGAAAGTCTGTCCTCAAATAACTGGGGAGCCTTTTCAGTAGGTCTGTGGCTGTTCTCTGTTGTTTTGATGAGCCTGGAGAGGAGAGCTGTGCTGGAAGATACCAGCTGCTGTCAAGGAGCAGCCATGAGATGCAGCCTGGCTTCCATTAAAGATCTCCAGTCACAGGGGCTGCACTGGGGGAAGAGATCTGGGGTAATGGGCCCACAGACCAGTGCCAAATCTCTATTCACAGTGAGCCTCTAGACTCACACCTGGCATAAACTCGATTCACCACAGGGAATCCTGTCATCTGATCAGTCATTTAACTATCCTGACATGCTGCAGATGATGTTAGGTCGTGGTATTCCCCTGCCACGAGGGTTCACAAGAAGTATTCAATCACGTAGACATTTTTATGATGTTCACTCTTGCCTCCTGTGTGGAATGTTCGTGGCTGTCATCAGGAATCAGGTCTGGGCTTAGGAAGGAGAGCACTTCAACAGTGTGGTCTTACAGCCCTGGGTGCTGTCCCAGTGGCTCAGGATGAGGAGTCTCCAGCAGAGATTGCATTTATTTCCCTTTGATTATAAAGTGGTTTGCTGATGTGGGGGACAAGCTTGGCTTTAATACATGTTATTTAGGTGTCTGACTTTAGGAGAGCCATTTGGGAAATCTTTTTGATTGCCTGAGGCACTTAGGATTGAAGAACATGCACTGGAAGAGCCTTGTGCAACATGAGTGAAGTGCAGCCCTGATTGCCAGGGTGCTGATGTGCACCCCGTGAGTGGTCTGTACTTTGAGCCAGCAGCTTTTTATATTTGAGAATCAGCCTAGTTACCAGACAGCAGCAAGAATATTCTGGCTTTCCTTTGGAAACCGGTGTCAAGCACCAGGCACATGAAATTCTGAGAGCTGTTGGGGTCTGACTCTCTCAGTTGGGAAGGTGAAGAGCTGGGGGCTTGATCTCTCTGTGTAAATGCAGAGTTTTTGGTCAGGCTTTGAAAGCAAAGAAAACCAAATCTTGCTTCTTTGAGCTCCAACAAGGTGTTTGCCTTAGGTTGGCTTTGGAATCCTGCAGCCACTGCTGTGCTGTGCCTTCCTCCAAAAGGATCATGGATGGTGTCAGGGCATTCCTGGGGGATGAGCTGTCCTGCAGACAGCTCTGCTCTGCAGCCTGGAGAGCTGAATCTCTGCTTTGGAGCTCAGACCACCCTCACTGGGAGGTGTCCAAGCAGCCAGTGCAGCAGAGATGCAGGCTGACATGGGATAACCTGGGGTCAAAGGTGTTCTTCTGAAACAGGAGCTTCACTGATGCTTGAGTTGTGTCTAAGACACCCATCAGCAAGGCAGCCTCTGCTTTCCAAACAAGTGATCCCCCACGGTTTGGGCATGTCCCACAGCAGGCAGACTTGGAGAGAGTGTCCTTTTCCCTCAGACTTGAGGGAGAACCTGAAACATCTCCCTATCCCTCTGGACAGTGTGTTCAGCAGAAAGTTCTTGGAGAAGGACAGGGAATGTGTGAAATGTTAGGTGTAAGTGGAGGTTTGGCTGAAATTGTCTGCTTCAGGTGGTTAAATGGTAAAACTGGGCTTCCTTCCTGGGTTGTTCTCCTGAATTCCCTTGAAACCATCCCGTTGAAATGGTATTCAGCATCTTGGAACCACATAAACACAAATGAGGATTATACAACCATAATCCTGATGGCACCAAATCAAAGAACTGGTGTTTGTAAGGGAAGAACACACCATATTTGTTCTGGGCAGCTCCTGTTCTCTGCTCTGGTGTTTCCAGTCCTGGCAGGTGTCTGAGCCAGCCCCTCACCTTAGGGGAGCCCTTCTGGTTGCATTTTTCTGATTTTTGCCATGACCCCAATTGTGAATTATTTGCCTCATTATACCCACAGTAGGTACAAAGACTGTGCAGCTCTAAAAACCCCAGCAAGAACATGGCAGAGTGGAGGAGGAAATTCTGCAGCTGTTACAGGATGGGGGTGGGATCGATAAGCACATGAACATCAGTTTTTAATTTTAACTCACATCTATTTATTAGCTGAGTGGTAAATTGCAGCTCAAAAGAGGAGGAAGAAGAGAGAACAATAAGTTTTACATCTGTCACTTTGCCTACTCTTTCCATCAGTGTGGTTTCAGTGGGATCAAGCATCTTCTAAAATAGCACTTAGAAGTGATGTTGGAAATTGATCTTAATTTGATGACACTGGCAGAAGCTCACGGGTTTTCTTGCCATGTATAGAATGCCAACAGATTCAGGCAACACACTCTAAAAAAGGACATTTGGTTTTAATAGTGTGCTTCAATATTGTGTTTCCTTGTAAAAGAATAACTTATTCCAACCTTCGTGCTGCAGAACTTGACAATACAATATAATTTCAGGTTGCAAAGGGATATTAGTTTCTAGTCCAATATCCCTAAATTTGTAATGAATTGGCAAGCTTATAGGAGTCACCATCCAACAGTTATTGCATTATCTAGATGATGCTATGATGAAATGTGGTGTAAAGTAGCAGTTAATTCAGCAGGAGTAGGGGTGGCATTTCCATTAAAGATTTCTGGGTTTTTGTTCTTATATATATTATTTGAATAAAGGATTTGATTTCTAAACTGTCATTTGCTCTTGTCTGTCTCAGTTTTTTTGTAGGGATGGATTGAGAAATGTATTTGCATGTTTTGTCTCTTTAACTCTGCTGTGGAAGAGCTTGTAACAGAATGGGCTGAGCACTGGGTATGTCAATCCTGAGACACCCCCTTGGCAGAGGATGGGAGAAAGCAGCAGGGGAAAGCAATGCCTTCCTTCAGCACTTGCATCAGAGCCTTAAATTCCCTGAGCCATGCACCATGTTCTCTGCAGGGCACAGGATCTTCTCTTGAAGATGAAAAACATACATTCCCCCTCTTCCCAAGGAAAGCCCTCCTGTTTCTTCAGATGTTTGAATATTTGGGTTTCCAAATAAATAAAAAATATGGTAGATACCTATAAACTAGGTCAAACCATAAATAATCCCTTTTTAACTTTGTCTTCTAATTTTAATTCAGATCTCTAGTTCTCTTATAAAAAGAGGTAGAAGACAGACTCTATACATTTGTTTTCCTAGGAAAATAAATGGTGAGAAACTACAAAAGAATTTAGTTGTGAAACATGATAAATGACAGGATTTGGAGTCACAGGTTACTCTCCATGTGTGCTTTCTCAGAGACCACACTAAGTCTACTTAGAGGTAAATTGGGCAAGTGTCACCCAGAGCAGGTCTTTGGCTGGTGCTGTTTCATCTCATCAATTCCTACCAAGAGGGATAAAGCCTTATTTATGCACTAATGTGGAATTTGGAGGGAAAAGCACAACTTTAGTCAGAGAAGAAAAGAAAATTGTCTGCCTACATGATTTGAATATTAGTTTAAGCTGGCCTGTCTTTCCTCTGAAAACTATTACTTTATAGACACTGGATGTTCTTGCATTAATCACCTTAGTCTAGAGTGCATGAAATATGACCTTAACCAGTGGTATAGCTGAGAGACTGTGAATGCTGTAACAGTAGACAGAATGATGTTAGAGAGCTCTTTTGTAAGACATGAAAGTAAGAAACAAAAAGAAAAAGAAGAAAGGAAAAAGAACTTGCAAAATCTTGTGTCCTTCTGTCTGACCTTGGAGACCTCAGAGATCCCTGCACTGAGATAAGGAGCTGGTGTGAAGGGTGGCACCAGGTAGGAGGGCATCAGATCTTGGAAACACAGACTCCAGCTCTGCCAAAAAGTTTGGAGGTGTGTATTTAATATCTTTAACGTCCAAATGCCTGGCAGAAGGGTCTGAGCAGGGATCACTGTACAACAGTCTCCTAACAGTGAAAGGAGCAGATCCCTTTGGGGGATCCTGGCTGGCTGCACTCACTGCTGTGGATGGATTTGTAGGGATTGTGGGTGCACCTTTTCTGGGAGTGATGGAGCACAGTTCAGAAATGCCCAAGCCAGCTCTGATCAGGACTGACCCTGAAAATGGGACAAATCCATGTCCTGCTCAATCAGCTTGACAAGACTTTGCAGACTCTTCTGGAGTGAATCAGAGGGGAAGAGACCTTAAAAGAAAACTTGGGGTCTGCACAGCTTCAACATCCCTGGGCAGAGTGTTGGGAAGCTGCCAACACCCGTTGTTAATAGCTGGGGATTATTTTGCATCTCCACTGTGACCAACACAAATCACCTTGTCACCCAGCAGGTACCATGATCTCAACAGCCAACTCGTAACAGCAGCTAAAGCAAAAATGAATAGATCTGAGAACACAAGACATTTCTGGAGGATTTTGATGGTATTAGACCTTTCCCTAGTGACACTCAGGATATGAAGGAAAACCAGCGATTTGTGAGAATGGTTTTCACAGACATGATAGCATTTTCCCATGACGTGTTTGCCTCACCAGGCAGTAGGGTGAGGGTGGTTTGACCAGGTGAATATCAGGGTGTAAAGCCTAGATAAATATGAAAGCACATTTTAAAAGGCTGAAGTCCAAGTTTAACTGAGAGGTACAGAGGCAGAAAAATAATCCTCATAACAATCACAAGTGTCTTCTTCATTTGAATTTTAGTGATTTTCATTCTCTAGCCTTAATCTTTCAAGAAATGGGGTTCTTTTTTCTCTTGGGGATCTTTCTTTTTCTCTTGGAGCAAATAGGCTTCTCTTTGCAATAACCAGCATTAAATTACTCTTACATTAAAATACTGAATACCCTGCATGCTGACTCTAAAGCACATAATTTTAACAGTAATGGAAATGCTCCAAATAATTACTTTTATTTGAACTTTTTATTGCAGCGTTCCAGGAGGAAATCTGAATGACATGGAAATCTGTTTCTTGGAATTCCAAAAGAGTACTTACAAAATGTGAGGTCGAGGGAGGCAGAAGACAAACTGCCAGAAATTAGAAGCATTAAGGAGGAGGAAGAAGGATGGCTGGGCAGACAGATGACATGGGGGGGAAGGAGCCATGTGGCTTCATGGCTGCTTCACACATATCACTGTTCCAGTCAGAGCTGACAGATACACACCCCTGGAAGAGAGCAAACATATTGTTGGCTTGGCACACTTGAGAGTCCATGTGCCAGCACACATGTGCTGCAGTTTAAGCAGGGCAGCCAAATGCCTAAGGCAGGCCAGCTTGATGCCAATTTTAATTTGCCAGTCAGACTTGGCTAGTTATCACTTTTTTCCTTCAGCATATTTTGCAACCTACTGGAGAGCACTAACACCCAAAGCAAGCTGAATGAACCTCTCAGGAGAGATTACAGGAGATCCTCTCTTTCTCACAGGGCTTTTGTTCTGAGCATTGCTTTGTATTCCTTGTGTGGATCAAAAGCTTTGTGTGTGCTTCTGTCCTGGAATTTGATTTAGGGGATGGATCTGCAGGTGTGGGAGCATTGGTAGCAAAGGTTCTACCTTAATATTGTGACTTGCAGAGAACCCAAATTGCAAATGACCTGAATTCTAGCAATAGCTTTTGCAGTCATGCCATGTAAGTCTTTAATAGATGTTTTTGTCTGTGTGCAGTGTATCAGGCAGCACAGCTGGATCTAAATCTGCTTTCTGAATGGAACTTCTAAGGAACCTATTTTCTCTCTAGTTATGGGAGATAAGTATGGGACACTATTACCAAAACTGCATGAATTTTCTTGTAGGAACACCTAAGGACCATTTCTAATGGCATTGCAGGATGTTTTGCCATGTTCATGTGTGAATGAGGTGTAAATGTTTAGATGGGTAATGTTTTCTCTTTTGCTTCCTATGCAAGGCACAAAGTGCAGAATGGAGCCTGGTTCATAATGTGAGACTGAAGACAGAGGGAATAAAAGAGAACTACATGGAGAAACTTGACAGTTTTCATTGAACTTGAGTTGGAAAACACAGTTCATAGAATCACAGAATGGTTTGGTTTGGAAAGGACCTTAAAGATCTTGTTCCAACCCTGCCATGGGCAGGGACACCTTCCACTGTCCCAGTTGCTCCAAGCCCCGTCCCACTTGGCCTTGGACACTTCCAGGGATCCAGGGCAGCCATAGATTCTCACAGTGCCAGGGCCTCCCCACCCTCCCAGGGATGGATTTAGTCTTAGGGCAGGTAACCTGGTATGTCTCTGCTGGGGCCAGGGAACCTGGGAACTCCTACAGCTTTCCTGTGACAATTGCTTTATCTTCTCTGCAGCTGTTAGCAATGAAATGGATCGCAGCAACAATTTCCCCGATCACTGCAGGGTCCTCAGAGCTGCTGGTTTGTGGAAATGCCAACTTTCTGTCCATCTCTTGGACAGAGGCAGCGACCTGTCTTCTGCCTGCCACAGATGAGCTTATTTGATCACTGTCCCTAACTCCTGGCTGTCAAGGTGACCTTGTGCCTCACCCTGCCCTTTTTCCTTTCACTGTGGCAGGGTTGTTTCTAATCCCTTGGCTGTGGTTTTTCCTCCCAGTGCCAACAGCTCTGCTCTGAACCACTTCCTCCCCCCTAACAAAGCAGCTCCCCTAAAGCTCTCAGCAGATCATTCCTGATCCAGATTGGAACAATGCTGGGCTAATCCTCTGTTGAGCGATGCCCCACGTCAAGGGCAGCTCCAGCAGCCCATCCCGGGTCCCCAGGCAGAGATGTGCCGGGTTTGCATCATCCCCCTGGGCAAGGCTGCACTGCACTCGCAGTGCGAGATTCCCTGCTGCTGGAATGGCCCTGGAGAAGTTCTGTGTCATCCCAGCACATGCTGGGGGGCTGCTCTGAGTCTCTCCCTCTGACCAGCCTGGCTTCCCAGGGTGGGTGGAGCAGTGGAGTAAGTGATGCAGAAACATCCCTGCCACTTGGTCTTGCTCTTGTCTTGGAAATCAAAGGCTTTGCCTGAAGCTGGAGGCAGAAAGTTCCTTTGCATGCTGGCTTGAAACTACTGTAATTAATATTTTTGGAAAATCCTGGCTGGCCCAGTTACTAGAGCAGGCTAACTGGCTGTGATAATACCTGTTTAGCTCTGAAATATGTAGGGAAACAGCAGGGAAATAAGAACAGATTTTTTTTTAAAATTGTACAACTGGAAATAAAAACATGTCAACAGAAAAAACAGCCACCAGAATTTCTGCAGTCAGGGAAGAAGCAGCCTGTTTTAATAATGATAGCCAGTATGATCAGAGATGAAGCAATTTGTCAGTGCCGATTTTCGCTGTGAATAATCCAAGCTGTCCCTTGAAGACAACCTCTAACTCAATTACAGCTGGGTTCAGAGCTCAGCAAATTGTGTTACCCAAAACTTCTGAAGGGCTGGGAAGAATAAAATTTAAAGTAAATGTTTTGCTACAAAACCACTATCCATAAATCAGTTATATTATGCCTAGGCAGGGACTCTGATGCCTTAATTGGCTCAGGACACTCTTCCTATCTGGGGATGCTGACATGAAAGGATTCCCAGGCTACTCTCTGTGTCCAAATGCTCTTTGCAGATCCCCAAGGTTCCCTTGTTCCTAATCAGGTGCCCTGCCTGTATTTCCCACACAGAGGACCAAGGCTGATAATTTAGGTTGCCCTGATACAACTGTTTGTGGATCAGAGACATCAACTACATGACTGAAATGATCAACAGAAACGGTTGAAATATTTCTTTCTTTTTTTAGCTGGATCATTTCAATGATTGTTTTCAACACAGCTCTGCTGAAGGGGTATTTTTAACTTGAATAATTTTAGTGCTGCTATTTTCCGTGTGACCTTGCAAACAATTGTTTCTAAAGAAATGAGGCCTTGGGGATGGGAAGGTGTGGTTGGATTTGGCCTCTAATGGGAAGTAGGAGTTCTTAAGGCAGATTTCCTGCCCAAAAATGCCCATTCTGCGAACTGTAATGCCAGGTCTGATGCTACCAATAGATAAGAAATAATAGGAGAAAAAACAAAAGAAACCACCCTAAGAACCACAGTCAATTTTTATTTATGCCATCTAGCTTAATCAATTTTTTATGTAATTGAAATATTCCTCTTGGGTCACCTGGGAAATGGATAAAGAGGAGACCTCAGTGTAATTGGGATTTGGGCTGTATCACCCACGTCCAACTGAGTGAGAACTGAGGTCACTTTTTGGCAAGTGGTGTGAGAAGGTTTTTTTGTAGTTGATTTTACTCTCTTTGCCCTTTGCTAAACAAAGCCCAACACACAATTTAGGGAAATTCCACAGTACCACACTGAGGTTCCAATTCCACTCATAAAAGTAATTCTGCTGAGTCAAAGACAACTCCTTGTCCACATCTGAGTTCACCCTGTAAATAAACCATGCTGGACCAAATCTTCCATTTCCTGCAAGAAAAAAAAAAAAAAAGGGATTACTTCTCATGGCTGGCATGGTAATTAACAGGATTTGGGAAATACATTCTTGCAGCTGCTTTCAAAATTAACTTCAAAGATTCCATTAATCCCTGCCTCTGAAGAAAAAAAAATAAAACTTTGTGATTACAATGTCTTTGGAGAAATAATGTTTTAATTCAAAATATGCTAATAACCTAAATATTAAGCAAGCTACTGTTTGTGCTAATTACGTTGATTACATTTGGTGTTGGTGTAAATATTCCGTTTAGAGCATTATATGGAATCTGAATACAAAATCAGCAGGTTCTCACTGTGCTGATTTATAAATTACAGCCCAGCATCGGCAAAAGTGGGGCACAGCTCAACTTCTTTTCTGTGCTCTTAGAATATTTGAAGTCAGCACTTTAAGTAGGTTCCTCTATCCCAGACAGTGATTCCCTCAGCCCATTTTCATCAGATGCCTCCTAATTTATCCTGGGAGCTGCCCCAGCCCTGTCCCAGCCCAGGGAGGAGCTGGAGCTGCTGCAGAGAGCCCAGAGCAGGCAGCAGGATGAGCAGAGGGCTGGAGCAGCTCTGCTGGCAGGAAAGGCTGGCACAGCTGGGATTGTTCACCTGCACAGGAGAAGCTTTGGGCTGAGCTCAGGGTAGCCTTGCAGGGCCTGAAGGAGCTGCAGGAAACATGGAGAGAGAGAATTGCCAAGGGCTGGAGGGACAGCACACAGGGAATGGCTCCCACTGCCATAGGGCAGGGCTGGATGGGATATTGGGAATTAGGAATTGCCCCCACGGAGATGCTGGGATGGAATTCCCAGAGCAGCTGTGGCTGCCCCTGGATCCCTGGAATGTTCAGTTCCAGGTTGGACGCTGGGGCTGGAGCAGCCTGGGACAGTGGGAGGTGTCCCTGCCATGGCTAGGGGTGGCACTGGATGATCTTTAAGGTCCATTCCAACCCAAACCATTCCATGGTGCTAAGCATGCCCAGAACTGAAGGAGCTCCTGCTGTCTGTGTACACTCAGAAATGCCTGTTCTGAGCATTTACCTCAAGCTAGAATTTCTGTCTGGGCAAAAATTAACAAATCACATCTCCTAAACTGAATCAAATGCCCTAAGCCTATGAGGAACCATGTGATTAAGCACTCTGTGAGCATTTTGTGTAGCCATGCAAATAAAAATGTGTGTTCCACATGGGCAATGGCTACACTGCAAACAACACCATTTGCAGTTATCAGAGACTTGTTAATTTTGGACAGATAATACTGTGCTTTCCAGGATGACAAGGTGCATTCATGTGCATAACTATGTCCCTTCAGTGACTAAAAAAAACACAAAAAAACCACTGTCCCTCTGTCAGCTTGTAGCCACTGCAATTTGAATCCCATCAGCTCATCTCAGCCCACCTGCCTAGTTTTAATTTATTAAAATAGCTGTAGGAAAGCCTTAATAAAATTAGGGACAATCAGGAGCCCAGTCAAGTAGAAAACTGTCTGACCCATGAGGATAATTACAAGAATTGTCCAAGTGCCAGGGATCATTTAGCCTTGACAGCCGGTATGGAAAGATGGATTCTGGTGCTCTTGCTCTGGCAACATTGTGCTGCCCTGGCAAAGCAAAACAGACAGAAAACTGGCTGTGGAAAACTCCCTTGGAGTAGAGGAGCATGCAGGGAGGAGGAGATACATAGGTGAGGAAGCAGAAGTTGATAAATAATTTTTCTTTTTGTCAGGCTGCCCAGGAAATGCGGTCTGCGATTTCTCACGGTGATGTGTAAGACAGAAGTAACAGACACATTATCAGATTTATCCATCATTCTGACAAAATCTTGGCTAGGTGTTCTGTACCTGGTGAAATTCCCTTAAAAGTGGCCTTTGAAGGACACTTTCATCTCATAAATATTCACTACCACATCTATAAAATGTGTGGAAGAGCGGAGGAACTTGTAAAGGAGGCACAAGTAGACAAGTGAGGAAGGTTTATTTGTGTGGTTCCTGTGCAATTTTTATTGCTTTATTCAAGCTCCTGTCGGGGATCCTTCAGCTCTGCCTGCAGATGCTCTTTAGGTGACTGATGTGAGTGAACCTGCACGTCACAGAGTTGGTGTGGGATTTGCCATCTGTCTGTGCTGCAGACCAGTTTGGAGAAGAAATAATTAGAAGGAAATGAGTGAAATGATAGAAGTTGTGCCTGGCTCTCCAGCAGTGCACTTTATCTCTCCCAGCTGTTCATTTCCATGCTTTATGATATGTAATTCCAAAAAATACTGTGGTGCTAAAATTCCAGTCCCATTACTTAGAGCCCAGTAATCCCTTGAACCTTTAGCAGCCAAAATCTTTTTTGTCACAGCAACATAATTTTTCCTGCTCTTAATTTTTATTTTAAGCATCGTGATTTATTTTATCCATTTCTAAACCAAATTATTACTGTGTTGTGGCTAAGAGTAATGTTTTTCACACTTCAGGGTGTGAAATGCTGAATGCCACAGTTCGAGGTCAGTACATGACGTTAGAAAGAGATGGTGACACAGAAATCTCCAGTAAAGGAGAACTTTACCTAAAAATCCTACTGAAATCCCACATTCTGCAGTGAGAGTGTTGCCACTCAGATCATAGCTGTTTGCTTCTTGCCCCTACTTAAATTCTAGATCTTCATTTAGATTCTGATGTATCTCCTGATCATTCTGCTGTGATTGGGAAGCTTTCCTTGCTTGGAAAACTTCACAAGTCCCCAAGTGATATTTTCAGTGACATTTTTATTTGCAGAAAGATCATAAACTTCATAAATCTCCAAAATGTATTTTTTCTTCAGTACTTTTTTCACATCAAGCCTGAAACAGATTAGTTGGGGTTTTTTTTTAAATTAAAGCAGAATACTATAAAAAAATAAGGTCCTTGTGAAATAGTTTAGTTGGATTCAATTTATGTTTCTCAAAGAGAAATATTTGCATGGAAAATGGGTGGTGTTGCAGAGGAAAGGCTTGCTTGGCACAGTGCTGGCAAAGCCACAGCTTTTTTGTGTTGCTTAGTACCAACATGTATTTCCTTTTGTCACTCCTTAGGGTATCAAAACAAAGCTTAGGAAAAGTTTAGGATATGCACAAATTTCCCTGCTGTTCTCCTTGCCAATATGGAACATCCTAAATAACATTTCATACGTGTCACCCCTGTCAGTCTATGCTGACTTTTTCTTCTGTCCACTTTCCACCTGTTTCTATTACTTAATTCCACTCTTGGGTCTTTTTTCCATTCTTTTATGTAGAAACACATCCTGTTGAAAACCTGCAGCCACTGCTTTTCTGGAATACAGCCCTCTGTGCCTTGTTGACCCTGCACTGAGGCAAAGCATCAGCATGATGTTATTATCTGGAAGAGCCCATTTGTCAGAACGTTCTGGCAGTTTCATGTCCCTGATCTTGGACTTTCTGTGGCTCACCATAAAACAAACAGCCCTTCTGCCCCCAAAAATTCTCTAATCAACACCTGGCTGCAATCCCTAACACTGAGGTGCTAATTAAAAGCATTGCTGAAAAGGTCAGGCTATTTCAAGACAAGAACAGAATGTAAGATTAAAGGCAAAAATTAGGCTCGGGGGTGCAGCAGGGGCTAGAAGAATGAGAAGAAAAGCTGCTGCAGTAATTTAACATTCTTCTTGAAATGTCCTCCTGGCTACAAGTTCACTTTTGACCTTAGTTTGCTCGCCTTGGGGACTAATTTAGTACAGATTTTCATACCACATTAACTGGCCTCTGCACATAGCTGTGAGAGTTTAACAGGAAAGCAAACCTGTTCTTTTCTTACTGGGATTTTGAGCATATGGCAGAAGTCTTTTTAACTTCCTCTACTGACAAATTTGGGAGTCACTTTGATTTTTAGAGACATTTTAAATTATGTGTCTTTGGTGTTTTGTAAAACCACTGAGTTAAAAATTAATATAGCCCAAAGCAGTCATAAACTCTGTTTCCTCCTACACAACATAGCAACAAAACTGTTTATCATGTTTCACTGTATAATCGTTATGGGTCTGCACTCATGTTCATTTTAGCTCTGATGTTTCTTTGATGGCTGGTGGAAAGTTTATTCAATGTTTCTGTCCTGGTGCTTGCCTTTAAAAGATGCTGTGGAATTCCAGAAGCAATCTCAGAATGAAGGGATCTGGCTGCAAGTTACAGGGGATGGGAATCCTCTCTTGGGAGGAAAGGCTGAGGGAGCTGGGGCTGTTCAGCCTGTCAGATCCAGAAATTAATATTGGTTTTCTTGTATTTCAGTGATTTTAATTTCATCTATTTTATCTATGGACAATACATGCTATACCAGCATTTCATCCATTGCTTCTTGAAAATACCCCCAGTAACTCCTTCTCATGTTTAGTCCCCTTTTGCTCTGAACCACATAACAAAGCTCAGCTTTGTTCTGCAACCTGCAGTACCATCCTGAAAGGTGATGAAAGAAGAAAGAAACTCCAGCTGCTAATAATACCAACACCTTGAAAATGTTTTGAAAAGTAGGTCCACTGAATGTATTGGAAATAAAAGACCAAAGGCTTTGCAGGAGGAAGATCCCATTATATCTGGCTTTTTCCTGAGTTTCAGTGCCTTGTTAATGAGAAGCTGATTCTCACTTTCAAATCCATTGCAGTCACTTGGAAGACAGCACAGGGCTTATAGATCAAAATACATCTATAACTAAAGGAAAAGCTCTCAGCAGCTGGTTTGGCAGACTTTCAGGTTTCTTTCTGTACAAGTCCAGTGGTCACCAATCAAACAAATGGCTGCAGAATATTGCAACTGATTTCAGACTTAAAGAAAAATACTGTGACCTCATGAATAGAAAAACCTTAATTTACCAAACCCAAGTTTTTATTCTTTTTTCTTTGACAACATTCTGCTCTCCCCGAGGGGAAATCTTGAGACACGAAATAAATGTGTGAATCCATATTCCAGCACTCCATCATAAGCAGACTGAACCTGACAGGTATAGCCTAGGGAGGAAAGAGAAGCTTTCATAAAGCTTAAGCAGCATAGCCTGAAATGCTCAGGAAATAAGATAACTTGGAAAAGCATTTAAAAATATACAAGGGAAAAAAGAAAAGGAATATAGGTACCTTTTTATTGGTAGGAAAAATAAGGTATTTTGTAAATGAACACTAGAATCTTCTTTAAAGTGCTATTTAGAGTTGAAACATGGAATTATTAGCCAGGCTTTAAATAAAGGCACAAAGCAAAACTGGCTGTTGGGTGGATGTATTGATTTCTAGCTGTTGGTAACTTAGGCTTTTGTCAAAGGTGCTTTATCCCTTCAGAATCCCATTCTCTGTTATTGGCCAAGTTTTTGTCTTGGCTCTGAGGCTCCAGGGAGAAAAAAAATCTATTTCCATTTTCCATGTCAGAGCTAAGAGCACACATGAAGGTTTTGTACTTACCTCATGATTAGGTCTGTATATAAAAAATATCTTGGAAATACCACTGCTTGGGAAGGCAAAATACAGAAACCAAAGCAGAGATGTTTTTAACAAGAAATTTTAGAGAAAATGCTTTCAGATAAGTATGGCTGTATGAATTTTCATGGGAGAATCCACATGACTGTCCAGATGTTGCTAAAAACCATTAGGTTTGCAGTGCTCCTGTACCTGTTCACTTCCCTGGTGCTTGAGGATGTGCTGCCTCTGATGGCTGAGTGCAGCTGGATTTATTCTCTGGGTTTAATATTCTAGATTTTTACGTGTACAGGCCTAGAGCATGATTTCTTTAGTTCTATTTCAGTAACACACACAAGTATGAATAATTTTACATAAAAAAAGTTAGTTTTCCCATATCCTTTAAATACTTTAGTCCACCTTGAGATGCTTTCTCTGGGGGATGCAGGATAGTTTTCATGGAGTGACCATTCCCAAGCTGGGAATTTCCCTACTATTGTAACCACTCTGGTACTCTGCCACTGTGAATATTTTGACTGCCCGTGGTGTTTGCCACCTGCCACTTGGTAGAGTGATCTAAATCAGTTCTTTTTCATGGAAATTCAGGAGGCTGTATTTTGGACAAAGTGAATTAAAGTGGGAAATTCCATCTTCTCTTGTTGCCAAAGCAGAAAATGAATCTTCTAGCCAAAATGAGGTCTGGAGATTCTCCTTAGCCCTCCTTTTGTTGCTAATGTATTTCTAGGAACATTGTTATTGTGTCTTGTTTTATGGCATTGTCCAAATTAACTTCAGGCTGGGCTTTGACCCCTATAATTTTGTCCCTGCAAAACTTCCCTGTAATCCTTCTGAGTCATGGAGGGGGAGGCACAGCAGGGAGCTGAAGAAATGAAATGCTGCAGTGTAGCTCCTGCCCCTGGACTGCTGGGAACCTGATTATACACACACACATCACTCATTGTGATGATTACATCAGGGGCACACAGAGGGATGCAGCTGGACCTAAACCAGAGTCTCTTATATGGGAAAAGTGTTGGAACCCTGAAGCCTGGAAATTTTGAATTTTCTGTGCTGACACTGACCTCCAAAAGAACACTGCTTGTGACTTGAGGCCTTGGAGAAGGCTTCCAAAATTGAGAAATAAAGTTAGAATCACTGCTGTGTAGTTAGAACAGAAGTGTGTGCTTTCACAAGGTGAAGGGTTTGGAATCTGGGGATTTAGAATATAGTAATAAGTGTGGGACAAGATGAACGTTCTTGGGCGTTGTCTCTTCCTTCTTGTTCCTTCTTCATGATTTCAGGTAATAGTTTTTGGTTAGAAAGTACTGCAATGCAGGTGACAAGTGTTCAGTTATTGGGTCAAAAGTATAAATAGTATAGATGTTAGATTTTAATTGGATAATTAGGCTTTAAAAGATCTTGTAACTTGCTAAATTCAGCTCCATTTTCACTCACTTTTGGCTTAATAACTAAAAGTGCTGAAAACCACTCTGTACTATAAATAAGATTTAATAAACAACCGAGTCCAAACAAGAAATCCATCTCTCGAGCATTCAATCCTGACTCTAAATAAAAACAAAAAAAGAAAAAAACCTCAAAACTAACCACTTTCAGAACAGAACTCAGGATCACAGAGTCCAACCTTGAAATGGAATTAAGCATTCCTGGTTCACTGGCAGTGTCTCACAGCAGAGTTGCATGAGGGTCAATGGATTATCCAATGTACTGAGGAGAAACCAGGAATTCCAAGGGGAAAATGCATGTTCGAGTGTGTTCTAACCCCTTTTTTGTGTTTTTTGTCCCCCCCAACAGAGACAAGGAACCGGGGCTACAAATGGCAAAGACAAGACGTCTGGTGAGAATGGTAAGGGTTGGCTTTATTTCTGGGTGGAGAACACTGAGTAAAATGAGCCAAAATACTTTTTACTGTAATGACAGATCCTGTAGTGAAGGCTTTGGTGCCATAATTTACCTTTTGATTGTGTTTGAGAAACTGGAAGGGCTTCAGTGGGTTTGTTTTCTTTTTATTTGTATGTTTAAACCCTTTGCTAAAGTAGAGTCTCTTTCCTGAGTCTGTACTGTGTAAAACAAAGGACTTCACAGAAATCAGAAATGGGGCTAAAACAAGATTAGATATGTGTGAAAATGACACCAAAACCAAGGTCAGGTATTATGAGCTGCTCCATGAATGAGGAGGGTGAAGAGAAATAAAGTTTCAAAGGATTTGCTCATAGAGTTTCTGTAATTGATTAATCCTATGTAATTTTAGGCCCAGAACTAAGATTCCAAGTTAAAATCCACTTGTTTAGAGCTCCTTTGAGTGTTGCTAGAGAGAAGCTGTGGATGGAGCAGCTCTCATGGAAGGACCAGATGGCAAAGAGGCTCCAAATTTCATCACTGGAGTGAGTCTGGACTCATCTCCACTCCTCCAAGGAGCTCCATGGGGCTTTTTCTGACCTTAACAAAGGGGCTGGCAGAGACCAATTTCAGCCCTTTAAGTGGAACAAACAATTCTAATTTAAAAATGTTGATTTTTTTTCCCCCCAGAAGATAGCAAAACAGAATTTTCAGGAAAACAGTAATTGTTTGGGGTTTTAACAGCTGAAATCTCATTTTATTTCTTATAGGTACAGAAATGCTTTACACACAAGTGATAATTGATTAAAAGCCAGTTACCATTAGAAAACATTTTTCAAAGGAGAATATTAAAAAATATTTTACATTTTTTTAATATACCCAGCTGAAAAAGAAGCAGCATCAGAAAGAGGGTTGAACTATAAAATGTGCTCTCTGCTTCTGTTTGCTCATCCAGTTCTAATTAAAAGAATATGTTCTGTGTCCATCCCATCCCCTGAAAAGCAGGAAAGATCCAAATCCCTTCTCTGAAAAGCCAAGGCTTTTCCAAAGGTCATTTGAGCAGTTATTTTGGATATGTGTTTTGACCTTTTAAGTGTTGGTCAGAGTAGAATTTTTGGGCCCTTTGAGGCAACACATCCTAAAGCATTAAGAGCCTTCTTTATGGATAGTTTTCCTATTTACAGGGAGGTGACTTTCCCATAAGGGCTGTTTGCATAATGCTTCAGTAAATGAAATCCATAGATGATGTTCCCACTATGATAAAACACAAATTGGAGTGGAAAAAAAAACCAAATAAATATTTTGGCTTGTTATCTTGTCTTGAATTAGTGGGAACAAATGTACCCTGACAGCAAAGCAATTTGCATTTTCAAGTTAACAGGAAAGGAAAGCAAGCAAAATTATGTCAGCCATTTGGGCAGCATGGGAAGCATGTTTTCTCTTTTCTGTTTGAGCACATTATGAACTCAGCTCATTTGCCTTGAATTTCTTTCCCAAATAAATTTTTTTTCCCGGAATAAAATCGTCCTGTTGTCAAGTTTAGCTTAGATTTACTGATCCTGCAGCCTTTTTAAAAGCAATTTTTTTTTCTTAGTGGGGATTTTGAGTGAGCAAGGGCTGCATCATTAATTCAAAAATATATATGGTTCTAGTTGTAGCATAATTTTTTGTATAGCATATATATACAGAGGCACAGTTAATCTTAGGCAAATAGATACCAATTATTTTTTGTAATGAAATTACAGCAGAAAAACTGTCACCTACATAAAACACAGGAGCAGCAGGGGAGATGGAATAGAGTCCTCTGATCTCCCCAGCCCACATGCTTGCATAAAAATAAAGCAGAATCAGAACTTTGAACCTGAGATTGAATGCTAAATCAAAGAAGCAGAAATGTGTAACTCTTTGTCTTTATTAGCTCTGTGTGGTTAGAACTCAAGCAATGATTTATTGCTCTGAAAATTGGGGTGTGCTGTAAACCTGCATGCACAATATAAATCCTCTGTTCCATGTTTTTCTGGCCAGAAGTCTGCAATATGTCCATGTCTTAAATGTTATTAGCCTCTGCTTCAAATGTTTGTTTCCCTGTCAAAAGGAAACTTTCCCTCTTGTTGAAAAGGAGGGAGGGTGGAGAAACAAAAAAGTCTTTCATCTAATAAAAAAGAAAAGGAAAAAAAAAGAAAAGTCATTCTCTGACAATGTCTGCAAAGGCAAACTGGTCTGGTTGCTGTCTTTGCTCTTGTTTACAGATCAGGAATAGCTGCTGAAAACTGGCTCAGACAACAAATAAAGGTGCTTGGCTTTTCTCAGGGTTTGATGCACACAGTGAGATACTGTGGGGTCGAGCTTTGTTCATGCATTGCAGTAGAAAATGAATTTTGAGCTCGTCTCTAGGTTAGGTTGAAATTGAAGAAAATGAAATAATGACCATGGCAATCAGCAGTGTCCCTCTTTGAAGACATGTATGGCCTTGCTGTCACCGAGCAGCACCCAGGGAAATTCAGTCTCTGAGGATTCCTTTTATAGCAGGGGTGGTTTGGGTAGACACAAATGCATGTTCTTGTTTGACCTTCCTTGGACAGGAACAGTCTCTCCTTAATTGTGTTTAGTTCCTACCCCCAGAGCAGCAGTGGCAGCTCTCAGCAAAGCTCCTTTCAGCAGCAGGGACTGCTCTGCTGCTCCCACAGCATAGGGCTGTGTCCAGGTGGAATATTCTGGAATATCCCCAGGGAGGAGACTCCAGCCCCTCTCTGGGCTCTGCTCAGGGCTGGTCCCTGCCCAGGGCAGAAGTTGTGCCTCCTGTGCAGGGGAATTGCTGGGCTCAGCCCCTGCCCGTGGCTCTGGGGCCATTGCTGGGCCCTGGAGCAGAGCCTGGGACTGCTCTGCCCTCCCTGCACACAGGGACAGACAGACAGACAGGGACAGACAGCCAGGCACACCAGGCTGAGCCCCTCTCCCTGGCTCCTCCCCAGGCTGAGCAGCCCCAGCTCCCTCAGCCTTTCCTGGGCACGGAGATGCTCCAGGCCCTGCTCAGCCCCAGGAGCTCCTGTCCCTGCTGTGCTGAGCAGCCAGAGCTGGGCTCGGCAGCCAGAGGAGCCTCCAGGGCTGGGCACAGGGGCAGG
The DNA here is from genome assembly GCA_034336665.1 of Luscinia megarhynchos. NCBI lineage: Eukaryota > Metazoa > Chordata > Aves > Passeriformes > Muscicapidae > Luscinia > Luscinia megarhynchos. The sequence goes on from JAPFBE010000003.1 coordinate 3,802,675, forward strand.
GGCACCCCTGACTGTGGATGCTCATCCCAGTGCCCCCAGGACAGCACCCTGGACACTCTGCTGGCTCAGGGACAGCTCGGTGTCCCCCAGGACTCCCACATCCTTCTCCAGCAGGTCACCCCCAGCCTGTGCTGGTGCCTGCAGTTATTTATTCCCAGCTGCAGGACCCTGCATTTGCCCTGGTCTGGATTTCACACAATTCTCTGCCCATCTCTCCAAGCTGTTGAGATCCCCCTGAAAGCCAGCACAGCCCTCGGGGGATCAGCTGCTCCTCCAAGCTCTGTGTCATTGTCAGGCTTGCTGAGGAGGCTTTCTGCCCTTCATCCACTGATGAACAAGTTAAATATCTGGCCCATTACCTCACTGGGACCTTGGGGGCGTCCTCAGTCTACCTGAAACCCAAGAGGTGCTTTGTCTGTGAAACTGCAAAGGTAACTTGTAAACCTGTTACATAACTCTGTTCTCTGTGGTAGAAAATCCAAAGGGAAGGCAGCACTACTGTCCCACACAGCTCAGTGTGGGATAAGAAGCTGTAATTTCTTTATGCTCACCTGGTTTGATTAGTTGGGACAATCATATGTGCAGATGCAAATATGAAAACAGAATGTTCCCCCCGACAATTCTTAGTGAATAAATGATTCTTCTTTGTGACCTTGGCAATGTCACAAAGTTCCTTTGTAGGTTAACACTTGTCACTTCTTGTTCTGCTTCACATTGCCCTGTATTGTTTTTTTTTTTTTTTTTCTTGTGGTGTAATTTGCAAGCTGCTCTCATGCAATCTACTCTTTAATAGCCCAGCACAACTGCCAGGGAAACAATTGCATCAGAACCAATTATTTCTATCTTCAAATTTAGAATCGCTCTTTTTCCTATTAATAGATCTCGCCCTTTCTTCTCAAAGCACATAAAGCATGTGATTATTAATTGGTATTAATAATTTTTCTTGGAAGATGAGATTTATCATTCAGTCACATGAATATTTATGATAACAAAATAAGTGTTTTCATGGGATGAATTCTATGCCTTCCTGGCATTGAGTGCAATGAAAATGAGTAGGTTTTGCATGAACTGAGATGTCATGGTGGATTAATCCTATCACAGCAAGATGGTCAGTTGTATTTTGAGTTTCATCTCATTCCCAAACACTTGTCAGTGTATGAGCTCTACTTTGGGGCATTCAGAAAATTATGCATGAATAAATACTGTGTTTCAGCCTGTCCATGGGATGCCTCTATGTAAAAGATGAAGATGATACAGTAGAGTTAATAAAGTAAATTCTTATATTTTACATCTAAAATGGAGTCACTTCAGTCTGAATGCTTCTAGAAAACATTAAGGGTAAGGGGTAAATAATTGCAAAGCAATTCTGTGTGGGAGAATAGAGATCTCTAGTAAGTTTTCCTGATGTAGGGATAGGCATCTTGCAGTGTTATCAACAGTCCATTCACCCATTCCCTCTACTCAAGAAATTTGGGAAATTCTGCTCACTGCATTCAGGAATAAAAAAAAAAAATCTTGCCAGATCCGACAGAGTGAATAATAATCTTCATAGTTATTTATGTAGAGTGCTTAGCTTAATAGAGCTTCAATTCCTGGCTAGAGGCCAGGATCATTATTGTAGTATGGGCTAATATAAATATCTCTTTAAGAACTCAAAATTAATTTTCCACTAATATTCTCCAATGACTGCGTAAAAAATGTGCTGTTTTTGGGAACAGCCCTACAAATAAACTTACTGGTGGAAAAAACGATTCTGAGGAGGGAAGGGGAACACATGAGGGTAATTTGTATAAATATTCAAAGGACCTCATGGAACATGGTTTGCTGTATCTTCCCGGGCCTGGAGGTCACATTTTTAGTCCAAGGAAAGGACAGAGCCTGAACTGCTGCATTGCAATGCTCATGCATTTTCTTTCCCACAAAACATTGCTTGTGTGGCAAGAGATGAATTTTCAGTATTGCAAGCAAGTGCTGAATCAATGTAAAAAAACCCACCCAACCCTTTCAAACTGCTGCTCTCTGATATGTCACCCCCACAGCACTAATCAGGAGTTAGGGTGGGGAGTATTGGATGGAGGTAATTAATATTGAGTTCTCCTGGGTGATGGGTTGAGAGCTGGCAGGGAAATTAGCTTGTTGCCTCTTTTCACCGTGCTGTTCTAAAATTCTCTCATCCCTTTTAAGTGGTGCTTCAGATATGATCTCCCAGTAATGCAGTCTCTCTTATTCTACTTTCAGCCTACATTCAAAGCCAAATTCTGCCCTATTGCATCCAGTCTAGCCATCACTAGTGGGGATTTGGGAAGTGAAATGAGAATGACTTGTTGTACCTCATCCCACATCTCTTAAAATAAAAAGTCTGTGCCTCAGCAACATTCCCAGACGTGTCTGCAACCACCAAATACCATAACACCTTCACAGAGCCTAAACCCAAAAGTGTCTGAACCCTCAGCATGGTTACATAAGTTGTGTTCGGTCATGTACAGATCACTCAGGCTCAGAGAGAGGTGTAAAACCCTCTGAGAACTCCACACTGATCTGTAGCTGAGGGTGTAAAAACTCCCAAGTGAACAGGTCTAGATGAATCCCATCTCAAGGCATGGTAAAAAACACTGCAGGAAACTGCTGAGTTTCAGTTTGGGCATTTCCCTGGGGACAGCTGCACATAAAGTTTGCCCAGAACCAAAACAAAGATGTCTCAGGTCCTGTCCTGCCTGGTTCTCTTCCTTTGCCCATCAAGGAATGTGCCCATCCCTGCAGGGCTCAGTCAAAGGCAGGTTGAGCTTTTAATAACAAGGCTCTGGGATTGCTCTCAGATCTTCCCTGGAGAGGATGCTGAGAGGAAGAGAAGGGAATTGTACATCAACTTTATTTCCTCTCCTAGGTGAACTTTCATTTCTGGAGGCCAGGGATAAGCATGAGTCCTTTCCAGAAGGATACCATGTTTATTTATTTGGGGTAGGCAGTGAAGGATTGTTCACAAAAAGTCTCTGATCAACAATTTTTGGTCTTTATCCAGCAAGAAAACTTGTAAAGTGATGATTTTTATGTGTGTTTGAGATGATGTGGGCACCTTCTGCACTGAAACTTCACCTACACCCACATGTGCCTGTCCATGTGCAGTGACCATCTGGATTGTGGAGGGGAGCCTCTGGGGGAGTTTGATCAATGTGTGTGATCTAAACTGAAGTAATACTTCTCAAAGAGTAGATACTGTTCTTATTTTTCTGTTATCTGTTAAGTTGGCTTTGACACTGTGCATTACAGCTGCACTTCATCTGGTAATGAGGAGCTTTCATTTTTTTTTAAGTTTAAGCAGAAATATCTTTAAAAAAAAAAAAAGATTGTATTAATTTCATAAATTAACAGCAGTGCTCTTGTAGTCTGACTTGTGCCCTGGCTCTGGAATTCCCCACAAGTTTTCATTTTGTGTATAATTTATAACCACTCTCATGACTCCCAAATAAGTCCATCTTCCCACACAAAGAATACAGCCCTATCCACATGAAGGATATCTGTCAGTATGTTGCTATATAATGTTAATTAAGCAGCTTTTTCTGGCATGTTTTGTGTTTCTTTTCTTTCTTTTTTTAATGCAGAAGTCCCACAAGGAAAAGAAAATATAGATCAGAACAGCACAAGCATAGAAGAAAAATTCCAGTTTTTTAAACCTGCTTTTTAAGGACTTAAAAATGGGAAATTATTACACTTCTATTAACAGGTACCTTTGACATGGAGAATCTTCCCACTTAATACTTGTGCTACCAATGAATCTGTCTAGGTACTTATATGGTCCTCACCACCATAGTTACTGAGAGTCTTCCAAGTATTTAAAAATAGAGATAACAATAACAATTCTTGCCCTGGTCCACCTCTTTCTCTCCAGCCTGCCAGGAGAACAACTTGATTAATTTATGGGATCTTTGTTTTGCACACAGTGCCTGCACACAGCTTGGGAACCTTGTGTGCCTGCGTGGATGAGATGTTCTCAAACCCAGTGCATCCAAAAATCCGGCTGCATTTCTAAAAATGTGAGAGATGAACACATGTATGGGAGTTATATATATTTCTGTATGGTCCCTCACAGTCTGCTCCTTTGCAGGAGGTAGAAGTCAGTAGAAGTGCAGCACTGAGATCAGAAGCCCAAGGAAATCATCATGAGGTGCCTCATTCAGGAGGGCATTTGAACACCTGAAAGATGGGGATAGCCCAGCTCCTTCCTGAGAATCTGTCTGAAAAATCAGCCAAAGTCATTAGGGGGGAAAAAAAGTCAGTGATTAGAAATGAAGAAAAAATGAGATTGAGCAAAAGAAAATAAAGCTGTGGTGATGCTGGTGGGTTTTGCCTTTTGGATGAGTCATAAATATGCTGGAGTTCCCATCAAGTGTTAATGAGGAAAGACAGAATTGAAATGATGCCTTTGACAAGTGCCATATTTCTTCTGGAAATCAGTCTGTAATTATCAGTGAGCTGCCTGACTGTGCACCAGGGAGAAGGAGCCTTCTTCCCCTGACTGGCACCTAACTGGCTGGCTTCCACAAATGTGCACTGCCTGGAAAATGGGTTTTTTGGGAGCAGGAGCCTGTGGTTCTGCCTTGGTGCTGGTGCTGACCCAGAGGCAGGACACAGCTCAAGCCAGCCCCTCAATAATCTTGGTAACACCCAAAAAGTCTCCTCTGAAATGAATCTGCCCCTGCATCATTGAGAGGGGTTTGGGGTGTGTCAATTGGAGTAATGGGGTGTGGGAGCTGGAATATTTACATTGGGAATCCGTGGAGCTGGGCTGGCTGGCACAACGTGGAGATTCATCTCTCCACGTTCCCCAGCACTAACAAGAGATGATTAAAAGGCTACAAGAGGTGCATATAGCTGAGCAGCATGTTTTTCTTAATTTAGTGGAAGTGAAAAATGAAAGAGGAACTCAATCAATGCCCAACAGTGGTTACCAGGATTTACTGTTGTGGAAACATCACTTTTCTTTTTGACTGTACACACATGACTGTACACAGATCTGTTTTACTTCACACCACAGGCTTTTGTTTTCTTCTGGTTTGTAAATGAGATGAAAATACTTTCCTACTTAAGAGCTCCTCCGTTAGCAATCGGTAAATGATTAATCATATTTTTTTTTCTGAAGGTTTTTAAGATTTTAATTTGTAGCACACAGCTGTCTTCAGGCACTTAGCTCGATGCTCCAAAATTAGCTTGTAATTTGGTGTTATCAGGCTCCCTTGTGTAAGCAGGCACCAGAATTCAGAGCAGCAGGAGTGTTACAGACATGATGAAAATGTGATCCTTTGCTGAACTGGGGGCAGAACCAAAAGCAGGAAGGAATTAGATGCTGCATCAGGAACCAGCACAACGCTTCACCTTCAGTCCCTGTGCTCAGAATATTTCAGGACCTCATATAAAATGCTTTGGAGAAGGGTGTCTCAAAGTCAGCCCCACACATCTTGGGTTCCTATGCCTCTCTCTGTAAGTTTGGGGTGAAATTCTTCATGTCTGGCTCTTTGAGTGCACATCCATGTGAGAGACCTAAAGCTCTGTTTCTTATCAACAGAGAAAAATTTCTTTTTTGCTGACTTTTTTTGTGTTTATCAGAATGACCTCCCCTGGAGAGCCTGGTGTTCACAGACCTTAATTTGATTTAGGCTTCTAATTCACTTAGCTCTCTCAAGACTGAGGAATTTGTGGGTAACACTAACATTACAAAATAATAAAAAATATAATAAAAATAGAAGAGTTATTTTGTCTATCTCTGGATTTAAGGGGATGCTCAGCAGAGTATTTCAGAATGTCTGGTTTGTACCTGGACATTTAATGTTTTTCCTTAAATTAATCTCAAATCCCTCTATTCTTACTCAGATTTGACTTATCCTGATCACCTTGTGCCAGCTCTCACAGTCCTTTTCTTATGGAAATATGGATGTGGAAACATCCAAATATTTTCTGACTTGAGGATTTTGTTAGCTAGGATACTGGATTTGATGTAAGCATTTGCTTTAGAGAAGGACTCTTGGTATTGGTTCATTTTTCCCCCAGCCCACATTCGTTATGAATAGGAAAGACTGAGAAAAATACATATTTTCCAAGGAGGAATTTCCAAGAACAGAAGAAAGTTGGATAGCACTGGATATGGAAAAGGCATTTTGAAAGTCACAGTGGAAAAAAAAAATAGGGCAGGGTGCTCTGGCAGTTCCTAGGAGATGGTGTGGGTATCCAGAGCAGGAAATCAGCTCTCAGCATTTCTCCAGGGTCTCACAGTGACATTATTTAATCACCGTTGATGAATGAGTTCTCTAACTGTATTTTGAGTATCTCATCTTTCATTCCAATTTATACCTAAAACCCCCTGAGACTGCTGGTTGACTCTAGGTGGAGAAAGCATTAATTATTCCTTAGGTTTTAGTGAAACACTGGCACTCCACAGTGACCAATTTACTACTCCTCTAGAAGCTGCCAATAAAAGATGGACATGTACAAATATATTCATTAGCACAAACTAATTAAAACCAGGCTAATAGCCAGGAGCACAACATGTTACTGCTGGGTTTTGGAATTCATTATGTGCCTGTGCTAGTCCAACAGTTGCTATCACTGCAGCTCCTAATCTGAGTTAAAGATCTCATACTAATGGACACCTAAAATTTAGTTTATAGTGCCCACAGACATTGCAGAGAATTTCTGACCCAGGTGTGTGACAGGGAACAGGGATTGCACATGGAGAAAATTCTGGGCTACAGGAATTAGCTGTGGAGAAAATTCTGAGCAACACCCTTTGTTGTGTGGTAGAACCAAAGGGTGGCAGAGATGAGATGAATTAAGCCTGAAGAATTGTTTATTATGGTCTTTGATTTCAGAACTGAATGTAGGTTATCAGGTGTGGTACCTTTGAGGGAAGATGTGGATACACCTGTGTGTGTTCCAGAACTCCAGTTGCATTTGGGTCCCATCCTGAGGAATGATGGGAGCACATAAACCCCCATCCTGGCTTTTCCAGGTTCATAGAGCAGAGGTGAGGGTCAGACAACCTCCTTCTTTTCACCTCTCAGGGGACAGAATCCATCCAGGGAAGGACATTGAGACACAGCTGAGCTGGATCCAAGGCTGTTTGGTGTCCTGAAGCAGCCACCCCTGGGTCTAGCAGTCAGCAGAATAATTACTAGCAGAAAGTGTGTGTTTTAATCTCACCTAATGATTGTATTCACCAAGCAGACTGCTGTATTTGTCACTGGCAGAAGTTTCTTGGTGACCTTTCCAATGATTGTGTTCACAACAAAACTCCATGTTCTCTGGTGAGAGCTCTGTGTCTCATGTGAGCTCTGCCTCTGGCAGGCAAAGATGTGGAGAAACTGGGGGAAAAAACATTCCTGGCTTATTTTAGCCAAGAAGGTAAGAAGACAAATGGAAGATGTGGAAGTTTGGACCTTTGCTGTCAAAGGCTGATGGATGCTGCCAGCAGAGGGCAAGACATTGGTTTTGCCAATCAGTCATTCTCTCCATCAGCATCACTTGGTCTCATCTCAGACAAACTTCTTTGGCCTAAATTCCTTCCTCTGTCAAATTAAAGAGAAAGAAATGGCTTTTCTAGACCCCAGGGGAAGAAGTTTGGAGATTAATGATCCATAAACAGTAGTGTGTATTCCTGTGCCATTTGCCCAGCAGGAGCAGGTGTGGGAGGGTTGGTGGACATTGTCTGCTCTCACTGCTGGACCTCTTTGAAGCTTTTACAGAGCTGTGCCAGAGAAGTGTGTCACAATTCTTGTTTAAGTATTTATGGTGTTCACAGCAGGGAACACAGAAATAAAAAGCAAAAGACTTAAGTCATGAGGTGGAATCCTCCAGAGGTTCCTCAGCTCAGAACCATTCCATTATGGAAGAACATCAAAAAGAAAATGTAATTTTTGGCAAATCCCCTCATTCCTCCCCATGCCATGGGCAAACCTTGGGAACAACACAGTCTAGAAGCTGTTCTCAGATGCAGCAGAGTTAGTGTAGATTTTTGGTCTCAGTTCATCATCTTAAGAAGATTACTGCAGCTAACATTAGCATTTTTGCTATTACATGGTGGACTGGCTGAAGTCCAGACTGAGCTGGAATTAGAATACTTATTTCTTTCCTTTTATTAATTCTTTTTCTTCTTGCAGTAGAAGATGATGGACACAAAAAAAGCCAGTGAAGAAAGCTGCATCAGGGGATATCTGTGCTTTGGAGTTTCTCCCCATACAACTGTTTGTGTGAGCTTTTAATTCCAGCTCAGTTTGGTTCTGAATTTCAAGTTTAAATGAAATGAAATATAAGCACATCCAAAACTGCCATTATTTTAGAGTGGGTACTATGTGAGACCACTAAGAAGTTATTGTTTTTCTCTCTGAACTATAAACATATCCAAATTGAAACTTGGCATGCAAAGGTTTTTTGACCATCATAAATTTAACCCTTGTTTTGAGTCTCCCACAACTCTTTGGACATCACAGTAAGTTTCTGTGCCTGTAAGTAGTTTTCTGCAGGATTCTGTAGTACTATGGTGCATATTTGGGGCTGAATTTCTTGACTGAACTTGCAAAGTAGAAACCAACAATTAGCCTCAGCTGAGTTAGAGAGCAGCTGCCTCTGTTCTGCTGTGTATTTGTGGGGGTTCTGGCCTGGCAGCAAAAGGCTGAGTTTACTTTTTTTTTTTTAATTTCAGTGTAATTGCTGAGATAGGGAGTGATGCAGCCCAGAGCTGCCAGCCTCCTTTGCCAGTGTCAGGGATACCTTTTGTTGTTGTAAGTGATGCTGTCTGAATGTGACAAAACACTTGATAAGCTTGGCCAAGCGTGCCAGAAAACAAAACAAAAGCAATGTGGAATTTCAGTCCAGGCAGTTCAAAAAACCCCAGAGTGTTCTGCCCCCACCAGTGAGTTGTTACAGGAGAAAATCTGATCGATTTGGTTAAAAAAAGAAGAAGGTTTTGCTTTTTGCTAGTCAGGAGAGGCTGCACAGACTGAGGTGAGCACTAGAAAACACTCAGATGCTGGGTGCACATTGCCAGAGCTCTCCTGCAAGTGGTTTCTGCTGGTTTTTGCAAGGCTCAAGAGACACTCACTTCACAATATTGAAGCTTTTTACCAGTCACTGGCTTGTGTAAGTAGATATTTTCCTGCCAATGTGGCCCCTTGTTACAGGCAACAGTTGAATGTGGGATGCAGCCCGGGGTGCTCTGGGGATGCTCTGGGGTGATTCCAAATTCCTGGTGCTTCCTGCCAGGCAGGCCAGGCTGCTGTGATGGGTCAAGTCAGTTATTCCTTGCTTTCTTCATAAAACCTGACGTTTTCCTATCATCTTTGCCACAAGTAGGGTTTCCTCTGTCTGCCTCTCTTCCTGTCTCCCTCATTTCTTCTGTCTCACCTCTCATTCCTTCTCCTCCCCCAGAAAATTTTGTGTCTCTTCAGCACAGCCAGGTCAAGTGCTTCTTCTCCCTCTTAACTGCCTAATTTCCCTTCCTCTTTTCCCTGCAAATGTGCAGTCTGGGTCATTAGTAAAGAAAATTCATTTGCCAAAAAGAAGGTTCCTGACTAATGCTCTAATTTGGGATCATAGTGGTCCTCACCTGAAGTTTCTTGTTCCTCTGCAATCTCACAAACAATTTCCCAGACTAGGTTTAAGCAAGGGCCAGGTAAGGAGTGAAAGGGAAGGGGAAGGCAAGGCAAGGCAAGGGAAGGCAAGGGAAGGTTGGTTTCATTTCCTGAGCAAAAGAGGAGGAAAATAATACAATTGTTTCTATTTACATTCAGATCTAAACTTTCAGCAGTAGACACCTAGGATGGTTTTAGTGGAACAGGGACTGGGGTGTGCTGTGTCCTGTATGGTGGAGTGAGGGATGTGAGTCCCAGTTTAAGCCCTTCCTTGCCCCAACCCAGCTTGTGTTTTCTGAAGCAGAGCAGATGCATGAAAGGTTCAGTCCTTCTTCCAGATGCTTGCAAGCTGTGTCCTTGTAATCCTTAGAGACTGGGGGAGGAAGAGTGGATCTCTCCAGATCAGAACACAGAGGCTGCAGAGATATCTGAGGTTGGCCAGCTGTGTGTCAGCTCAGATGCTCTTTGTGACCAGCTTTATTGACAACCTTACATGTCTGTAAACCCAGACAGACCTTAAAAACTGCCCATCAGGGCTTAAATTCACACCAGGGAAAATGTTTTCTAGAGAATTTTTAAATGAGTAGCAGAGATAAGTGTGTGAGAAATTCCTCAGCACAGAATGTGTAAAGCACTACTCAGATTAATTTTTGTCTTTCATGTAATCATTTTGACTCAACTGTTTTCAATTTTTTTGCCGTGCTTAAATCTTCAAGAAATCATTGGCAACTCTCAAAAGAGCAGCAGAGTAACATTCACCCTCTGCTTTTGATCTCTTTTAAAGATTTTCCAGCTATCCATAACTTTTATTTCATTTAGTTTACATTCCTTCATTGGTATTATATGCAGTTATTTTGCTTATTGCAATCTGAACTGGTGGCAAGGCCGATTAACAGCTGCTGAACTCTGCTGGTTAAGAGCTCCCTTTTCAGTTGTACACAACCTTGCCAAAATCCAATTGCTCAGGCTGAAATTTGTCATTTTGATTGCTTGCCTCAAGCAGAATTATTTTGGAAGGGTTCAGCAAAGTCATTCCAGTAGTTTCCAAAAATGAGGCTTGAGCAAAATGTTAGCACATCACGAAATTAAAAACAATTTCTGGTGGCCTTTTGTCTGACTGCTTTGAGCCTTTGTCATTTTGAACAGAAATGTAAGATTTGTCATCTGGGATGTGACTTTTCTATCTGTTATAGAGGCCAAGTTATAAATGTTTAGAAGGACAAGTGTTACATTTGTGTGAATTCAGTGAAGCAGTTAATTATTTTGCTTGCCATGAAAACTCAACATCACTGAGCAAAATAGTAAACACAAAAGCAATTAAACCAACACTGCCTTTGAAAGGCTTAAGGAAATCATAGTTTTCCTTAATTGCTTCTACATTCAGTGATGCTTTGGCCAGGAGCTGAAGCCAAAGGCAGGGTTGTGCCCTTTCTGTGCTCCCAGAACATCACAATTGCTTAGGAAAAAAATGTGCCTCCTTCCTTGGAAGCAGAGGGTCCCAGGAGTTGGAGCAGGGAGGTCAAAGGATGGAGTGACAAAGGAGTTCAGCAGGTGTTGCCAGGAAGAGGATTAGGCAGGATTTGATACTTTTGGGAGGGAGGAATATGGGCTGGGATGTGAGAACTGGAGGGGAGAGCAGGAGTTGGCTGGTGTGGGAAGGGGCTGGGCTGGAATTTTGAGGTTAGGGAATGTCCTGGTGCAGTTCTGGGGAGCAGGAGGAGCAAATGAAGACACAGCATTGCTGAGGTCTGCTGGGAACCGTGGTGACCATCAGGGCTGGGGGAGAGCTGGGGCTGGACAGAGGAGGTGGAACAGGAGCAGCCAGCACATCTGAAGGCAGCAGAGTCTTCTCAATGTTCCTTTCCCTTCAGCTTTCACCCAAAAAATAGCCAAGTTCATTCCCTTTCCTGCTGATTCAGGAACAGGACAGCAGCCTCCCACCACTTCCAGTTACTCCAATTAAAAGTGGTGTTGGATTTAACAGTTCCAAGCAGCTGTGCTGAGGAGCCATGTGGGTGTCCATATATTGCATCAAAATACATTTTTTCTGCTTTAAATCTAAGAAGCACTGTGATCCTAAGACCCTGAAAGTTCCAATGTCAAAAATTAAAGTTCTCCACTCAATGATTCAGTTAATTTTGGCTAATGGTATCAGTTCATTTTGTCATTTATTAACTTTCTCGTGTTCAACTTTGCAACCTGAATGTTCTTTTAAGATAGCTTTATGTGTGCAATAAACTTAGAGCTGAAGCAGGAGAGAAACCTTTATCCCCTGGCCTCAGTTAGATTTTCATGTCAATTAGTCTATCTGGCACAGGGTTTAATAACTTTCTAATTGCAATTGCAGCACTTAGCTAAATCAATGGCCACCCCTCCTGATAAAATTGATTTTAAATAGCTGTTGTTAAAAGGCACCAGGTGAAAACTTAGTGAGGTGAAAACCAAGATAAGATGGATAGGAACCCTTCCTTTTCTTCTAGACACCTCCTATTAATAAAACTTGCTTTTTGTTTTGTTTTGCCTTAACATGTTTTTACATTGAAAAAAAAATCGAAGTCACAGAGGAAACTTTCTGAGCTTCCTTTGAGATGTTGCAGGATAGGAGGATTGAAAAGGGGAGACAGTCCCTTCTGGAGAAGGAGGCAGGGAATGACAAAAGGGATTTGTTCCAGCTCTGAAAGCAGCAAGGCTGGAGGGCCAGCGTGGTACCTCGGAAATGCACCACACTCCCAGCACGTACAACCTTCCTCTGTGTCCTCAGTGTTCTGTGTGGGTTTGGTAAGTGCACCATCTGTCAGGATAATGAGGCCATTTTCACTCCCTGCTCCATAACCTCCTGATGTAGATAAAGAGCTCAGAATATGGACCTGCCTTCTCCTTCCACAGGGGCTTTATTGGAAAAACATGCTTGCTTTTACCCACAAAAAAAAAAACAAACCAAAAATAAAAAGGTGTGTGGGCGTGATTAATCAATACACAGGCTATAAAAAGGTGGATACTTCTTGCTACACACCTGAAATGATGATGATCTACACTTTAGTCAGATGCTTGTCAGATGCTTGTCAGAGCATAAAACTGCACTCTTAGGGGAGAACAACCTCTCCACCCTTTATCTGAAATAGCATCGAGTTCAAAAGAGGGTGTTGCTGAGTCAGTGCCTAGGAGCTAGAAGTTTTGGAAATCTGTTTTTTTATGACATGGGGGAAAGGGAAAAAAAATGCAGAAGCAGGATTTAAAGTATTGTCTAGTGGCTTTGGAGCCCAACCTTGCTCATTATCTTTGTTGCTTTGGAAAGGCTTGGAAAATTACATTACCCTACAACCACCAGTCCTCACTCAATAAATACAGAGGCTAAAGGCAGGGACAAGAAATCCCACAGAGCTTTGGTATTGACTTGTTAGAATTCCAGGCTTTAGGCTCCCAGTACAGTAACTGCCTTTTGGTAATGAACAGGCTGCTCAGAAGGACACCTTGCCCTTCTGGATGCATTCCCCCCCTTTTACAGGATCTGTTCACTGCCATTTTTTACTCCCTTATGCTAAACAGTAAATTGTTCTATGTGACAATAGGGTCTTTTCTATTACTGTGGGGCAGGAAATTAGTGGAAGAGCAGAGCTGTGCTCCTGTTCTGCCTCAGAGCCAGTAGTTGTGTCCACCTCAGCATCAGCTTCCACAACAGGGGAGGGGAAAGAAAAAATCATGGCAAGGATGTGTGGTGGGGCTGTATTTCTTCCATTAAGGAATGGTGAAGCAGGAAGTTGTGTGCTTTGGCAGGTAAGGAGCATGTGAGTGCGATTGTGCTGTGAAATCTGAATTCCCTGTTGAGTGCCCCAGGCTGGAGAGCCACACTATGAGGTGGTCACTGTGTTTCTCTGAGCTCTGCATGCAGATCCCAGTCTCATGTCAGTGTTCCTTGGCTTGGATCAGCCATGAGAATCATGGCAATACCTTTTATTCTACAGATATAATTCTACATCTACAGATGGCCACCAGCACATCTGACACCCCTGTTTTGTTCCTCCTGCATTCCCAGTGCTGTTTGGGCTGCCTTTGCCACATGCTGGCTGCAGCAGGGTTTCCTGGAGCACCTCCACCCTTCAGGATGGCAGCAGCCATCACCTGGCTCTTTCTTAGCTGAGTAGCAGAGGTTTGGTGTTTGCTGTAGCTGGTGAATTCAATTACAGCTCTCACAGAAACTGTCATTTGACTGCTTGTTCACATGAAGCATTTGATATTGCTTGTCGTGGTGTTAGCTGTAATCCCTTATTAGAGGGATAGAAGGAGTCTTATTGATGTACACATAAAGGCACACAGTGTACACAAAAATTCACTATCTCTGAATTAAATTGAAAGGAGAGCCAGAGGTGCTGATACAGGTTTTTTTGTCTGTTCAACTATATTTCTATAAAAAGAAAAGTGTATGCACACTGTTCAGTCAGCTCCTAAGGGAGCATGAGAGGATCCAGATCAGCTGCAGGACTGGCAGCTTCCCTTCTCAGCAGAGGGAACAAATGTTCATTCTGACCCTCTGTTGAAGGTGAGCTGTTCTCTCCTTCTCCATCACAGCACACGGATGGAGTTGTGTGAGAAGGTGTGCCTACCTTTATTTTCTTCTCTTCCTTCCTGGAGCAAATAAGATTTCATAGCTGCTGCAGTTTCAGCCTAGTACCTTTCATAAGGGCTAAATAATTCATTTGGTGAGAAAGAATTTCTCATGAAATAGCAGATAAGTGTGTTCATCTGAAATTCTACAGTGTGTAGTTCAGGCATCACTCAGGCTCAGGCAATGTAACTCATTTAAAGAGCAGTATCTACATCTGAAGCAGTCCCTCTGAGCTGCCTTTACAACTAATAGAGAGCTAACCAGTATGGGAAGGGGATTCAAGGGTGAGATTCATGCTGTCCAAAACATGTTGGAATTGCACCCTTGGAATCCTTGCTTTTCTCCACTGGTGTATTTCAAACACCTGCAAGTTTGGCTTCCTTTACAGCTGGACTTGATGATCTCAAAGATCTTTTCCAACCTAAATGATTCCATGTTTCTAAGTTAGCTTAAGGATTTTTTCCCACCCCCCCTAGGAATTGGACAGAGCTTTTTACTTAGAATCTGGTTTTGAAATATTTGGCTTAATGAGCTTCTGCAGAACATGTAACATGGCTTTGCAAGTGGCTCTTGGGCAAGACAGCCTGGAACACACTGACAGTACCCTCCAGCATTTAATTCCTTCTCATCTTCTTGCAGAGCCACGTTGCCCCTGGATCTTAATTTATCTCCCCTGTGCTGCTGTTTCAGTGTTATCCTACATTCTGAGGAGCCCCTCCTCTCTTCCTAAGAAAGTTAAGCAAGGCAGCCTGCAGGGGAAATAAACAGAGAATGTGGCTTTTTGCGTTCAGTGGAGACACAGTAAACTCAAATTAATGATTCTGTTCGGGTAACAGCCCAAGCAAAAGGAAACAGTGGAAATTTCCCAGAACCAACCCTCCTGCAACAGGATTTCTTTGCTTTATGGTGGAAAACTACAGCTGGGTGACTGCTTTCAGGATATTAAAATTCTGTACCTTTTGTGAGAAAATTTCATTCTGTGGAACATTCAGTAAAACTTCTGGTCAGACTGAATCTCTCCAGCACTCTGGCTATGCTGGAGCAGAAGTGACAGAGCCAAGTGATGAAGGAGCATGTGAGACCCACTGGCAGGCCAAGTTTCATTTTAAATTGATGTCCACCAGAGCATCCTGGTCTTTGCAGGCTGAACTACCTTGGAGCTGCTCCAGAAACTTGGATTTTATATCCATCACATCTCTGGGGCTCTCCTGAAGGGATGAGTTTGGTTTCATGGAGGGGTGACAAACTTTGTTTTGCCAAACACTCTCCTAAACCTATCTTAGAGCAGGTTTGTTCATCCCAGCCTGTTTTTACCCTCTGACAATTCTGTTCTGTCAGTAAAGGACTCCAGGTACTTCATTTGGTCATTTAAAACCTCACAAACTCCACTTCTATTTCCAATTCTCCAATTATTGACTAGTTGCCTCCACAAGCATCCCCAAACTGGCAAGTAGTGCAAGATGTTTAAAAAAAACATGGAACATGTATTAAAGGAGTGGCTTTTTTGTGCTGTGATTATGCTGAATTAATTACCTATTACATCATGGAGCAGTACCCACCTATGTGCAAATAAAAGCTGCACTGTTTGGCTAGTATTAAACTTGTTTGTTTCTGTGCAGTAAAGTGAGTGCTTCTTACTGATAATATTTACAAGGTTTAGAATATCCTGAAAAAGAATCATGGAATGGTTTGGATTGGAAGGGTTCTTCAAGCTCATCTCATTGCAGCCACCTCTTCCATATGAAGGGAACATCCACTGTCCCAGGATGCTCCAAGCCCTGTCCAACCTGGCCTTGGACATTTCCAGGGATCCAGGGGCAGCCACAGCTGCTCTGGGCACCCTGTGCCAGTGTCTGCCCACCCTCACAGGGAAGAATTTCTCTGCAATATCTCCTTTGCTTAAGAATGTGATAGTGAATACCTTATGCTGTGCACCTCTGGCTGTGGGATTAAGTCATTTGTAATTAAACCTGTGTTGGATTTTACAGGAGAGTGTTTTCTCACTGTGCCTTTCCAAGTGCTCATAAAGCAGTTTTTATTAAAATTACCCTGTAAACTTAAAATAGCCTCTCATTAGTTGCTCACAGATATGCTGGTATCCGGTGACTCCAAGAAAATGCCCTTATTTTCCACTTGGAAGATGAGCAGGGCAAAGTCTCACTCCTCTTTGTGTGTGGAAAAAACCATCTTCTGACTCCATATCACGGTGCATTTGATTGATTGCTCTCCTTTCTGTGACTGACAGGTTTTGCTCTGTAACCTGTGCCACCTTCCCCAGCTCCTGTCACTTTGGCAGGCACGGATCTGATCCCCCTTTCCTGCCACTCCTGTGTGGCATGTTGTGATCGCTGCCACTTCTCCGAGCTTCTTCCCCAGCTGCTCTTCAGGGAGCATCCCTGGAAAGCAAAGCCAAAGCAGACAGTGCCACACTGGTAGATAAAATTCTCATTTTGTGCTTTCCTGAGTGCTCTCAGCTACCCTCGGTCACCCCACAATTAGCAGCGAGTGCCAGCCCATTGTGAAGCAGCTCCTTTGCAGTCTGGAGCAGGAAAGTGTTTGGAAGTGCTGGGGGCAACAACAGAAAATGGGTTTAAAACCTTTTACATGGTTTTGATGGAAAGTGGTGCAGCATGCCTTGAATCAAAAGGGCTAAAGTGTATTTCCCTCAGCCCCCCGGGGGTCCCAGGCTCTGCCAGCACAGTCCCTTGGCAGAGTCTGTCCGGAGCAGTCCCAGCCCGTGCCCGGGGCTGCACCAGCTCTCAGATTTAGGGAAGCTGTGGATGATGCCTGAGCCCTGCTGGGACCTTGGATAATGTGCTGGTGTCGAGGTAGCCCTGAGGAAGTTCTCCAGTTGTTATTTTAAACGTTATTGCTGAAGACACTTTTGCAAAGGTCAGAGCACTGAGGGGTGGCGGAGGGGAAAGAATTTATTGTTCTGCATTTGTAACCACATTAGGGCTCCCGGCTCGGGCTGGGAGCGCCTGCATGCTACCATAATAGGGAAATTACTGATCATATATTAATCAAGCAGTCGAGGGGAGAGTCAGGAGGGCAGCTTGCTTCATGCACTGCTGAAATGCAGCTCCCTCCACAGCAAAGCTGGTTAAAGGCACAGTGTTTAGCTGGGGAAATGAGAACGGGAAATGGCAGAGGAAATTAAAACCGTGTTGTAACAATTCCCATTTAAAACTTGGCTGGGGCCTTGGGCATCACAGGCAGCTGCAGAACGAGACTCCCACAACTCTGGGCTGAATTTGTGAGAGGATCTTGGCACCCTGACCTGGAGGAGAGGCTGGGTTAGGGCTGGGTGTGTTATCCCTGCTGGTGGGGCATCGTTCTGCAGGGATGCAGTGTCAGGAAAATTAATCCACAAACAGCAGAGGTTTATGTCCAAAAGGGAGACAGAGGAGTCCTTTTTGCTTTATTCAAATAAAGGGAGAGCCCATGGGGCATTCCCCTGGGGTCTCTCAGATTTTTTGGAGGATGCAGCCTCCTTTTATCCTAATTTCCCATCCGAATTTCCCTCTCTCTTTTCCACTGGCTGAGGTACTTGAGAGGCACAGACCTGAGATTCCCCTCTAATGTACAACCTTCCCTTTTAATTTTTAATTCTTATAGATGTCATAGTTTTCCCTCATTGCTTCTGTCATCTTCCAATATCCAATTTCATTTATCAGCAAACCTGCAGGTTTTTTTGTAAAGGCAAATATTTATTTCCATTCATCAATCAGTGGAATCCTTCCCATTGTTTCCTTTATCTCTCAGTGCTGGTCTTTGTACCAGCAGACCCACAGCTCGTTTGAAAAGACAAATCCAACATTCCTGTCAGCAGGGACCTGACAGGAGCTGGGCTCCACGGTCCTTGTGGGTCTTTCCAGCTCAGGAAATTCTGTGATTCTGTGTCAGTGCCAGCATTTGATCCCCAGCACCATTTCCTTTCAGCTCCCAGAGGCTCCCACTGAATTGGGCAGCTTAGCACTCCTCAGACACAGCTTTAGCTGGTAAGAGATGAGATTCTAGAGCTGAAATGGCCATTTTTATTCACTAGGTTTCCAGTTAAACTCGCACAAAGTTTGATCTCCATGTGGGAATGTGAATTTAGGGCCTCTGGTTTCATTCCCAGAATGCCTCCCATGAATTATGTGCCTACCTATGCATCAGCTATGCATTTGTAAACCATTTTAAAAGGCTGGCAGTGATCCATTAATTACTTTGAAGATGAGGAATGATTGCTTAAATAATATTAGCATTTAAGGAAAAACAATATTTGTTTCTATATTAATTGTTGAGCAAAATCAATTCATCTGTAGTTGACTACAATCTACTTGAGAATGCAATTTTTGTAAACTGAATTTTATTGCTATTCCTTTCTGTTCCATTATGCTACCCCAATGTACATATTTTTTGTGCTCCTTCATTTATCTTATGTCAGAAATAATATTCCTTTTCTCAAACATTATTACAACTAGAAAAAAAAAGATTAATCAGACATTTCAAAAGCCTCATGCTGAAATAACATTCTTAAAATTATAGAAGAACAACCATTATTTTCTACAGCAAAACTAATTTTCTTGAGTTTGAGATAGCAACACCATATTCTGAAAGTAAAGGTCAATTTGAAAAATAAAAGATTCTGGTTGCCTAATAAGGTCATGTTCTTTCTACCAAATTGTAATTTACAGTGGAATCAAATGATACTAATTATTTCTGGCTTGCTTTGAGTGATATTCTGGGGCTAGTTGGTGTAGTTAAGATAAAAATAGCTGTTACATTTAGTCTTATCATTAATGATAACCTTTATTTTTTTTTTTTTTCACATGGAGCTTTTGAAGTCTCAGGAGACTGCTGAGCTCCAGGGGTTGCTTTTCAGTTTCAGAGCTGGTTCCTTTGTGGACTTTCCATTTCCCCAGCATCTTCCACCTTCAAAAACCTGAAAACAAAAATCCCTTGTGTAAAGCTGTAATTCCCCACCATCGATGCCTCTCTCCTGACAAACAGAACAGGGAGGTTGGACTCTGGAAGGTGGCCCTGGAATGTCTGGGTTCCCTTTGGAGTGACAAAACAAGAGCAGCTTTAGGGATGGAGTCCTTGTCACAAAATGAGCATCTCACCCTGCAGCACCTCTAATGAGCGGGAAGGAAAATTATTGTTGTTCCTCCTCTAATTAGAGAAAAACTCTGTGCTTGTTAATGAAGAAGCTGAATGTTTGTGGCCAAGAAGGCCCCTGGCAGCTGGGCTGGCTCAGGAATTGTGTGTCCAGCAGGAGCAGGGCAGGGACTGTCCCTCTGTGCTGGCACTGAGAGCCCCTCGGGGCTGTGTGCCCAGCTGTGGCTGCTGCAGCAGAGCCCTGGAGGGGCTGGAGGTGTCCAGGGCAGGGACAGAGCTGGGGAAGGGGCTGAGCCCCAGGAGGGGCTGAGGGAGCTGGGAAGGGGCTCAGCCTGGAGAAAAGGAGGCTCAGGGGGACCTTGTGGCTCTGCACAACTCCCTGCCAGGAGGGACAGGGAGGGATTCTGCTGCCCCAGCCCTGTCCCAGCCCAGGGAGGAGCTGGAGCTGCTGCAGAGAGCCCAGAGCAGGCAGCAGGATGAGCAGAGGGATGGAGCAGCTCTGCTGGCAGGAAAGGCTGGCACAGCTGGGATTGTTCACCTGCACAGGAGAAGCTTTGGGCTGAGCTCAGGGTGGCCTTGCAGGGCCTGAAGGAGCTGGGAAGAGAGAGAATTCCCAGGTACAAGGGGGAATGGCCTCACACTGACAGAGTAGATATTACTGTGAGCTTAGTGAAGAGCTGTTGCTTGTCAAGAAATTTTATGGATTCCTCATCCCTGGCAGTGCCCAAGGCCAGGCTGGACACTGGGGCTGGAGCAGCCTGGGACAGGGGGAGGTGTCCCTGCCATGGCAGGGGTGGCACTGGATGATCTCTAAAGTCCCTTCCAACCCAGGCTATTCCATGATTCTATAACTCCCCTAAAAATGAGTCTTTCACTTCCTCACCCTCAAGTAGATACTGAGGGGAAAGAATGGCCAACATCAGCTCTTGGCTTTTAAAACTGTTGCTTGTGAGGAGTTAAGTGTGGCCTCCACAGCTCTGAGCATCCATATGTTTTCTCCAGCTGGCTGCTTGCTCTGTGGAGTCTGGGCAGACAAAATGACTCTTCCCGTCACATAAAGATAATGCTCCACACGGATGTCAACATCCATGTGATTCCTGCCCATTTTGGTCCTCTTTAATTAGGGGCTGTTCTGCCTCATTGGCCAGGCTGGTGTAATAGCTTGGGATAAAGATTGTCACAGCTTGAAAAATCTTTGGAGCAGTGGGAGGTAATGATCCTGCCTGAGGCAAAAAACTGCTTCTGGCCTGATACAGGGCACTGTGATTCTGTCCCACACTCCATTGAGTCTTTTTTCCCAAACGCTGCAGTTTAGCCCCTGAAAAATGCAGTGCTTTTATGAGTGTGTTCCATTCTGTCACATCCAGAATGTGACAAGCAATTTCTGTTTCATCTGGAAGATGGGAATTTCTGAGAATAAAGGCTGAGTCCCCTTTAACCTCTTCCCTTCCCTGTGCAGTTTTGGGCAGGACTGGCCTGTTTAGGCTGTGTTCAGATGTCACAAAAGGCATCTTCTGTGCTTTAAACTTTTGGCCCACATGGAATAAGCAATGTTTCCTTTTCCCACCGTTGTCACAATTCATTTTACATCATAGCTGAAAAGTAAACGAAAGAAATAGCTGGAGGCACATTTGTGAATAATTACATTTGCACCACACTTCTTCAGAGTTTGATGGGTAGATTTGTGTGTAAGATTTTATTGTTTTCCTTCAGCTTCATTATCCATCCAGTGTTTGCCATGGATCACGAGGCTCTGTAGCAGATCATGGAGACAGCATTCTAATGCTGAGTGTTTCATCTGGAAAGGGAATACAGATCTTTTTTTTTCAGTTGCAACAGTGCAAGATGATGGGAGACTTGGAAAGCAGCTCATTAGATGCTGCTTCAGGCTCTCCTGCTGGGATGAGTGCTGCCTGTGGTGAGGGAAAGCCTGCACCCTATAAATTGTGTCTGACTTCAGCCCTGCAGTGTAATGGGATGTGGGGTGCCCCTTGTCAGCAAGCAGTCCATGCTATGCTCCAAGGAGTTTGTCCCACATTTGTTCACATTTGATCACAATTGATCACACTCATCAGTTGGCACCAGAGCCAGTCCACGGCTAAAAACATGATTTTGGAAAATTCACTGGGTAGCAATCTTTCTTTGTGGCCAGCAACTGGTGGTTTGGGATTGTTCACCTCCCCTGTTGGCAGTGATCAGAGCCCAGCAGGGACATGCACTGACTGCCCTGGTTTGTCAGGGTGTGTTCAGGGGAGTGCAGCCAAATATGAAGAAATCTTTCAGGGAAAGGCCTTGAAATAGCTGAGTTTCGTGGGAAGGGGTGGGGGCTTTATTTGTTATGGTGCTAACAAAAGCAGATTCCCCCTCAGAAAGCAGAAAGTGCAGGCCAGGGCTCATCAGCCATCTCTGAATCTTGTGAAATCACAACAAGCTTGTGAGTTTAAATCTGCTGACAACAGTTTTGTTTTCCCTGGTTTTCTCATGGGGATGGGTGTAAGGATCCTCAGATATCCATGTAGAAGGGATCATCATGTAATTTAGAAAGTGAAGATACCAGCAAAAGGTTGTGTGTGGCAGAGGGTGGGGAGGGAATCCTGATCCACCTTTATTGCCACATAAAGGAAGCTTGGAAGAGGGTGGTTTGTTATCAGAATGCTTGGCCCCCACCAGCAGGAATGGAAAAATCAACTCCAGGAGTAAAACCTGTGCCAGTGCTTACCTGTGCTCTGCTGAGAGTGAGAATTTCCTGGGTTTTCAGACCATTTCCAAGCTAATTATCCCTTCTGAAAGAAAAATCAGGACTGGGAGATGGTGCATGAAAGAGGAGCATTGCTACAGGCTTGCTTTCAGCTCTCTGCAGAAATTTAATGATTTGAGGACTCAAATCCAACAGCCTGCACGCCTGAGATAGGTGAACAACTACTGGCAGGTAAAAGTTAGTGTGGCATGGGTGCATATGGAGCAGGAAGGGTGCAGAAAGCCTTTTAGGCTTTTTATCAGTGCAGTGAGGTGATTTCTAATGTCTGCAGGTCCTGAGCCCAGGCTGGGTTTTCATTGTAATTAATTGGTTAATTCTTAATTTGTAGAATCATGAAATGGTGTGAGTTGGAAGGGACCTTAAAGATCACCTGGTTCCAGCTCCCCTGTCAAAAGGGAGTTGGAACTTCTGCTCCTAACCAGTAAAACCAGGTATTTTTCAGGGTGTGATACTTTTTAAATCACAAGGCTGCTTATAGGAAAGCAGCTCAAGGTAAAAGTTAAAATTTTACTCCCTTAGACAAAGCCTGAGCTGGCACCCCACTGAATTTTCTCTCCAGATTGACAGTCCATCTGTTAAAGTATCTGTGTTGTGACAGGTATCAATAGAAAATAGTTTGGGGAGAACTCCAAGAAAATCCACTCCCAAAATTTGGGAAATACCCAATCCAGCTCTTCTCAATTTAACAGAGGACTTAAACTCTCTAAGCAAATATGTCTGTGCAATTATATATACATACATACATACATATATGTATTTATATGTATATTTATTAATTCTCTATGTATGCAAATGTGAATGGACCAGACATATAAAAAAGTGAAATATGGGCATAGAGAGAAAGAAAATTATGCATATATACATTATTATACAAAATTATACATTAGACAGATAGGTATATCTATTACATTATACATAGATAATGCACATTGTTTTATAATGTATATTATGCACATATGTGTAATCATTATATTTCTGTACCATCTGCTAATTATGTATTTCTTCATTATTCATATAAATGCCTTGGCCCTTTTGGACACTTCTAATTTCTTAATTACAAATCTAAGTCATGGCTGAAAACTTCTTGTCCTGCCATTTCTCAGTGGTGATAGGAAAACAGAATTTTGGTTTTGATGTCAACAACAGTGAGTCAAAAAAAAGAAAAGGAAGTCAAACCTTAATTGTTGTAAATTATGGTATTACAGTTGATTTTAAGGCAGTGATGATATACATCAAGCAAAGATCTAAGTGTCCTGGAAATTCTAGAGACACATTACACTAAATGCTGCATTTTCTTAAGTCTTAACATGAGATTGCTGAGTCACTGTTGTGAAGATAGTGCTAAAACTTGGCTGTAATAGGAAATGAGCTGTACAAGCCAGATTTCATCAAGAGGTACAAACCCAATTGTGTCTATTCATCCACCCATCTGGTTTTCCCAACTGGCATTTCCAAAGGACAGCAATTAATGCACTGAAAGGCTAAAATCGATGGATAGACTCCACTTTGACTGTTAGGTTCCCTGTAACCCATAAATACCAAACCAAAATCAGTTCCAGCTTCTCCTTGGCTGTGTCACTTCCGACCTTCACATCCCTTTCCCCATGGAAATTAAATATAATTGTATTCCTGTACTTAGGGTGGTTGTATTGCTTGAATAGTTACACAAACCATGCAGATTCTTGGATTTAATGACATGATTCTGTGATTTAATGACATAAAGTTAATGGATTGATTTTCTTCCACGAAAATCTTTGTTTTGATAGCTTAGCTTTTCATTAGCCTGTATAATAAAATAAAGCTCAGTGAGCTCTCAAGCTGTTCTTACCAGATTTTCTCTTTCTTCTTCCATTTTCATCGTTCTTCTTAAATGTTTTCTAAATAAAACAAAATACTAAGTGAACATTTCTCTTACAATCTCTTACATGGCTGCATTTATTTGGTTGTTGTAGTTAAAATAAAATCAATATGGAATATTGCAAAACCTTCCCTTTAAATATTTTCTCAGTTGGGAGTGGTTCATAAAAATGGATACAAAAACTGAGTTCTGGGTAAGAACAAGAAGTAGAGGCAAGAAATAGTGCATGCTAAAATCATGGAATGGCATCCTTGTTTCCTAGTGTGCAGGACAGAGGCACTGGGGATAAGTCTCTTTTCATTTTAATAATGCATTGAAAGCTTTGCCTTTATTTGCATTAGCAGCACTTGGGGATGAGCATCCTGGAGGTATTAATGTCAGGAATTAAAGGCAAAGTGGTTCAAAATGGGTGAATTCCCCCGAGTAGAGCTCCCTGCAGACTGCTGGAGTGACGTTCACTGCCTGCTGGCACACCACAGTTACATAAGTGAGTTTAGCAAACAAGTTTATGGTAAAAAACTCGGTGCTGTGGTGAGGTTAGCAGGGTGAACGTGCTCCCACTAACTCAGGCCAGGCAGTTTAGGGTTATCTTTGCAAACCAGGGCAGGAGTTTTCCCAGGGCTGCACTTTTAACTTGTAGGTGAGTGAAGGAAAATTCAGCAGAGTCAGCTGGGTTGTCCACGTGGAGGCCGAATGCAGCTGAAGGGAAAGCTGGGGCTTGGGAATAAAGGAAGGCAAAGAGCCAAGGATTGAGGATGAAAGACAAGAGCAGAGCCTGGAGAGAAGTGAGGGAGGCAGCACAGTGGTGGAGAGATTGGACATAAATGATTCAAATGGGAAGAGCTGTGCGTGTTGGAAGGGATGAGGCAGGAAACGAGGGGACAGGATGGAAATTAGCCTTGGGAAGTATCAGCTCTTCCTGTCGTGGTGGAGGTGTGATAAGAACAGGGTCTTAATGCCTCTACTTTAAAATATTTTAATCTGCCTATTTTTTAGAGTTAACATAGAATAATTTAGGTTGGAAAAGACCTTTAAGTTCTCCCTGGCAGGTGGCACACAAGAGTCCCCGTGTCCCTCCCCGTTGGTTCCCCGGGCTGGGGGGCACTTGCCTGGATGCTGGCTGAGAGCTGAGCACCCTTTGGATGCTGCTCGTCGGTGCCCAGCTCCCCATGGGCTGTCACAAACTCTGTCACTGATGAAACCTGTGCCAGGCTTTTCCCCTGAATCTGCTCCACTGCCATGGCTGTGTCTGTTGATGCCTTTTCCTTGGTCTTAAAATTGAGAGCCAGACATGGCTAAGGGAGAAAGGACTTTTACCTCCACATTTAGGAAGAAGGAGAAAGAAGCAGCATTTTCCACCTGTGCTGTTCAGTGGTTACCCCGTCTGAAAAACCTGTTTCTGTTCTGTTTCCTCTGAGCAGATGGGCAAAAGAAGGTCCAAGAGGAGTTTGACATAGACATGGACGCGCCAGAGACAGAGCGGGCGGCCGTGGCGATACAGTCCCAGTTCAGAAAATTCCAGAAGAAAAAAGCAGGGTCCCAGTCCTAGTAGCTACCTCACAGCGCAGAGCAAAGTAATCCTGAGATGATTTATCCAGAAGATCAGAAATAACACAAAGATGCATGTACAGAAATTATCAATATTTAAAACCCCATTGGCAGATAACGACCCATGAGCTTGTGTGCGACTTCATCCCAGATGTTTCACGCCCATTATCCTCTGTAACTCACCATTTTACTTGATGTTGTAATAAAAAGTTAGGGTGAAGTAATTAAAGTGTCTGCCTTCATCTGTCTTTCCATATTAATCCAGCAAGTGCAGCGTTACAAATGAACCCAGCCCAGATGCCTGTTTCCCTCTCCACCTAAAGCTCGGAGTCATAACAGCACCGTATGTTGCAGGGATTTTTGCTGAGGGATGAGATAGATGCTTCTCAGCCCTGCTTCCCTCATTTGGAGAATTCCAGCTGCCAGCAAAATGTGAAAAATAAAATGACTTTCTTGTAATGAGCTGAAAGTAAAAAAAAAAAAAAAAAAGGTTGCAGACAGAAGCTGGCATGAGGGGTGTAGGAAGCAGGGAGCAGTTTATTTTTGTCTTGCAAGTGTGTCAATAAAGTGGTTTAAGTGGGGAAATTGTGCCTGTCCTTCCTCTTTGCATGATAACATTCAGAGATCTTGGACTGCATTGACTGTTATGGAAAGAAAATAATAAACCAGACACAAAATACCTTTGGAAGTTTGGGATTGATTGTTGTGTGTAAAAATAGAAACCGACTGTCTAAACTCTGTTTCTTGATGCAGTTTTTCAGTCTCTACACAATCAGCAACTGTTCCTGTGCCATCTCTTTATTTCCATGTTATTTTCAGAATTTGAGCAGTAAGTCATAACAGGCTTCCTGTGTCCATTTGCACTGTTCTGTATTCAGCTTTGAGCCCTTTCGTTGGTGTGTTAGCCCAGCTTTGGATCAACAAAAAGCAGCGACAACAACATGTCTGAAATTGGGAAGTGAGTGGTGACAGCCTGCCAGCCTTTCACTCCTTCAGGGGGGACAGATCCAGGTGTCATTCCCAGCTCTGCCCAGGGGGATTCTTTTCTTCCTCTCCCACCTTCCACAGCAGGGTTTGATCACCAGGCAAGGGCCAAATGCATCATTAGTCAAATTTGAGCAGAAAGCCAGAGCAGGGGGCAGGAATGGAGGGCAAGGAGGGATCTCCTGTCATTGCCACAGGAGCCCATCAGGGCAGCAGTGCTGGAGAGGTGCAGAGCTGTGGGATTACAAAGGAAAAGGAAAAACCTTCTGCAGGTTGAGGCACTTGTGATGCTGGGCATCATTTCAGTGGTGGTGCCAAGAGCTCTGGCCCCATGCTGGTTACAGGGATGCTGAGCAGGAGGAATCCTGTGGGCAGTGAAGGAAAGTGCAAACATGACTTGTGAGCTGCTTGAGACTGGGTGGGGAGGCACAGAGTGTTTTAGAACTCATTTTGGGGGGAAACACCTAAATCCTGCCCAAGTCCTGCCTGTAGCACCTCTGTCAGGTCCTGGCCCTAGGCATGACTTTCCCACTCATCACCTGCAAAGTCAGCATCCTCCAAGCTGCAATTCAGTGCTTTCATTATTTTTTAAATCAGCATTGTTCCTCTGCATTTAATAATTTCACAAATAAACCTCCAACAACAGCACTGCTGTGCTCAAAGTGTGGTTTGTAGAGGCCCCAGTTCCCCCACTTGTCTTTCACAGCAACTGCTCATCATATAATAATAGCCTAAGCTTAATAATCTAAAAATTGTAATGGCTTCGGATTGTTTTGGTGCCATTTTGTTTAGATGAACATATATTTGTAATAAAAGACTGCATTTGTGTTCTGCATTATGTCATTTGAAACAGCATGAGCTCTGTAATGGCTACTTAATTGAATAAAAACTATGGGTAAGCACTAGGCTTTTATATTTGATCTGACATTCCTTGGACTTAAATTTCCTGCACAACAGGAATAATCATATGGTTGGGACAGAGAAAATGATTGCATTATTGAAGCACAGCAACAGGGGCTGTTAGTAAATGAATTATGGCACTTTCAGCAGCAGGGCTTTTCTTCAATGAGAAGTTCAGAGTGCATCTTATAGACACAGCCCTAATGTACAGTGAAACATAATGAGGAAAACAGTCTCTGGCATGCAATTTGGAATAATTGTGGCTGCCCCTGTCAGACAATTTCCTATTTATGTGAATGTGTTTGCACACTGATTCAGTTCATGTTCCCAGGACAGCTTTCTTACTCCTGAGTCTTGCTATTCATTCATCTTTGCCCATATCCTAAGGTGACAGCTGTTAATTTATTTTCTTATCACTAACTCACACTTTTCAAAGACCTATCTAGGTTTGGCTGAGGTGGGAAGAGGAGTTGGATTCAACCAGGATGGGTGAAGGAGGACAGTTAAATATTCCAGGGATAATGTGGGTCTTTTAACTTTCAGACACTCACTGAGCTCTGCCTAGCTGTGAGCAACCCAGTAATGGAAAGAAAGATTTAGATTAGGGGGATATCTGTGCTTGTAAGTCCCAAAGTCCCCACAGGTGACATGGAAGAATATTCAGAGCAGTGGATTTTGCAGGAAATGGGGTTATGGCTCCCACCACTGACACCCACACCCTCCCCAGACACATCCATGCTGCCTCTGCTCCAAATTGCTGCCAGATTATCCCAAATGAGAATAACCTACAGCTGAGTGATCACAACAATTGCCTGAGCCTTTGAAACCCTTAGTTCACATCGTTGCCTGGACCATAAAATAACCTGTAGAAGTAAACAGAGAGGAGACTAACAGAAGGAAGGAAAAGCCATCAAAGAGCACAGGAATGCCCACACAAGGAAAACAGCAGAGAATGTGGAGTCTATCAAGTCAGAGACAGAAAAGCAACTCACAGCCAAACCTGTGGGGGAAGTGGGGAAGTGGAGGTTTTACAGAAAGTAGAAATGAGTCTTGGATTAATGCCCAGAGCAGAGGCTCCACAACTCAGTCAGAGTTTGGAGCAACCTGGCAACATCACAGGATCAAGCCATGGAATGGGTTGGGTTGGAAGGGTTCTTAAAGCTCAGCTCTTCTTTTCCTTAGGAAGGGAACATCCACTGCCCCAGGCTGCTCAGCCCCAGGGTCCAGCCTGGCCTTGGGCACTGCCAGTCACAGCTGCCCACCCTCCCAGGGAACAATTCCTAATTCCCAATATCCCATCTGAGCTGATTCTCTTAGTAACAGCAAATGAACACCAACAAATCACCAGGAGTGCACGAGGTTGGTGGAGGAGCTCAGATGCACAACACCTGCCTTGTTCAGGCCATTGCTCCCACTGGCTTCAGCTCCTGGGAAAATTAATAACATATTTCAGAAATGTTATTTAGAAAGGGCTCTAGCAGAATTCAGAGACTTCCAAAGAGCAACTTCATTAGGAGTCTTGAGAGAGAAACAAGGACATGATGTAATCACCACTGGCCACACTGATTCCCAAATCTGCTGATGGTGGAGATGGCAGGTGGGAAGTGGTGACCCAGGGGCACCTGGATTTTCCAGGAGTTTTAACAGGACTGCCTTGAGTGCCTCTTAGAGGAGCTGAGGTGTGGGAAGAAAGGGTCCCACAGAAAAAAACAAAAGTAAGGTGACAATTTGTTATACAGGCTCCCCAGGGCAGTGGCACCAAGGCTGCCAGAGCTCCAGGAGTGTTTGGAAAATGCCCTCAGGCACAGGGTGGGATTTTGGGATGTCTGTGCAGGGCCAGAAGTTGGACTTTGATGATTCCTGTGGGTCCCTTCCCACTCAGGACATTCTATAATTATTTTTTCAATATTAGCTCTATATGAGTGTTCAAAGCCTGATGGGGAAAAAAAGAGTGTACTATCAATATGATGAAATTAATATTTAGACATCTATCTTCTGGAAGCATTTAAATGCAAATATCCTTCTCAATCTGAAAACAGCAGAAATCCCTTGTATGGTTTATATGATCAAGACAATCTTCAGAGTGGAGAGATCCAGGAACTTCCCCTCAAAAAAGAAGCTCTGCCATTTCTAATCCATTAAACTTCAGTCACGAATGGGTTATTTAGCTCAATTCTTAAATTAAGGCAGTGCATTTTTTTTTCTGCCTTTTTTTTAATCCCTAAACTCTCCCTGACAGATGGTCTCCTGCCTTTTAGTATCTCTAGTGATGGTAAGGCTAAAACCTTCCTTGGCAGCTTGTTCCATGGGTGAACTTTTCTTAAAGCTACAAAGGTTGGTTTGTACTTAAAACCCAAATCCTCCTTCCTGCCATATAGATTAATTTGTTCCAGTCCAGCTATACCCAGTTTCCCTAATCTTATCTTGTAGGTCTGCTTTTCAACCCTTTTTGTTATTTTTTGTTGTTCTCCTTTGAACCCTGCCAGTTTATCTGTGTGCCTGGAATGAAATGCAGCCATCCAGATGAAATGGACCCAGTGCCAGGCACAGCAGCATAATTATCTCCACAATTTTACAAGTGACGAGCCCCTCACCACAAATTCACACGACTTTTAGCATTTTTTGTGACAGCATTATTGTGCTGGCTTCTAGTCAGAACATCATTTCCCAAGAATATGGAGCTGCTCTGTGATCTCTGGCTGGTCAGGATTTCACCTTTTTTTTTCCCCTGCAAAAGACTACTCTGGCTGTAAAACATCTTTTTCTTTTTTTAAATTTTATAATCCCACTGCACCTCTGCAATACTGGGATGACACAGAAATCTGGGTAAATGTCTTTATCTGTAGCACTTTTTTCTTCAAATAAGGCAAGAAGGCAGGAATTGTAATAGTTTCAAATTTTTTTTGGTGCTTTCCCATTTTTTGTTACTAAATAATTACAGTCAGGTGCAGAGGCTTCAATGATCATTAACTCAACCTTTTTTGGAAACTCAGAAAAGGTTTCAATGACTTCCTATTTTATTCTGAAAAGTTAACTTGCCTTTCGTGGTGATGACTAATTATTTGATAAGAAAAGTCTTCACATCCACAGCTAAAAATAGCTTTTGAAAGAAGCCTGAGGACTCTTGTCCCTTCTCAGTGTGCTGTGATTTAATGATCTTTTCACAAAGGCCAAACTGATACTATTACTCACATTCCGTGGTAGCTTCCAGCATGAATATTCCTGCAGAAATCTCCAGGACTAATGTGACAAAGGGAGGGGGTGTGAGCACAGGATCTGGTGGCCTCAGCAAGTACACAAAGTACAGTGACTTTCTGTGCTTGGTTTGCAGATCTTGGCAAAACTGTATCCCTGTATTCCTTGAGCTGTGGTAATTTCTTATTGGGAGCCAAGCCTGTATTTAATGAGTGAATTATTGAAAAAAAAAAAAACAAAAACCAACCAAAAAACCAGCAGATGATGGCCTTTTAGGGGATGATGGTGGCACATACCTGGGTGCCCTGAACTGGAATTAAAAATGCAAGGAATTCTCAGAAACTTGGGAATTCTCAGCACATAAGCCAAAGCTTTGAAATAAACACAGGATTTAATCTGAGGCCTTAAGAAAAACTTCCAAGTTTAGGTGCTAGAGGAAAGAATGTAGATTTAAAGCTTAAAACAGAGACATGTTAAGTAGAGAAAAGTTTAGCTGTAGAGTTTAAGTTATAGAAGGAATAAAAGTAGTAACAAAGGTAACAAGAAGTTTTAGAGGGCAGCAATATAAGTTTGTGTGTTGTGATATGATTGGCTAAAAAGGTTCAGTAGTATAAGTCAATAAAATGAAATATCTTACTATTGAATTAGAAACATAAATATCTGTTAGCAGTGTTTTATTAGTTAATAAATCCTTAAAAAACCTTGTAGTCATAAGTCTTGTGATTTCTAACCATGCTTTCAACACCTGTAACAAGGAACTTTCTGTAGAAGATAAGAAAAATAAACTGCACTTTCTAGAACAACTAAAAGTCCTGTCTCTGTCTCATTCAAGAAAGAATCCCCATGAAATGGATTGTGGGAGCAATAAACCCACACTGAACAGGCAAATCTCATTGCCAAAACACCAGCAAAAAAAGGCCAAAATAGCATCAGCATGAGAGCTTTGTGCTGATCACCACGGGCTGTGCAGTCACCACCCTGCCCTGGGTACCCCTGGGGCAGAGGAGGGATGCAGAGATGGCAGCAGGGCCTGGGAGCAGCAAGGGGGACCCTGCACTGGGATGGGAAGGGTTTTGGGAAAGGTGAGGGGGATGTTGAGATGCTTGAGCATGTCCAGAGGAGGGAACAAAGGCAGGTGAGGGAACATAAACCCTGTGAGGAAGGGCTGAGAGAGCTGGGGGTGTTTATCCTGGAGAAAAGGAGACTCAGGGGTGACTTTATCACTCTCTGCAGCTCCCTGAAAGGTGGCTGTGCCCAGTGGGGTTGGTCTCCTCACCAGGCAGCACTGACAGAACAAGAGGACACAGTCCCGATCTGTATCAAGGGAAAATTAGGTTGGATATTAGGAAAAAGTTTTTTATGGAAAGAGTGATAAAGCACTGGAATGATCTGCCCAGGGAGGTGGTGGAGTCACCATCCCTGGATGTGTAAAAAAAGACTGGATGTGGCACTCAGAGCCTGGTTGAGGTGTCAGGGCATGGGCTGGACTCGATCTTGAAGATCTCTTCAACCCAGCATGCCGTGGTTCTGTGGCAGGTGAAGTAAGAGCACTCTGAGGGGCGGCACAGGGCGTGGGCAGGGAGCTGAAGGGATGGAGGCGGCTGCCTGGTGCTGAGGAGCTGCGGCTCCTCCTCTCCCACTCGCTCCCGTGCTGATGGCGTGCATTGCTGCAGAGATCTCCCTGCGTGTCCTGCAAAGGTGGTGCTGTGTGCAGGGATCCCTGGGCAGCAGTGCTGAGGCATCACAGCTGCCCAGGTTATGCAAGGCAGCACAGCTGTGCAGTGCAAATTCTGGCACGGCCAGAGATAAAAGCCTCAGTGTTGTGATCAGTCAGCCTGCAGTTTGCCCTCTAGACTTCCCCCTGGCATATGGTGCCTACAGCCTCTGGAGAGCACCCAAACCACCTCTTGCATCCAGGGCTTAAAAAGTGAATTGGGAGACATCATCTGTGGAGAAATTAAAATCATTGTTTGCGGGGAAAGCAATTTTATTCTGCTAGAATTCTTGTGCCATCAATGCTCCCCTGTTCACAAAGGCCTTTTCTTTACAAAGGATAAGCTGAGGCAATCAATTGTTTTTATCTGGTAAATGAAAATGAATAAAATGCAATTTGGGTGTAGGTAAACAGAGAAGTCATTTTCCACTCGGCATTAGCTCACATCTCAATGGACATTAGCCCTGGGTTTATTGAAAGACAGGTTATTGCCTGGGACATTGGGATTTTAGTGGAATGGAACACAAACTCCAGTTTATTGACATCTGCTGCATAGCAAAAAGATGGATGATTAGCTCCTCTATTTCTGCTTTTTTTCAGAGCTGCTGTGTGGATGCCCACAAGGGGAAAGCTTGGATTATGCATCATATTCTTCATACTTTTATACAGAAGAAGTTAATGGTCCTTTCATAGAAGAACTTTCCATTAATACAAGTTTTCTTGGCATCAGAGAGCTACCTGCTTTTGCTTCCTTCTCACAGATGTACATGACTTAGTGCCTGTCATCTGAATTAAAAGTCCATTATCTAGATTCTGTGCTGCACATTGAAATTGTAATCCTGCACACTTTGTAGTCAATAGTACTAATTTTCAGTAGTATTTTTGGTTTAGAGCTGCCAAAGCTTCAAGGACTAGCAACAAAGCAAAAAGCAAAAGAAAGAAGAATAAAGGAAATCCTGAAAGTTATGCAGCAAGGAGGGGAAATTCTCTCGATGAATTTTTTTTTTCCTGCCTGCACAGAAACAGATAATTCTCCTTTGAGGAAACAATCCCCCAAATGGTAAACATCCCTTTTTCATCTGCACAGCATTTCCTGCAGTGCCAGTGCACAGTCAGAGCCAGCACCAGCACACCACAAACCTTGTTCCTGCCCTTGGTTTTGATTTTCCTCAGGTGCCACCTCACTGCAGGGCTGCAGCACGAGGGAGGACGTGCTCCATAAAGGTGAGATACAGCTCCTGGAGCTGCTGGAAGTTATCCCCTCAGAACTGATCACCCTGCAGCTGGGAGTGTCTGGAGCTCAGCCCCCCGTGCTGGGGAGGGCAGGGGCTTCAGGATGTGCCAGGGGAGGTTCAGGCTGGGCATCAGGAACAATTTCCTCTGAAATTCAGGTCTTCCAGGGAAGGGATTGTTAAATACTGGGGCAGATGCTCGGGCTGGCAGTGGAGTGCCCATCCCTGGAGGTGTCCAAGGACGTGCACTCAGTGCCCTGGGCTGGGGATGGGGCACAGCTGGGACTCAGTCTTGGAGGTGTTTTCCAGCCTGGCTGATTCTGGGATTCTGTGACTCTGCAGGCAGAGTTCTGGGCTGTTTTGGTGAGCTTTGCTGTCTTCCCACCCAGCCAGACCTGAGTGAAATTGTAGTACGTGATAGAAACAAATCACCCTCTGTGTGTGTGGAAGCCACTCCTTCCCCCAAAAAGATAATTCATCAGAAAACCTTGAAGGCATCCCCTCCTAATTGCCACTTGTGGAGTGCCCTTCTCCCTCTCTGCCCTGGAAAGAGCTGACAAGAAGCAGGTGATGGATCTGGGACTTGCAAAGTGCCACTGAAAAATGTTTTGCAGCTCAGGAATATAAAAACCACATGGCCAAGGAGGACTCGTGTACACAGAAAATTTGGTTTCTCAGCTCTTCCAGGCTTTCAGGGCATGCCTCAGTTATTGTGGCACACACTTGGGTTGCTTGTTCTTTGTCCTAGCAACTGAATTTCACTCTCAATTTTCCTTCTGCTTCCTGTTAAAGCATTCCCAGCTGAAAAGCTTTTTTCCTGATACACTGCATGAGGCTTGATTGGGTTGCTGGAGTCAACATTAGTGTTTTCAGACAATGGTCCACAGCCTCTGATGCAAATCAACTTTAAAAGGTTATTTTTGTTTGTGTGCTTTAGGCTATTCTGTTCCCTCTTGTAACTCCCTTTTCCTGTGCTCTGTCAGCAGTGATATTCTTTAGGTGAGATGATTAGTCAAGGCCACTTAATTCCTTTTGCCTTTCTCTTCTCTGACATAAAACCTGTTGATTCCCACTGAAAAAAATATCTGATCTTTTGGCTGTTAGGAACTTTTGTATTTGTGAGCCTGGGAGTTAAGTATTGTTAAAAAATCTACTTTCCAATCTGATAATTTCTTAAAAAAAAAACAACAAAAAAACCCCAACCAGTCATTTTTGTTTTGCCCTTAATATATCAGCCAAATTAAAGATAAAAGCAAGACTTATGTAAAGCTGGATTGCACTTCAGACTGTATTTTCGTGCATTATGAAGTTTACTGGAGTCTCAGGGGATGAAATTTGCAAAAGCAAGTACCATTTAAAGTCATTGGCACTCGTGCACTTTAATCCCCTGGGTGCTTTTGCAAATCTTTCACAGACTGTGTAAATGTGCCATATTCAGCTGCAGCAATTCTGTGATGGATGAGGCTTCTGCCAAGCAGGGAGATTTAGCAGAGCCTCTCTTCCTCGTGCATTTCACTGCTATTAACAAGCTCTCACCTAGAGTGAAATAAATCTGACTTAATTTGCACCAGCTTCCAGTTATTAGCCATCCATTTGTAAATATAGCTGCAGTGACATCTGATTGTTTTTTGATGTGTCTGCTGCATCAGAAACAAAGCCAAACAAATTCTGTCTGGTTACATACCAGCATCTATTATCTGCTGTGCAGGAATTGCCTGCAGAGAGAGTTTGGAGGAACTCTGGAGGAGCAGGACCTTTTCCTGGTGCTCAAATTCCATTTTTCAGACAGCAAACCAAGCTGACCCACTGCCTGTTTAAGCCCTTCCTCAGACTTCAGTCTGGCAGCCAAGCCTTGAAAGTGTCCAGCCTCCTTCTGCAGCAAAATCACCTGAGTTTGGTGAGATAGGGAGGAGTTTATCCCATTTCCAGATGGAGCTGGTCCAATCCACTGCCCCTTCCTTATTTATATCGAGCATCCACGTTCACTGCAGCAGGGTTGATGTTAGAAATGCTCATGTGCTAGCAGAGGTAAATAGTTAATAGACTGGAAATCACAGATAATGGAGACTTGGAAGCACATCCAATAAACCCAGACAGGGGCTGGGTGTTGGAGGTGGACTCCTTGCTAGGCAGTTTTTCTCCAAAGCTGGGAAAAAATGAGGAATTAGTAAATGATGCTGAAGACATCACTTTTAATGAGGATGTGAAGGCTGTATTATATAACCCAGGGTATTTATGACTTCACAGCAATTTAGAGATTTTCATTCTGCAGTCAAAAATTAGTTAGGAGTCATAATTGAGAAATGGACAATTTTTACAGGATCCTTCTTCCTCGAACCTGAAAAGAAAGAAGAAGAGCAGATTGCTGTAGCCTGACACTGACACAGCCTGATCACTTCTCTGATTAACTAAGGTCAAACATTTCAGAGAAATCTGTTTCTCGCCTACACACAGTCAACCAAGCTAATTGATCTGAAAGAGATTTTTTTCCTAAATACCCTATTCAGCAAAATAACTGTGCTACTCTCCCACTTAGTGCAACATGAGAGATTCTGGATTCAGCTGAAGTTTTAGAAAAGTGCCCTGCACCTCTGCTCCCTCACCTTGGTAAGAGCTGCATTGCTAAAATAAGAAGCAAGTTGCAGTCTCTGGGGTTACAAGTTCTTTTTCTCTCTTTTTTTCCCTGTTGTTTTTGGGTTTTTCTATTATTTTTATTTGTTTACTAGTTTCAAGAGTCGTGTAATTTCTCCCAGAAAAAAATGAGAAGCCACCTTTTAAAACTTTGTTGAGATGGAAGTTGGCTGTCTTTGCTCTTCTCTAACAAAACAATTGAAATAGTTGGGATTTTTTTCTGGGCACTGGGCTGTGCTCCTTGTCTTTTGTCTTGGAACTGTGCACTTGGTGAAGTCAGAGTGAGGAGAAAAACAGGGGTAATACCTTTCCTTAGCTGTGGTATTTAATTTCAGACCTCACAGGATTATCTAGTTAAGCTCATTAACTGAACTGTCAGTCAAAGGTTATTTTCAGCTCTTTTTTTCTGGGCAATCAATCAATTAAAGATGATACCAGTTCTGAGATATGAAGGTATGAGGTGAGTTTTTGGCCAGGGCATCCAGCTGTTGTGTTTAGCTCCAGATATTGCCCATGTGGGAACAAACAGATGGATATTTAAATAATTATGGGAGATAAAAGCATTTTGATTTGGTATTTTGATTCAGCTCAAGTTTTAGAGAAACTAAGAGAGCTTCTGCCTTTCCTGGATGAAAAATAGGGGATTTGGTGGAGTAGGTTTCCCTTAGCATCCCAAGATGATCTTTTTTCCTGAGTTTTCCTGTGGCAGTGACATCTAAAAGTCAGTTATTAAAACTGAACTTTCTTGTCTAAGATATTATGTAAGTTCAGTGTAGCTCTGATGTGTATTTGTATTTCATAACCATTTCTTGAAACTTCTTTGCATGTGTGAGCGAAGCCTAAGCCTTAAGGGATTTAATATTTAGCATATTTCTGCAATCTGGCAAGGTCATCTTTCTGCTGATATATTTGAGTTAGGAATTTACACAGCAAATGCCATAACTATTAAGTGTGAGGGGAAGCCAGAGTCCTGAAAAATTAAGACGTTTGAAAATAGAACCTGACCTTCTCTAATACAGGATTCCTGGTGCCCTCCCCACACCCTTTACTTAATATTTCAGTTCCCATCACACATGGTACAAACAAACATAAATCAATCAGGAGTTCTCCCCCGTTTGCAGGCGTCAACAGTTTTCAAAGTGACCTTTTTCCTTCCTTCAAAAAACTACTTCGAACAGGGAATGAAAATTTCCCTCCCAGGAATCAAAATGTGAATCCAGCGACTGGAGAGCAAATGTGTGGCAGTGAATTAAATAATTTAATATATATTTTTAGAGAAGTTTTATTCTTCTGAACTTTTCAGTTCAGTGCTTGGTTGTAATTTAACCTTCAGCTAATGCACTGTGTCAAACTTCAGCACGTACAAGATGAGATTGTTCTAATTATAATAAGATTGTTTTAGCTTTTAATATTAAAAAAATCTGCATTTGCCCATCTGCACCTTCACAGTCTTTAGGAGGCTTAAAAGTCACAACTTAGCAAATATAAATTAATATTAAAGAGTAATTTGCTGTATCTGCAGAACGTTTTCAGTTTCTTTGTGTGCTCCTGTGCAGAGCTGAGCCCTGTGTGCCTCCAAGTTTGCTCCTGTCAGCCTTGACAAAGGGGAATCTGCTGGCAGGGAGGGAAACGTGACAGAAACCTCCTGTCCTGCCTAACTTAAAAGTTAAACTCCTGCCTTGGAGAGTGTGGTTGCTGCTCCTGCAGTGCCTGAGCTCAACAAGCACTCAGTAATTCCCTTTTTCCAGGGATCTCTTCAAAGGCTGATTCCAGTGCACATCAGCCAGGGAAGTTTTATGGTGCCACGGTGTTTGTGTTTGCAAACAGTGCTGACCATCCACTCCACTCTTGGAAATATTTATGCAAACCTATTCCCCTTTGGAATAATTGTACAGCAAACTCTGGGAACGTTTTGATTTTGCTTTGAGCCAGCAGTGACCACACCAAACCAACCTCCCTCCTCTTCAGTCTTTGCTCCTTTCCTCAGCTGATTTATGCACTCCTTATCAAGGTTTTTAATTTTTAAGGTGTGTAAAGTCTTGGAAAACAACCTTTTGTCATTGTCTAATTAAAAGATGAGATCAAGCCTGGACAACACCAGGCTGTAATTTTTATTTTATGGTGCAGCACTCACGTTGCCTGCTGCATTCCCACATTTCTAGGCAGCAAAAGTGGGTTTTGAATTGTTCTCCCCCAAGCTCTGCTGGATCTCTGCTGCCCTGGCAATCATCCCCCTGGTTCAGCACCAAGGAGATGCCAATGGCTTCACTGGAGCTGTGCTAAATCTCAGGGCTGTTCCCTGCTCTGCCACACAAACCTGTCCAAAAAAGCCCTTTCTCCTTTCTGCAGGTGCTGCTGCCTCACTGATGGGCCATTACTGCTTTTCAAAATTGTGCACCACGACTGTAAAAGTTACTTTTACAATCACATACAGGAAAGGAGGTAGCTTGACCAGCTGACATGAATAAATAAATTCTAGCTTCAAAATTAGACAGTGGCTGTGCTGACTGCTCTGCATCCCTTGTGTGCTGGACTAACAAGTGGCTCCAGATGCTTTGCCACATACAGCAAGTATTTATTGCCTAAAAAAAAAAAAAAAGGGATAAATTGATCATCAAACAGCAAGCCACAATAAAATGCCAGAGCAATCCCAGCCAGGATAAAGCTGGCAGGTGCTTGAGCAAACTGCAGTCTTCTGGAACACGATTAAAATGTTTGCTCTTTGGAGTTGCATCCTCGTGGTGGCTGAGGGTGTATTTATATAAATTAATGGAAATACTGATGGTTCTTTGGTGGCAATATGCAGAATTTTTGTGATAACATCCTGGAGTTTGTTCTCAGGCAATGACCTCATTTGGGGGAAGCTGAGCAGCATGTGGTGGCCAGCTCAGACACTCAGGAGGTGGAGAGAAACATTTTGAAGGACATTTAGTGGCAGAAAAAGGGGAAATTGCTCTAGACTGAAAGAGGGCAGGTTTAGATGGGATAGTGGGAATTAGAAATTGTTCTCTGGGAGGGTGATGAAGGGCTGGGATGGAATTCCCAGAGCAGCTGTGGCTGCCCCTGGATCCCTGGCTGTGCCCAAGGCCAGGCTGGACACTGGGACAGTGGAGGTGTCCCTGCCATGGCAGGGGTGGCACTGGGAGGGATTTAAGGTGCCTTCCAGCCCAAACCATTCTGGGATTTGAGGGGAAGCTCTCACCATCACTCTCTGGCTCTTGTTCCAGTGCTCCATCAGCCCCAGGGGCCATAAAGCCACCACCCCTGTCCCCTGCTCCTTCCTGAGGCTTTCTTGTCAGAGCCAAACTCCACTTCAGTTCATCTCAAGTTAAACCTGGGGCAGGAAATCTGCTTCAAGCATGGCAGAAAGCAGCTCTCCTCCTTTACCCAGTCTGGGGCTGCAGCACATGATTCCTGGGGAAGCATAGGGTTCACCTAATTAAACAACTCCATTTTGAGCTTTTCCTTTGCTGCAGTACTTCTTCAGTCCCAATACTTGAGGTAATCCATGTTCCTCGGGGAGGAAAAAGAAAAAGAGGCAATTTGATATAAAATGACAGCAATTCTACAGTTTGGACTTTCATAAAGGTGATATTTTTCCTTTTTCTCCTTCTCATCCGATTCCCATCTCTGCTCAGCTTTTGACACCCTTTGTCCTGCCAGAAAAGCTCCTCCATCCCTTTGTGCCTTCTGCCAGCTCTGCACTGTCCCTTCCTTTCCTGTGCCACAATTTGATAAAGTCATGACATTAATTACTGAGCAAAATCATGTTTCCCTCTATGGTGGGTAATTTCTAGAAAAACCACTTTCTCTCAGTAACAAGTATTCTGCCACATATGTCCCTGCCTGTTTGAGACTCCAGGAAAGCAGCCCGAGGCAGTGTTTCAAAGCCTAATTCAGCTGTAATTTATATCTGCAGCTCCAGGTACTTAAAAGCAATTTTTGCTTCCATCAGCTGTGGAAGGGGGAGGATGATAGGAGAACACATGGATGCCTCTTCTGAATTCCCCAAAAATCCTGACTGAGGTCGTCTCGCTGTCGCTGCAGCCAGAGTTTCACTCGAGCTGTTTGCTGAAGGACAAGCAGAGGGGAAAAACCCTTAATTGCAATTCACACTGGCTGGATTCTGTCAGCAGAGCTCCATCCCTGCAGGCAGCACCCAGGGAGGGGCACCTGCTGCATCCCCAGCTGCTGAGCTGCTCCTTCCATCAGCTCATTGCGAGGTTCCTTGGGCATCCATCCCCCTTTTGCCTTCCTTTCTTCTGTTTTATGGAATGAGGGAATCATGGAACGGTTTGGACTGGAAGGGAACTTAAATATCACCTTGTTCTAACATCCCTCCCATGAGCTGGGACAATTTCCATTATCCCAGGCTGCTCCAAGCCCCATCCAGCCTGGCCTTGGGCACTGCCCAGGGATCCAGGGGCAGCCACAAAATCTCTGGGCACCCTGTGCCAGGGTCTCAGCACCATCACAGGGAAGAATTTACACCTAATAGTCAATCTAACCCTGCCCTCTGGCAGTGCCATTCCCTGTGTGCTGTCCCTCCAGCCCTTGGGAATTGTGTCTCTCTCCATCTTTTTTGTCAGCTCCTACAGGTACTAAAAAGCCATAATTAGGTCACCCC
Source organism: Luscinia megarhynchos (assembly GCA_034336665.1). Taxonomy (NCBI): domain Eukaryota; kingdom Metazoa; phylum Chordata; class Aves; order Passeriformes; family Muscicapidae; genus Luscinia; species Luscinia megarhynchos. The sequence goes on from JAPFBE010000003.1 coordinate 3,843,448, forward strand.
AAAGCTTCTCCTGTGCAGGTGAACAATCCCAGCTGTGCCAGCCTTTCCTGCCAGCAGAGCTGCTCCATCCCTCTGCTCATCCTGCTGCCTGCTCTGGGCTCTCTGCAGCAGCTCCAGCTCCTCCCTGGGCTGGGGACAGGGCTGGGGCAGCTCTGCAGGTGGGGTCACACCTGAGGGGGCACAGGGACACAATTCCCCCATTCCTTGCTGGCTACACTGGGATGAGCCCAGGACATGAAGGTTTTTGGGACATCTCCACCCTCTCAACCCCTCCAGCACCTCCAAACCCTTCCTGGCAGGGCTGCTCTTGATTTTGTCATCCCCAACCCCTGTGCTGGTACCAGGTGTTACCCCAATCCAGCTGCAGCACCTCACACCTTCAGACCCCATGAAACTCCTCTGATTTCCCACCTTTAACCCCCTCTGGGATGGTTCCACCCTCTCAGGAGCCCTGCCAGGAGCCAGGCAGAGCCTGATGAGAAGCAGCAATCAGCCCTCAGCCATCAGACACCCTCCTGTCCACATCAGCAGGAAGCTTCTCACAATCCTGCTTTGTTTATTGCCTGAGCTAGCTAAAGGCCACGAGATGCTAATGTTAACGCTGCGAGCACATTACTGCCTCTGTAATTTATTTCAGCTAACTCCCGTGGATGGCATTTGGATAAGCCAAACTGCCAGTTGAACTGAATTTGTTGTGCAGTTCGACGTAAAAACCATGCTGGAAATAGATCTATATTCAGAGGCATCTAATTAGGAAAGCATCATGATAGTCAATGCAAATGTTTTCCAAGGCTCTGCATCTGTGCACCGTGCATCAGTCGTGCACTGAGGTTGCAATATCCATTTTCCAAGCCTTAAAGGAGGAAACCACTCACTTCCAGCCTGCCTTGGGGAAGGAAAGAGCAAACCTCGTGTTTCAGTGCTTCAGCATCCATGTGTAAACTTCCTCAGGAAAAGCAGGAGGAAAATCAGGAGGAAATAGGAAGGAAAAAGTGCAGGGTGTACAGGAGTCTGTACAATGTTTATTAGCTGAGAGCTGTGGTTTACAAATGCCCAGAGCCTGTGGCTGCACACAAACACTGTTGGATATGCCAGGGTACAACCCAAATGTATCATTTTTGCAAATCAAAATAGTTTGAAGTATTCAGAGGATGCTGACTTGGGCTGCCCTCTTTCTTTTCTTTTTTTAATGTTTTTTCTATTACAGTACACATGGGCATGTCAATATAAATACTCATATATTTATATACAGATATATAGAATCATGGGGTGGCTTGGGTTGGAAAAGACCTTAAACATCATCCAATTCCACCTCCCACTATCCCAGGGTGTTCCAAGCCCCATCCAGCCTGGCCTTGGACACTTCCAGGGATGAGGGCAGCCACAACTTTTTTGTGCCAGAGCTTCACCACCCTCACAGGGAACATTTTTTTTCCCCAATACCCCACCTAATCCAACTCTCTTCCAGTGTGAAGCCATTCCCCCTTGTCCTGTCATCCATCCCTTGTAAATAATCTCTCTCCATCTTTCTTGCATCTTTCTTGCATCTTTCTTGTTTCTTGGTGAGATTTTGTCAAGTTTTTCATGAAAGCATTTTGAACTTCCTTGAAAGCGTCATAAGTGCAGTAGAATGCTCTTTCCCTGTGCTTCTAAAGTGTTATAAAAATCCTTAAGGATCTGTGCAAACTCTCTAAAAAAACCGGAATTTGCTTCCAGCATCTAAACCTGACAAAAATAACCAGTCCATCAAACTCAAAAGAAACACAGAATTTTATTCAAGTTCACCTAGGGACTTGATTATCCTGTTGAAAATGGCAAAAACCAGCAATTATGAAAACCTAGGCAGAAAAACAGATTGATCTCCTAGGTCTGTTTAGTTGCTCTCTTTCAAAACAGCAGATACCTCCCTCTTTTCTGTGAGTAAATAATTTCTGGCCTCTCACATCTAGAGAAAACTGCTTTTCTCGAGGAATTTATTCCAAAAGTCACTGCAGCTCTGTTTGTAGAACAAATGGCTCTTTAATGATTTGCTGTCTCATTTGAATATTCATGTTAATGTGCTTTTTTTTTTGTTTCCATTTAGGAAAATAATCATGTGGTAACCAAGGACTCCCATTAGCTGCAAAATGCAGCTCTTTAGGAAGTTAATTTCCACTGATTCTTGACGAGGTTGAGGGAACTACCAGGGAAATTAAAAGCACCATATGTCTTCTTCTACCTGGCTTAGTGTGTACAGCATTCCATGTACAGCTGTGCTTCCCAAGGATCTTCCTGCCTGTGGATGTTCAAAATCCTGGCTGCCCATCATTAGAAAGGCACACATGAGAATGGAATCATGGAATGGTTTGGGTTAGAAGGGATAAAGATGGTCTTGTTCAACTCCCTCCCTAATCCTTTTTCCATTATTAGACTCACTGAAGACAACAATTCATGTTAAAGATGGGACAGTTTTCCAGAGACAATTTTTGCACCATCCCACTGGAAATCAGGAGGAAACAAAAAATCAACAAATGCTTGTGGTAAAGGTTTTTTGACAGAGCCCTTTAAATCTTCAGTCAGATATGAACTGAATGTGGTTTTCTGCATATTTTATTAATTTCCTGGTAGCAGCAGCAATGCAAAACATATTGGAACTGTCTTCAGGGATTGTGTATTTAAATTTTCTTTATTAAACAGTTCAGTTGGTAATGTGTATTTACAGGGTTCTTTTCTTTCTAATTAATTGTTTTAGAGATAGTTATTATTTTCTGTCATATATTAAAGAACAGAAAAATGGAAGGAGAGAAAAAGAGGAGCCCTAAAGCCTTTCTGCACCATTATCCATTTATTAAAGCACTTAGGAGCTTTACTTGTGAGTTACCCACACATTTTTATGTGAGATCCATTGCAAGAAGTTCTGGCCATCCTGAATTAACAGGAGCTGCACAGCCTGGGTTTTGGGCACAGCCTGGCTTTGCTCAGTGATCTGGGACTCGTGGTTGCAAAATTAAAAACTGCAGAAATGAAAAGCCCTGCTGACAAAGCTAACAGGGCTGTGAGGACCTGAGCTGCAAGGAAGGAACAACTGAAGAAAGTGAAAAATTCTGCTGCAAGAATTGAGAAGAATCATTTTAGCAGGGCCTGTTGCAACAGGACAAGTGGCAATAGTTTCAATCAGGGTAGATTTAGATGAGCTGGAAGGAAGGAATTTTTAATGATGAGCAGGATGAGGCACTGGAACAGGCTGCCCAGAGAGGTGGAGAATTCCCCATCCCTGGAAACTCTGAAGGTCAGAGTTGGATGGGACTCAAAGCAATCTGGGACAGTGGGAGGTGTCCCTGCTCAGGGCAGGAACTGGGTGATCTTTATGGGCCCTCCCCACCATTCTGTGATTCCCTGAATCCTGCTCTGAAGTCAGATGGTGAAATATGACTCATTAAAATAGGGACCAGGGCAGAAGAGGGCAAAGGAGAAGGGAATCTGATGTATGACACAACTGCCAGAGCACATTTTTATTTAACAAGCTGCTTAAAAATAAAATATTGCAATTTTAAAATTGTTTGTTCACCACGAGTTCCAACTCAACTCTCTTCTTTCTCCAAAGAGAATTTTACTCTGTGCTGTTTTTTGCTGACAAACTCACATTTTTGTCCTCTAATAGGACACTTAGGGAAGTCAATAAGATTTGGGAAACCACTTTGCCCTGTCTGAACTTCAGCCAAATCACAATGATGTTAAAGGAACTGCTTTTAATAATTCATTGCAGCAGAATCTGGTTTACTTTCAGAAAAGAGAAAAAGCTTCAGCTTCTGAGCTTCATCTTGCAGAATTGTTCCCAGATGCTTTTCCAAAACTGGACAAATCCCCCACATTTTCTCCCCTTTTCTCTCTGAGTCCCAGGGGACAATTCCTTCATGCCCTGTGCCAGCAGCCCTGATACAGGAGGGGACACAAAATAGGAAATTACTTGTGTATCTTCCCATTGGAAAAGAAAGAGAAAAGAAAAGAAAAGAAAAGAAAAGAAAAGAAAAGAAAAGAAAAGAAAAGAAAAGAAAAGAAAAGAAAAGAAAAGAAAAGAAAAGAAAAGAAAAGAAAAGAAAAGAAAAGAAAAGAAAAGAAAAGAAAAGAAAAGAAAAGAAAAGAAAAGAGCCCACAAAAACAAAAAAAATAAAAAAAGGGAAATTTTTCACCTCCTGATGGACAGATTTAATTAACCCTTCTCAGTCACCACAGAAGTTAGCAGATCTCAGGTATTCCCAGACAGAGGAGCCCCTGGGACTGTGAGAGGACAATCCACCCAAACACACCCCAGAAAAGTGAAAAAAGGAGGAAATGGGGGCTGCTTCAGGCCTGTGATGTGTCCAGGAGAAAGCAGCAGTTTGTGCTCAGCCCTGGGTAGCCAGGATGGGATAAGGCTATGGGGTGAAACAAGGCTTGGGGGTACAAACACAATTATTTTCAGCTTACCTAACATTAAAAAGAGAAGAAAGACAAGTTTGGAGGTACATGAGCCCTGAAAATGACCTGAAGAAAACTCACCTGCCTTGAAACCTCTCTGTTTTCCAACCTTTGGTCTAACAGAAGTTATTCCCCATGCACTTTACCTCAATTACTTTTATGTATAAAGTAATATATTACCTAATACCTGTGTTTGAACTGAAGGCTGGCTGTTTATGTTACAAGCACACATAAATTTAAATGTTTGTGCATATGTAGGTGCCTGTAATTTAAAAGAGTATGTGTTGTACAAAAATATTTTTGTACCTGTTGGCAGACCCCCCCAAAAAAATAAAATATAAGGAGAAGAGTGGTTTTATTAGTAGTGTAAATCAAGAAATTGTCCTCAGCTGGACAAGAAGTGCTGAATTTTACCAGCTGGGATGTGGTTTGCAGCCTGAGCTCCCATTTTATGGGACACAGGGAAGGGAGGCAGGAGAGCTGTTCAGGAAAAGCTTTCTTGCAGAAATTATAACTTTTTGGAGATTAACTTTGAGACAGAACAGCCCCTCCAAAAGTGCAATGGCAATTATTAAAGGTTTCATAAAACATGGAATAGCCTTGTTGGATATTCTCTCATATGATCACATGGGTTTAAAAGCTGTTCCCAACACCCTGATTTTTATTTCCTTTATTATTCTCTTAGTCAGGAGCTGGTTTTTGCCATTTGAGAGATGCTCTCTGGGCTGTGAGGGGCCCAGTTCAGCATTCTGCAGCACTTCTGAGCAGCCCCAGGAACACTCCCAGCTCTCAGAGGGAGCCAAGAAGAGAAAACAGGGGACTCCAGAGAACAGTTATTCAAATTACACTTTGGCTTCAATTTGTCACCAGCAAGAGGAGAGACATGGAAATGTCACAGAGAGGGTAACCTTTAAAATGTTTTTGCATTTAAAGGGAAAAAAAAAAAGCCCAAATGTTGCTGTAGCAGCCTGCAGCAGCATTTCCATGAGTTCAGGGCATCAGCCACAGCTCCTGGAGCATCCCCAGCAGGGAGCAGCCAGTGCCAGCAGCAGGGTGGCACCACTGTCCCATCCAGCATCCCTGGAGCTGAGTGCCCAGGAAAAGCCAAACCCAGCCCTGGCAGCAGCAGCAGCACCCCACCAGGACATTTAGTGCTGGAAACCCTCCACAAATTCAGATTTGTCTCTGCCACTGGAAGGCATTTGGGCTGCATGTGTCAAAGAAATTCTGTCTTTGTCCTTTAAATCTTCTTCTGGGGGGATTGCTCAGCCTTAAAGAATTTGAAGAATTAAGTTATACCTGAAATCTTCTGATTTGAAGGATTAAGTTATACCTGAAGTCTTCTGATGTGACCAATTTTTGAAAATCCTGGGATGTTTTCTGTACATGTGAAAATTTTATTTTGATAATGAAGAGTACTGGAATAAAGGTGTCCTGCAGTAAAAGCCTACTGAATAAATCCTGAATGTGTTCACAAGATATTCTGGTTATGTTCACATACTGAATGTTCTGAATGTATTCAGACAGCATAAAAAATTACATCCATAAGGCAAATAATGTCTGTAGAAATCATGTAGTAAATACTGTAGCAAAAAAAAGGAGGGATAAATAGCAATCTTTTCCTAAAAGTACAGAAAATATTTCAATTTTTATACATAAGTCAAACTTGCAAGTTTTTCTGCAGCATAACAGACTTTGTTGCTGTTTTGTTGTGATTTTTTTTAAACAAATGTATATATGTATTGATATTTTCCAGCACTCTGGGGAATGCTGAGATGTAATTGGCATCCTTCACTGCTTTTTTAAAATTGACACTTCTTCAGACAGAATATATTTAGGTATAGACCCAAGACTAGCCTGCTGGTTGAAAACCTCAGCTCTATAAAAGTTATCTGAAAGTCATTAAAATACCATCAATGATCTTTTCAGGCAAGGTCATTGGTTAGGGACCCATCAGAAAGTTTCTGCACACTGTAAAGCACATCAGAAATAACTGGGTTGCAAAGGCAGCCATCTGAAGTGGAGAAAGGCCAGAATTAGATACCCCTGCAGTATTAATGGTTCTTGCTCTTCCATGATGAAATGTGTTATGACACAGGTTTTGACTCCCTCTGTCCCCCCTCCCCAGCCCACTCCTATTCATAGGAAAAGGGACATAGTTCTTTTCTACTGCCTGTATTTTATTCAGAATCCACTGTTCACAGGCTGGAATGAACACAAAATTATTCATTGTCTCCCTGGAGATTCCCTGATTCTAATTTCATTTCCCAGACACTGGCAGACAGTGCCCAGGTGTTCCACAAAGACTCTGAGCCTCCCTGCACGGGCTCACAGTGATGAAGCAGCACGTGAAGGACAGAACCCCACCTGGCTCTTGGGACCTGACAGAATGGGCCAGAGCTGGGAAACACTTGGAGCATCCTGTCTGTGAAAAGCCAAGGAAAATGGATCAAACAGGGCTGGCCAGGATCACCCCTGCCAGACAGACAAGAGTCTTCTTTTTTTTCTTTCTTTCTTTTTCTTTCTTTCTTTCTTTCTTTCTTTCTTTCTTTCTTTCTTTCTTTCTTTCTTTCTTTCTTTCTTTCTTTCTTTCTTTCTTTCTTTCTTTCTTTCTTTCTTTCTTTCTTTCTTTCTTTCTTTCTTTCTTTCTTTCTTTCTTTCTTTCTTCCTTCCTTTCTTTCCTTCCTTCCTTCCTTCCTTCCTTTCTTTCCTTCCTTCCTTTCTTTCCTTCCTTCCTTCCTTCCTTTCCTTCCTTCCTTTCCTTCCTTCCTTCCTTCCTTCCTTCCTTCCTTCCCTTCCTTCCTTCCTTCCTTCCTTCCTTCCTTCCTTCCTTCCTTCCTTCCTTCCTTCCTTCCTTCCTTCCTTCCTTCCTTCCTTCCTTCCTTCCTTCCTTCCTTCCTTCCTTCCTTCCTTCCTTCCTTCCTTCCTTCCTTCCTTCCTTCCTTCCTTCCTTCCTTCCTTCCTTCCTTCCTTCCTTCCTTCCTTCCTTCCTTCCTTCCTTCCTTCCTTCCTTCCTTCCTTCCTTCCTTCCTTCCTTCCCTTCCTTCCTTCCTTCCCTTTTTTTCCTCTCATCCTCTCCTCCCATTTTCCCCCTCTCCATTTCAATTCTCCTCCTAAAATCCTGGAATCATAAAACCATCAAGGCTGGAGGAGCCCTTTAGGATGCTCAAGTCCAACCCTTAGCCCAGCACTGACACTGCAACCCCTGGACCATAAACCCCAGCACCACCTCCTGATGCCTCTTGAACACCTCCAGGAATGGTGACTCCACCACCTCCCTGGGCAACTCATTTCCATGCCTGGCCACCCTAATGGTGTTTTTTTGTTTTTATTTTTTTTAATATGTGACCTGGATTTCCCCTCAGCTTAAGGCTCCTTCCTCTGATCCTCTCCCTCATTTATTAAGCAGCTACTGGCACAGGTTGCCCAGAGAAGCTGTGGCTGCCTCATCCCTGCAAGTGTCCAAGGCCAGGCTGGTCTTTAAGAGGTGCTTTTATGGTCCCTTCCAACTCAAACCATTCCAAGATCCTGATGTTCTTTGATCTACAACTTCTTTGGGCAACCTGCCACCAGGTTCAGGCTGAGCCAAACCCCCTTGGTGGAAAGCAGGCTGAAATCTCCAGAATGACCTTGGGGAAATCATCTGATCCCTGCAGCTTTCCCTTCCACGACTGTGATGTGGGGGCTTGTCAAGCACTCAGCCTCCTGAGTTATTTGGTTCCACCCCTGACAATGTCTTGTACAAGCTCCAGCAGAGACTTTACCTGCAGCTTTTCCCCTTTGAGCCTTTAGCAAAGGAAATGTTGCTGTACCTATACAGGGGGCAGAGCATCATCTTTATCAGTGCAAATAACACCAAACTAAAAGCTCAGAGACATCTGACATTAATGTTTTGCTTGGAGGCTGCATCATGTCACTCTCAGGATCACATGAATATTTAATTATTAATGGTGCTGTTAGTAAATGCTGATAATTTTTTTATTTTGATTGAAACTGCAAAAGATAGAAGCTGTATTGTCAAGCAACATCCTAAGACAGACATCAGCTGTGCACACCTTCCTGAATTTAAAGTTGTGGTGAATTTTTCCCACTGTCTTAACTCCTGGTCTCTGCCATTTTTCTTCCCCAAGTGGGTCACTTTGTCTTTATCCCCCACTTACCTGCCTGCTTCTCTCATTGCAAACCCCTGCTTTGGGTCTTCAGTGAAAATAAAATGGGTTTTTCCCTGTCAGAACAAGATGTGTGTTTTACTGGGAAATAAAACTGGAAGTATGCAGGCTTTAGATATGAGTTTCTGTTGTGAAACCATGTAAGAAACAAATCAATATATTGCTAGGTAATGGGCAAGACTCTCTCTTTTCTTCCATGAGCCAGGCTAATTCTCTTTATTGAGCTGTTTCAGATCTCATGGGCTGGAAGTGGTTTCATTCTCATGCACATAATGTGCTGTTTTCCTCCAGAAACTTTGCTTTTTGTCAGTGTTTGGAGGTTGCCCCTGGGACTGGGATGTGCCCTGAGCTCTGTGGATCTCAATCTCCCTGCTAAATTCAAACATTTCAGCACCAGCTCCAGCTCTGCTGCTTCACTGCCTGGCCATTGGGCAACTGTTAATTTGCATGGAAAAATTTCAATCTTCTCTCAGGCCCAGCATGGACAGCTAAAAAAATTGGGAACCCTCAGTGTTGGTACCCTGGGCTCAGTAAGGGCTGATTTCACTGAACCTGCTGAGCCCCAGCCTTTATCCAGCCTTGTCCTGGCTGCTCTGCTTTCCAGACAAAACAGAAAATCTGTCACTGGATGTGGCCAAAACCACTCTTTCCTCTTAGATAATGGGAGTGCTGGAAATCCTTTATTTGCCTCTCAGGGAAAAAGGATCTGGATAATGGAAATTTGCCTTACTTCATTTTATAAGGAAAAAAAAAACCCTGCAGAATATATATATATAATATAAATATAAATATATAAATGCAAATGTTTATTTTCCAATCCCAGGCTGCTGTGGCTGCAGATGAGGCTTGGGCTGCTGGGAACTGAGGGAAGGTGCCAAGGTCACCCACAGGATGGAGATTTGCCCAGATGTTGGGAAGGGATCTCAAAGGCCCCACCTGGAAGCTGAATCCCCAGAAGCCTCTGCCAGACCCCAAATCCAGCAGGAGGAGGAGGCTGCCAACAGGCTGATGCCTTGGGATGCCAGGAGAGGTTCTGCTGGCCTCCTTCATCTTGGGCTTCCTGATTGAACTGGAAGGAAACCAGTTGGTTTTAAGCTGGCTGTTCCTGAAAATGGGGGACTGGCATGAAAATTTTGGGTCCACTGTGTGGACTTCTCCAGTGAGATCCCTAAGCAGGCTGTGCTGGAACAAATCTGCTGAGAATAATCATAATTATTGTACCAAACCTGTTCTTGCTGACACTGGCAGCTCTGGCATAAAGCTTTCTGCATTTTCCTGGGGTGGAAAACACTGACCATTTCCATGTTTTGAGCTCTGGGGTTCCTGTTTGCTCTGGAAGGGATGGGGCAGCTCTGAATGTGGCTGGGAGCATGTGGGTCTGAGAAGTGGTTCACAGCTGAGGGGAGTTCATGGGCTGTCTATACCTTTAAAGTTTGATGCAGAGACTTTCTAGCACTTAGACTTCATCCAATTCTTTTTCCTGTCTTCTAGCTCTACTCAGTGTAAATTACTCCCTTCACCTTGCCCTGAGCTTTTGTCTCTCCAAGTCCCTGACTTGTGATCTGCTGCTGAATGGATTAAGGAGCCCAACTTTTTGCTGTGAGGGGGAAAGAACAGAATAAAAATGTGTAAAGATAACCAGGGGACATTGTCTGCTGGATAGGGCAATTCTGGCTGAAGGGTGAGCCAGAAAAATTCAGATTTGCCTGTGCACACGCAGGGCTGAGACAAACCCTGGAGAGGGATGTGGCTGGAAGGAGCTGGTGCTGTGGTTTCAGCCTCTTTCCCCCACGTGGCAGGCAGTGAAAGGGCTGTGGTGGCCCCTGTGACACCTGGGGACGATGCCCCCACCATCAGCACAGGGAGCAGGGGACAGCTGCTCTGTAAGGCCAGGCTGAGCACAAGGAACCCACAGTCCCACCCCTTCCCAGTGCCCCAGCTCCTTGTTTGCTCTGAAAACCACACCCAGCTGTGCTGGGAAGAGCAGCCTAAATCCCAAACCCACCTCTAAACCCCAAACCCATCCCTAAACCCCAAACCCAACCCTAAATCCCAAACACCCACCCCTAAACCCGAAACCCACCCCTAAATCCCAACCACCTCTCTAAATCCCAAACTCCCCCCTAAATCCCAAACCCACCCCTAAATCCCAAACCCTCTCCCAAATCCCAAACCCTCCTCAAATCCCAAACTCCCCCTCTAAATTCCAAACCCTCTCCTAAATCCCAACCCTACCCCTAAATCCCAAACTCACCCCTAAATCCCAAATTCCCCTCTAAATTCCAAACCCACCCCTAAATCCCAACCACCTCTCTAAATCCCAAACTCCCCCCTAAATCCCAAACTCATCCCTAAACCCCAAACCCTCCCCTAAATCTCAAACCCACCTCTAAATCCCAAACTCACCCCTAAATCCCAAACCCATCCCTAAACCCCAAATCCTCCCCTAAATTCCAAACCCATCCCTAAATCCCAACCCCCCCTAACTCCCAAACTCCCCCTAAATCCCACCCCCCTAAATCCCAACCCCCCCCCCATGTGTTTCAAGCTGACCCCCTTGTGGGGTCCCTCCCACTCTTTCCCAGCTGCCCAGTCCCAAATCCTCCTCAAACAGAATCCCAAACGAGCTTCACCCTCTCTCAGGAGCGTTCTCTTGGCTCTCTCTGAAGTGACAGGAAAGCTGCAGAGTTATTTTTAGCAGCACCTCATCAATTCTGTGTTCTGAGCACATTGGCTCCTCCACCTGAGGTGATTCTGCTTACAAACACTGGACAGGGTTCACCTTCAGAGGTGATATTTTAATTACAAGTGCAAAGAGCTATGGCCCAACGTGTCAGGGACTAATGAAGCTTTTGTGGCCGGTGGAGAGCAGCTTGCCAAGGTATCCATTCCCTCCTGTACTAAGATGAAATGCAACTGGAGCTGCTGCCATTTTAAAAGGAAAATCTTATTAGAGCCCAGGCAAGGATATCAGAATAAAATAAGTGGCTCCTGGTGCTTCTTCATCTATTTGTATGTAGGTTCAGGTGTGATTAGGTAGTCTGCTACCAACTTTAATTAGGCTTTCCCTTTGATGCTGACCTTGGGGCTTAAATAGGTTTTGTTCTATAGGAAGAACGGGTGGTACGAGCTCAGTGTTTTAAAGCTTAAATTGATTTAGGTTACATTTAATTTAAATTTCCTTATGGAAGCATATAATTTTACTATTGCTAATGTTGGAGCAATTACACAGGGGTGAAGAATCTGGTGCAGAGCAGAGCTTTACAGCTCTCTAATGCTTCTCTTATGAGAGAAAGAGCAGAATGTCCCAGCCTTGTATTTTTGGTATAATTTTATTTAAATCCACCACAGTCCCAGTGAGGTCCCACTTTTCCAGGCAGACCAGAGGTGACAGTGGGACCTGCCCCACCTGGGAATAGAGCTGAGGTCTTTAGTGTTGCCAGGCTATTCATCCTTTCCAATAAAACAGAGCTGCTTTACTTGGGAGGCTGGGAGCTGCAGGGCAAGGCAGGCAGGGTGGCTGTTTGATTTCCAGCCTCTGGACAGACCTTTATCCATCAGAGCTGAGCTGTCTGTGCTTCAGTCTCCAGGATGTTTGGGAATGGTCTGCACTGAGACTTGTCCTGGCCACAGGGGAGCCCCTGGCCCCACTTTTCTGCTCTTACAGAAGCAGGGTGGTGGGTGCCAGAGGGAGCACCAGGGGTGCAGGGCTCAGCCTGGGCTGTGAGAGGGACTGGGAGATGCTGGGGATGCCAGCAGAGAAGGGGGGAAGATGTTCCCTAGGATCCAGAGGCAGCTGCACTGAGTTTCTTCCACCCTCTGAAAACTGAGGGCAGGATGGGATGGGGAGAAAAACCCTGCCAGGTCTCATCCTGGGAGGAGAGATGATTGTCAACCTGTCCATGTGCTTTCTTCAGGGAAAATCTGCAGGATCAGCCATAGGCAATGGAAAAAAAAATATGGCAATACATGTTTCAATATGTGCTGCAATGCTCTTTTCCCTCCCCACACCATCCAAAGCATCCATTGCACTACAAATTACCCTGAAATATCTGCTTTCTCTATCAAAGTGTTGAATCAGGTGATTTTGCTATCCCACTGAGACTGGAACCCCTAAAGAAAGCACACAGGAAAACTTTAGATGCAAAGAAAAGGTGCAAAGGTGTGGCTTGAATGAGCTTGGGCAATATTCCAAAATCATATTACTGCTGTGATGACAAGGTGCCTTAATGACAGCATTTCTTCAGGTTTCCCACCTTTTCTTGCCATTGTGTAGTGGATTTCTCTCACCATTATGTGCTATCTTTTTGATGAAACACCTATCTTTCTCACTTCCAATTAGAGTCCAAAGGTTTGGGCTCTGGAGGGGGTGGGTTGTGCTTTCTGACAGGCTCAGGGGATGAAATCTTGGCAGTTCCAATGTAAAAACAGAAATTTGCCAATTTATCTCATAGCAAGTTTTTAGTTTAGGTGCTGTGAGAAACTGCTGTTGGCATGACTGTCCCATGGAAACGGGCAGGGATCACTTTCTCTCATGCTCAGTCACAGAGATTTCAAAATCTTTTATGTGCATCTATTTCCCATTAATTAAAAAAAATAAATTAGAAATTCTAGAAATTCTGAGGATGTGTCCAGCAGCACCAGAACAAACACCTGCAGTAGCTTTCCCTGAAAAACACCTTGCAGGAGACAGCCCTGCATTTTCTGCTTGGATGGCTGCTCCAACAGGAGGGAAATCTGTCCCCTCTCACCCTGGCTGTGTTTGGCCAGCCCTGTCTCAAGGTCCTGCCTGTCTCTTGTCCCCTTGCCCACCATCTGGCCCAAAAATCAGGTGCCTGTGAAGGGGAAAATCCTTAATCTGCGAGGGCAGAGCCAGGAGGAGGGTGCTGCAGGATGTGCCAAACTCTCCATGCTGAATTCCTGCTGGGAGGTTTGCAGAGCCCTTGTCAACCCTGAAAATAGTTATGGGGCCATTTTTGGTGTCCACTCTAGCCCCTTCTGTCCTGAAATCCTGAAAGCAGTGAGCAGAACACTCGGTGTGGAAAAAGGAGGAGTATTTGGGAAGTGCAGCCCAGTCCCCAGGGAGGTGCTCTGCACGACCCCCAGCACTGTGAGCAGCCCTTTGTGGGCTCCTGCCCTTCCTGCAAAGGCATTTTCATTCTGGGCAGGGAGGGGAGATTTCCCTTGGGAGGCTCAGGCGAGCTCAGAGAAAATTAATGGTGAAAAGCACTCTCTTTTCCCTGCTGGAATGCTTCATAGTCAACCAAGGGAGCCCATTAAGCAACTGCTGTGACCTAAAATAACCTGAATAGCACTAAAACTATGAGCAGGCTGTATGGTTTTTTTTTCCTTATTTTTGCCTCTCCTTCCTTTTAAAATAAAGCTTCCTTCCCTGGGAGAGTTTTTCAGCCTGCTCAGGAAAATGTGCTGGCAGAGTTTGCCTGTCCAGCTGCCCCTTTCTCCCACTCCTTGGCTGTTCATATCTTCAGAATAAAAAAGACACACCCAAAATAAAAACCCAAGCAAAATTTCCTCTTCATACACACCTGGCTGTGCTGCCAAAGTGAGTTGGGTGTCAAAGTCTGGGGACTTTTACCCCCAATCACTGAATTAATGGATTCAAGAAGAGACCTGTTGCCCACCTGCAAGCCAGGGATGGGCATCAGTCCTCCAGCTACCTGGAAAATGGGAAATCTGGTTGCACAAAGCTCCTCTGGACTCTCTTTTGTCCCAAACAGGGTGGTTTTGTTTGTTTTTTGACTGTGTTATTTGGTGTAATAGTACCTCACCTTGCTCATAACTCCTAACTCTTAGCAATGGTGCTGCTGCCATGGAGCTCACCTGTGTAAAAAACTAAGTGACCAAAAGATAAACATTGAAACGGTCAAAATTTCTTCAGGTCTGGATAGGAATAGCAGGTTTCAGCCTGAAAACAAGGAGAGGGAAAAACTCTACTGAGTTAAATTGCAATGGTGTTAATCAGACAATTTAAATGAAAGCGGTAATGGAATAAAGGATAAAAGGGTTCTTAGAAAAGGCAGGAGTGAGGGAGTTGCTAACTCATTTGAGACAAAAAGGGAGACTTAATTGCTATGTGTGAGTCATTAAAGGGTTACCTGAGGTTGGGGTATGAGGAAAAGTGTAACATGGAAAAGAGTGAGTCTCTCTCAAGATGTAAGATTTCTAGGAGACAGAAGACAGGGAAGACTTTTAGCTCTTAAATTCATCTTTTGAAGTAAATTCTCCAATCGCCCTCAGGACTGAGGTGGAGTCACAGATTTGTGCAAGATGTGCTCCCACTGATACCTTGGTGTTCTGATACCTTCAGGGCTTTTCTTTGGAGAGCTCCTGCTGATGCCAATGCTGTTTTCATTTCTATGAATATTTTCCAAGAGGGCATTTGGTGCAATGGAGGAAGTGGTGAGCCCAGCAGTGTGCCCAGCCAGCCAAGAAGGCCCCTGGCAGCTGGGCTGGCTCAGGAATTGTGTGTCCAGCAGGAGCAGGGCAGGGACTGTCCCTCTGTGCTGGCACTGAGAGCCCCTCGGGGCTGTGTCCAGCTGTGGCTGCTGCAGCAGAGCCCTGGAGGGGCTGGAGGTGTCCAGGGCAGGGACAGAGCTGGGGAAGGGGCTGAGCCCCAGGAGGGGCTGAGGGAGCTGGGAAGGGGCTCAGCCTGGAGAAAAGGAGGCTCAGGGGGACCTTGTGGCTCTGCACAACTCCCTGCCAGGAGGGGCAGGGAGGGGGGTCGGGCTCTGCTCCAGGAACAGGGACAGGAGGAGAGGGAACAGCCTCAGGCTGGGCAGGGCAGGCTCAGGGTGACAGCAGCAGGAATTTCCCCATGGAAAGGGAGCTCAGGGGTTGGAACTGCCCAGGGAGGTTTGCAGTGCCCATCCCTGCAGGTGGCACCTGGAGGTGGCACTCAGAGCTCTGGGCACAGCTGGGACTGCATGGGCTGGGAGGGATTTTCCAGCCTCAATGACTCCATGATCTGAGCACACCAGGATACAGGCACACAGGATCCATGGATTTTGATGGTTCTCTTCCAGTATTTCAAACAGTGCTGGCACAGACACAGCAGCTCTGTTCCTGCCACCTGGGTCCTGCAGATCTGTGCATCCAGCTGCACTGATCCAAGAAACGATTCCTGTACCTGGCCTGGATGGCAGCAGAACAGGCAGTCCCTCAGAGCCCCTGCTCCATGTTTATCCAGTGCTGCTGGGAAGATGAGAAGCCAATAAAAGCCCCAAGCCAGGGGGACGTGCTCGTGCTCCCAGCTGCAGGCGCTGGAGATCGCCGGGACGGGGCACCGAGCCAGGCTCCCCGCGGCTCCTCTGGGAAGCAGCAGCCTGCTCCCACTCTGATCTCAACCAGCAGGAGACCTGCATGAATTTATTTGAATATGGGCCCCCCAAAGGCATCCTGAGTTCATGAGGAGGATGGATATTTGCTGGCACATTGAATACAGATGAGGAGGAAGTCTCATTAAGTCAAGGACGGTTGACACTTTTCCAGATCATCAGCCAAATGTAGATGCAGGGAGATGCTGGAATATTTCCACTATCAGCAGGCACCAGGAGTTTAAAATGTGGCTATTTCCTGCCTCCACTGCTGCTTCATTCTTGCCTGTCACTGAAGTTTTGATGGGCAGCCACAGGACCCACCACCCCTGTGCTTGAGGGAAGCCAAGAGCCACAGGAACAAATGCATCAAACCTCACTTTGTCCAAAAGCCTTTCACCTTTTTACAGAGGACAAGGAAGAAGCTTTGAATATAGAATATAAAGGTGTTTGGAGACTCAAAAGTCCTGAATGTTACTGAGTAAATCAAATTTTATTTCTTCATGCAGTGCTAATGCTCCATCCACCTCAAGCTGAGCACAGCAGAAAGACTTTTGAGGGAATAAAATAGGACTGAATTGCCCCAAAATCTTCTATAAAAGTTTCATTTTCTGTGCTTTTTCAATGGGAAATAGTAAAAGAAATGTCTTTCTGCATGTTTTAATTAGGTTCTTATTAACACCATTTTTCTCTATGGAAAAAAGAAATAACACATCAAACCAAAGCAAATGAATAGCTTAATCTTTTTTTTTCATGGAGTCGTTAAGCTTTGAAAAGACCTCCAAGATCATTGAGCCCAACCTTTGACCAAACACCCCCATATCAACTAAAACACAGTGCTAACAGATAGTTACTTCATTCTGTTTAGAAATACTTCATGGGTAATTCTTAACACTTTAATTTCTGGTTTGCAAGCAAAAAGTTGTCTGTTGGGGTTTTTTTTTTTTTTTTTTGGAGGGGTTTTTTGTGGGCTTGGTTTTGTTTACTTTTTGGGGTACGTTAAAAAAAAAATTAATGTTTTCCGACCATATTGGTCAGACATGCAGGCTAGATGGGAAATGATCCCTTAACTGAATGACACCTCAGCAATCTGCAGGTCCAGAAGAAGTACATACCTT
Source organism: Luscinia megarhynchos (assembly GCA_034336665.1). NCBI lineage: Eukaryota > Metazoa > Chordata > Aves > Passeriformes > Muscicapidae > Luscinia > Luscinia megarhynchos. The sequence continues at coordinate 3,860,506 of JAPFBE010000003.1, forward strand.
GAGGATGTCTTCATTTGCTCTCTTCTGTTCAACTCTGCAGACCTTTAGCCCTTGGGCTTGGCAAAGCTACGGATGCAAGAGCAACCTGATTCATTTCAAGACACTTTGCTCACTTAGTGCCCTTTCAACAGCATAATAATCCCATTAAAAACTGACAGAACAACCATGCCTTGCTGCACTTTTCTGTTTTAGAACAGGGTTGAGCACGGTGCAGGAATGTTCGCCAGGGAAATCGCGGGGAGTTCCCGCCCTGCCCGAGCGCCCCGAGCTCAGCTGGCACCTCCAGCCAGTGCTGAACAGCCTGCTGGCACCAATTTGGGATGCTCTGCTCCGTGTTCCCTTGGCCAGGGCACACAGAAGTGACCAGCACACACACAGGGAGCAGTTAGTGAGGCAGCTGCGGGGTTGTTGCGTTAAAAACGCCGACCGTGGTACTCAATCATTTATACCCTGCATGAAACAAGCAATATCACTTCTCACGCAATCAGAGGATGCAACAAAGTAATATGAGCTGACAGCTCCCACGTAACAAGCTTTTTTTTCCCTCTACAGAAAGACCTGGAATAACTTTTTCCTCCCATTTTTCCTATTATGGGAAAAGTTGTCGTATTTTTCCACCCCGGTTCTTACGTAAGCAAAGAATTTCCGTAAGAGCTGCCCCCAAACGGACTAAAGATCCATTTCTAAGGAGGAAGCAAAGTCAACATCAACACATTTCTTCTGATCCAAAAAATTACTGAAGCTGAACCAAAGCCTCCTGGTGTGAGATGAACTAAATGCTGAGAGCCCTGAGTGGGTTTGGTTCAGAGCACTCAGGGCTCGCACCCTTCTGCCTCTTTGCCCCATGGCAGCAAAAAAAAAAAGTGAGTGAACCCCAATTTTTTTCCAAAAATGTGACCCATGAGTTCCTTTTTCTTTTTTTCCCCAAGGCACAAGGAGACATAACTCAGAGGATGGCACTTACATGATTGTCACACTTCAGGAAAACCACAGCAAAAGGTGATGGAAGCAGACATCACAAATAAAGGCAGAAGACCCTTTTATTTCGCATAGACAAAATGCAAAGAGTGTCTCATTAAATTAATATTTAAAAAAAACCCCAAATCAATCTCCTCACTCCACTGACATCACTCATCCTAATTAACAACAAAAAAAGAACAATCAAGGACCCATTTTCTAATTAAAAAAAAAAAAAGTGCAAACATGACAAAAGACTTTTTGTTTTTCCAAATCAATGTTCCTGTTGAATTCACAAAGAGGGTGATTTTCTTTTTTTTTGTGATTTTTTTTTCCCTTTTAAATCTTGTCTGATGGAACTTCCAGTTAAAATGTTTTTTTTTAAGTCTCCATGCACTTCGTAGAAAATCAGTAAAAACACAAACGCTTGTGAAGATCAGAAAACTGGACTCTTTTACCCAAAAATTCAGATGCCCAGTCAGATGAAGCTCACACTCAGACAGAAAAAAAGCAAGAGAGTCTTTGCACTGTCTGTCGCTCATATTATTATTTTTTTTTGTCAAATATTTTGGCAATCTTCTTCTTTAATTATAAATATTGGAATTCAATAAAAAAAAGGTAGCTTTCAATGGAATTTTTTTTTTGTGTTTTGTTTTTCAGTGTAAATATTTACAGCCACTGTCCAGCCATGCTCTTTTCGTTATACCAGGGTGTAAGATTTTGCGTAGGGATTGTTTCCTTTCAAGTGGCCCCGGGAGTCCAGCAGGGATTCTTGGGAGCTGCTCATTTTTGCTTGAGCCTGTCCTAGCTCAGCTCCTTCTCGCTGAGGTAACGTTGCCACAGCACCAGGTTGCCATGACTGGACATCTCTCGTGGAGGATGTCTCCATGGGGATCGGCTCCAGCACGGTGGGACGCTTCAAGGTTCGGCTTTTCTGCGGCTCCAAGCAGGCTTGCCCCAAACCCAGGTCTCTGCTCGTGCCCTGCACGCCACGGTTCAATAAAAAGTCCATCCTAAGGTAGGGTGGCAAATGCATGAGATCACCTGGGGAGGCAAAGAGGGAGAAGTGAGTCTTTATTTCGGGTCGCGCGTTGTGTGGCGAGAGCGGCTCGAGGGGGTTTGGCCACCAAAGGGGAGGATCTGTGACCAGAATTTGTAATTGACAGATTATTTGTCAGCCATTTACTGTGCTGTGATCTTACAGAACTGTACAATGAACTCCTTTTGGGCAGATCCACGAGGGTTCTCTGTTAATATTTATTTTCACAATGAAATGAGGAGTGTGATGTGCTTTACACACACTCATGGCATGAAGGAGATAAAATTAAAAAGCCAGGAGTTTTTCTCAAAATCTGAAAAGATCTTGGTTTTCCTTTGTCAAAAACTTGGAAAATGTAGAGGCTTAGTAAGTTTCCAATTTTTATTTTCTATTTTAAATGGAAACCTTCACAATTCCAATTAACGAGCCCCAGTCTTGAGCAGAATGACTGAATTATTTAAAATGGATGCAAGAATGATAAAACCATAGTCTTCAAGAGATTTCTGAATAAAACAGAAACATTCTTGTCCTTATATAACAAAATTTAATTGTCAGCCATCACCACTGTGTTTAATTCATTAATAATTTTTGTACTACTGTGACCACCAAGACTGCTGGTTTTGTGGTAACTAAATGCACTGGGACTGGCACCTGAGCTCTTGCATCAACTTTCTGCTTTGTATTGTCAAGAAAACCTCTTATTCATTATTTGCCTGACTCCTGGGCCTGTTAGGCATTCATGACATTCCTTCAAGGAAATGAGAGGCAATCAGGCACATAATGACATTCCCTGCTAAAAATATTTGATGGTGTAACTTCACCTATGTATGGAAAAAAGAGCACAGTTACAGGAGCATTCAGAACAGTATTTTCCTATCTTTACAGATCTCTGCAGGTATGAAACTTCATTTTTTTATGGTTGATATCAAACCTAGACTCTCATCTACAGATGGGATGCATCCTGAATGTTTGAAGTAGGAGACTCTTGGCACCACATCACCTGTGTAGCTCTCCATGAGCTATTTACAGCAGGAGAAATTAAGGCTGACCTGTGCCAGTGGCATAAACAACAGCCCAGGAAAGCAGTTCTTCATAATAAAACAATGTATAACAATTTTGTTCTTTCTAGCCCAGCTAAAAGCTGTCCAATGACCTAAAATAAAACAGGTCCTCTGCTTTCCCACGTAAGTCAAAGGCACTGCAAGTCTTACCTAAAAAACCAACAGCATCTGCTCTATCTGTAATTCCAGGTCACAGACAGAGAATTGCTGAGGAGTTGCATTTGGCCAGAATCTGTGTTTATTCCTATAGAAATCCCTCAGGCACAGTCTAACACCATATGTTTTTTTCTGGATGCATCTCCAGCACAGGCTCACAGCACGTGGTGTTTTACCCCCGTGGAGTAAGATGGGAGGATCAAGATGAGGCTGACACACACCGTGGAGTTGGAGGGAGAGGGGGAGGTTTGTGATGATAATCACACTGATTGCCTCTTGAAAAAGGAGCTGTGTTAACTTTAATTGGTTTTGCTCGTTGGTGTGCCAGATTCTCCTACAGTACCTTTCATGCCAAGCACAATTCTGCATGTCAGACCTGTTTCAGCTGAGACAGCACTGCTGCTGCTGCTGGGGTGAAGGAGAGCAGGACATGGACACAGGAGCAGGGAGGCACAAAATCCCTGCACTTGTGCACGGGCATAGAGCCAAGGTGCCCGTGGGTACATCCATGCTGTCCCCTTGGCACCCAGACACCCTGACCACATCAGTTCTTCTGCTTCTGCATCTCCTTGTAGTCCAAGTCCTTCCAAAATGCAGTTGTGGTTTGCTCCAAAGAGCATTCCCTGTGAGAGGGAGGAGACAGCCAGGATGGGAAGTTCTTGTGTCACTTGCTCCCTGTGGCTGTTCTTGTGCAGCAATATCCCAGAGAAGGAGCCCTGTTCCTACCCCACTGGGAGAGAGGCAGGAGTGTAGGATGTGATGCTCCCCACATCTGTCTCTGCTCTCTGGCTAATGAAGGTTCTCAGGAGTTTGGTGTGGCTGCCTGAGAAGTGGGGGTTTCACTGTCAGGGCCAGCAAAATGCACCTCAGAGCATGGCAAGAGCAGGTGTGAGAGCTTTGTGATTAATTATAATGCCAAAGTGATGACTTCCCTCTCGCCAGGAATGTTGAGACACTGCTGGGGGCAAAAAGGGGGGTTTTTCTCACACTCCCATGCTCCACAGGGGTTCCTCAGCCCCAGCAGAAGAGGAAAAATTTTCCATGTTGAACCCAGTCCTGGAGCACTTCTGGGGAGATAGGAGAGGAGAGCTGGGGTTGTTCAGCCAGGAGAAGACAAGGATCCAGGGTGAGCTCAGGACTTAAAGGGGCTCCAGGAGAGCTGGAGAGGGACTGGGGACAAGGGCATGGGGTGATACAATAGAGAATAATGGCTCTAAACTAAAAGACAGTAGGGTTAGATGGGATATTGGGAAGGAATTGTTCCCTGGGAGGATGGGCAGGGCCTGGCACAGGGTGCCCAGAGCAGCTGTGGCTGCCCCTGGATCCCTGGCAGTGCCCAGGGCCAGGCTGGACACTGGGGCTGGAGCAGCCTGGGGCAGTGGGAGGTGTCCCTGCCATGGCAAGAGGGTTGGAACTGGATGATCTTTGCCATCCCTTCCAACCCAAACCACTCCACATTTCTTTTTCCCACAACAATGGGCCTTTTCCCAAAGGTGTCTGTCACCCAACACTGCCTGTGAGGGGCTGCCACTGCTTTGTCAACAGCAGCCAGGACATTTCACACCCCCTGCCTCTTTCTAGTGCATTTTCTGCTTGTTTTGTTGACTTTCCAGGAAGGAGCAGCAGCTGGAGCGTGGCTCATTGGCAGCTCCCCCTGGGTTCCTCACAGAGCTGCTCCTGTGCCTTGTCACATTTGCTGCTTCTTGAGAGCCACAGGTATGAGTGGACTACAGAAAAGGTGAGCATTGAACCTTACAGAGATGGAGGTTGGTTTTCAAGCTGCTGTCTAGACATTCCTCTAGTGTATTTAGGAGCTTCGAGCTACGTAAAAAAACCTTTTCCCACCCCTCCTTAAATCTACATAAGAAAGCACAGTCAATAATCTGTGTAAACAATATGCAGTCATTTTACTGCAATTTTCTAAATGTCTGGGGGCAAAGTTCCAGCAGGATTTCAGTAATGAGAAACCAGAGAGTGTAACTTGTTCTCCAAAGCTGGGTACTCAAAGCACAGTCTCTGGCATGGCTTATGCAGAGCCCTCATTATTTGATGTGATGTGCACATTTTTCCATCATAAAAAGCGTCAGGGCTCCTTCTCATCTGCAAGGAGCATCTCTCCCTGCCACTGCTTACAAAACAGGGCACATTATTAAAATCACTGGCAAAGAAAAATTTTGAGAATGGAACTTTTCCTTCTGTGCGAGGTTGAAAGGGTCTCACAGGATAAAACAAACAAAAAAAAAAGGCTTTGATTTAGAAGAACTAATGGGTTTCTGACTTGAAAACACAATCTTTGAAATATAACCACAGGGGTTCACCTTTGCCATTCCTACATCAATTCTGAAGGTATTTTTGAGCAGAAAAAAAAGCTTCTTGCTGTATCTGTGGAGCTGCTTGGGAAGATTTTGGTTCTTATCCTCTGGACAAAACTGTATAGGCATTTTTTTGGTTTCTTGCTGTTCAGCTGAATGATGTTTTTTGGGCAAAACATTATGAAGTTTCAGGATGGTTCATTGCCTTTGATGCTCTAATTACCTCTTTTCAGCTATGTTTGTGCCTTATTAGTAATGAAAGCAAACCTTTCAAGTGCATGAGCACTGCAAATGAGCATGTTTAATAATTCATGCATTTTGGCTTAATTAGTACAAAAGACATTCCAAAACTGTATTTTTCTGATGCATTTTTAAAAATGGGGTTTGGACTGGATGATCTTTGGAGGTCCCTTCCCACCCTGACCTTTCAGTGATTCTGCAATTTTTAAGAAAGGAGAATTTGCTGTATAAGAGCCTTATAGTTCTTTGTTTGCACAGAAATAATAAACATCCAGTCAAATCTGAGTGCTGCAATTTAAGCCTGAGCTACCTCAGTCTTTTTTTTTTCCTAAATGGCCAGCCCTCTAATTAATTATTTAGTGCAGTACATTTAAGAAAATGTTAGTTCAAATAAATATTTGTAAACAAATGCTAAAAATCACTTACTGTGATATTTACAATAAGCAACACAATCTACCAAACAAGGAGTATTTTCTGAGTTAATGCAACTCTGAATAAAAAGAATTTATCCTTATTTTAGTACAACTAAGCTGATATAAAACACTTTGAAAAAAAATCCCAGACATTTTTAGCTGTATTCCAGAGGTCAGCTTCAGGTGTGGAAAGGGTTGGGATGAATTTGACAGGCTACATGCAGGGAAAAACATCCCTGCTGAATTTTTCTTGGATTTTATTCAAGATAGCCTCATCTCATCTGCAGAACTAAACCAAGCTGAGAAACACTCCTTTCTCCCAAAAGATTTACCTCATTCCTCTTTCAAATGCCAGAGAGCTTGCATGGTGTTTTTTTTTCTTTTTTTTCTTTTTTTTTGCTTTCATCTACTCCAGAAAAACAAATTCTAAGGATTTGTGCCATTTTCAATACAAAGATCATCAAAGACTGCAAAAAAAAGGATGCTCTTACCAAGTCTTTACCTGAGAGGTCTATGCATTTTGCTCATGAATCAGAACCTCCACTAAAGCAAAAGCAATTTATCTTCACAGCACTCCAATAGAGATAGCATCAGTGAGGGTGACAGCCAGAGGGTTTCCAAGTTTGGGTTGCCATGTGGAGGAAATTCTGTGCTATTTGAGAGATTATCTCAGAAAATTTTGAGAAGTAGTGCTGGTGACTATGATAGGGTGGTTTATTTAACAAAGGTGAGGATAAGGCTGCTTGAATAGGAAATTCACACATCCTGCTTGTAAGTGAGTAAAAAAAAAACTCTCAGAGGTCTTTCTGGGATGATTCCATGGGATCAGAAACCATGCCAGGGTGAGTCCATTCAGCCCTTGTTAGCCCAGGAAAGGTGCTGATGGAATTATGCTCATTTAGGAGCAAATTATGACCTTGTGCAGGGCTGGGGGTGTACAAGTGCTGGGTAGATGGGGTCCCACTCTGTTGGGCATCTCTTGGTTTGTGCTGACTTTGGAAGGGGAAGCACTGACGGGATATTGTGCTTTCCTTTGAAAAGAACTAAAGGAGACAGAGCTGCTGACGTAGTTCTGCACTCAGGTTTATGCTGATTTAAAAATTAGAGTTGGTTTTTCCAGCTCACTAGCACAGTAAATAATCAGTGAAGCCTTTGCTGCTACTCACAGGCTGTTTTTCAGGACAAAGACTGCCTATAAGGGAAAACTTGCATTAGAAACAAGGGAAGAGTGGAGGGTTTGCAAGGACAAGGTGAGAGGTTTGCTGGAAAAAAAGAGTGTAAGTGATACTCAGAGGCCTTTGTCACATCCAGAGCTGACACACCATTACAAACCTAGCAGGCAAAGCTTTCTTGGACAGCAGCAGCTTGGTCTGAAGCCAGGCTGATAGCAGCAGTGGCATTTCTCACAATTGCTGCTGTCAGAGTTGGGAACCTGCTGGTGCTCCCTCCCCGTCCATCCCCGTCCGCACTGCGCCGAAACCACCCCCAGCCTGCAGGGCTCACCAGGCTCTGCAGCACCAGGGACAAACACACTTAATGAGCAATAAAGCCAATTAAATGGTTAGCTGGGTCCTGTGTCCTGCTCAGCCAAGAAGGGGGGGTGAAGAGGATCAGCCCTGCACCTCCTCGCTCAGCCCCAGGATCTGCTCAGCGTGGAACTGCCTTCCCAACTCGTTGGATGATTGTTGTTTTCTTGCAGTAAAATGCCACAAGTAGAGAGTGAAAATTTCTGAAGAGTGCTTTGAATGCCAGGGCCCCACTCTCTAGAGCCATTCTTGATCAGTAACGCAAATGGAGATGGAATTTCCATGTGCAAATTTCTGACTTGCCAAAATGAGTGACAGTCTCAGCGAGCACACCATTATCAGCACGTTCAGGAGCTCACAGGCTCCTTCTGAGGTTTTCAAGACAAAAATTTGATTTAATAATTCTCTGGGGTGATCCAGAATAAATGGCAGAAGGTCTGAGAACAGCCAAGCAGCAGGAGGGGAAAGGAAGGAGGGAGGACACAGGGCACAGCTTCCTCATTAGTGAAAAAGCTGCTGTGAGAGCAGGCACGTGCCCTTCCCTTCTCCAGAGCTGCCTCAGCCTCTGCTCAGGTGTCCAGGAAAAAAGACTGAAGTGCTCAGCATTTGGGGGTACTTTAAAACTGATTGAATTCAGGACTCGTTTCAGCTGCCAACCTGCCCTTCCTGGCTCTCTGACCCACAGCATCCTCTTGTGCTTCTCTCTGTTTCAGCAGGCAGAACAACACCCCACCCTTATGCAGTTTACATTTTTCACCTAAATAAGTGAAAAATGCTAGAGAAATAGCCAGGTTCCCCATTTCTAGCTGGAGAAATCAGAATTCCCTGTCAGCCCTGCAGGGCTGTACTTTATAACTTTCTACACAAAAACTGCACCCTCATAGATGGTTTGGAGATCCATAACACCTAGTTAAATGTTTCACGTTGCAGTCTGCTAAAACTGGCATTTTCATAAAAATACTCAAAATACCAGCTGTGATTCACAGAGCAAAATAAAAACAACAGTTGCTGTTGACTACAATCGTTGGAGTTATCTCTTAAAGAACACCAGGGTATCAGTAAATCTGTAGCTCAGGAGCCAAATTTGCTGCTGCTATAAATCACTGACTCTATTGATTTCAGCAAGACTATAAATTGATTTCTACTTGCTGGAGATTAGGTTTAAGTGACTGAAAATGAGGATTCCAACTAATGTGAGGTTTTTTTTCTTTTTTTAAAAAGGTGATTCATTTTGTTATTTAGATTTAAGCCTTCTGATTCCAAGAAAAAGCCTTTGATCAAGATGTCTTAAAGCAAAAGCATGGCTGCTGTAGCTGAACTGAGACCATCCATCTGAACTCCACTGACATAACAGACTGTGCAGCTGCCTGAGAGGATGGCAGGAGCCTTGATTATCACATTGTTACCTCTTCCTGGAAGATTTAATGGAACAGGAATGGAAACACGTTTTTGGTTTGCATTTCTCTAAGCAGAACTCGGGTCTCTAACACAGTGCTGCACTTTCAAAGGACCTGCCAGGTGCTTTGTCCTTTCCAGAAGTAACTTTAAGTAGAACTGATGTATTTTTAAGGGCTTCTCTGACACTGAGCTGAGTAAGGAAGGAAAAATTGATTAACTCCAGGGGTCAGATAGATTTAGACCCTATGGATAAGCCATGCAGGGCTGGGGCACCTGCACAACTGATCCCTTCCTGCTTGGATTTAATGAGGTGTCTAAGTTATAAAAACATGTAAAAGGGGCCTCACTGTGTAAATCAATACCCACCCCAGAACTAAAGGCAGCAAATTTGTCAATAAATAATGAAATGGTGACAGAAAAGGTGAGCCCAGGAGCGCTCCCGTTCTGACTGTCGCCTGTCACGCCAGCGGCTTCATGCATTTTTAAGGATCTTCTGAGACAGCACTCTCCTGCCCAGTGGCTGGGAAAACTTAGAAAACTGCTGAAAACCTCGGTGAGGTGCCCCTGGTTAGCAAGGCTGGAGTTTTAAAACTCATTTGCTGGCCGTGGGAGCAGTGAACAGAAACTGTTCAATTATGCATCACGTCAGCTGGGGGTTAAATCGATCGTGACTCCATGGAAACAAGTTTATTCCTGAGAGAAGTTGGGAGCTTGGCTCCAGCACGGAGGTTGGGGAGGTGAGGAGATTTCAGGGTTCATTGGAATCAGCAGGAGATGCTCTGTTGACCTCTCCAGGCTCTGAGTCATTGCTGTGAGTTCAGGGGTGAACCTGACCAAGCCACGGCAACGGGAGAGCAAAACAGGCTGGGCAGGTACCAGCAGCGCCCTGCTCTCTGTGAGTTAGGGGTGACTTTCTGTCACTCAGACTCCCCTCTCCATTAGTCTGAATCCCCTCAGTGATGCTGGCAAAGTGCAGCACTGCATTTTTGTTAATCAAACCCCTGGGACCAGGGGTTCTCACAGCTCTCACACTTAAATTAGGGATGCTGAATAAATATTCCAGTATTGGAATACATCTGCAGAGCTGTGATTTAAAGGCCAGCACATAAAGCTCTTCCATGGATGGTACAGACCATCACTACAGCCAGGTTAGGACTGTGAAAACTAAAGCTTTTTTTTCCTAGTGATATGATTTCCTGCTTTAATTTCCAAGAAGAGCACGAGCATGACCTTTCTTGCAGGTAAGATTTGGTTTCCATTTTCAGGCAGTAGTGCCAGCTCTCCTGTAGAGCTCAGATTACACTCAGGTCCTCTTGGCACAGGGGAAATAACAGAGCCTGACACCAGTTAAATCAGGAATGGCTGTAAATATCTGCAAGGACCTTAAAGCAGGGCTGGGTCTGTTCAGGGCTGGATGGAAACCCCTGCTGCTCCAAAAACCACACAAACTCTGTCCCAACACTGTGGAGGTGAAATTTTTTGGCATTTTCAAAATTAAAAATCTAGTTTTTGTAGAAGTGAGGTTCAAGTTAGGGACATTTAACAGAAGTGCTCTAAATATATCTGTTGTGTTAATTGAAGTGGACACAGCATCCTTGGTTTGATTTGGAACTTTTGCTGGTAGTTTTAACAATTTAATATTGAAGTTATGAATGTAAGAACATGAAAGTAGCTGAAAATTTACTGATGAATGTAATCCTTGCTTAAGGCATAAAACTCTTCAGTAACTAAAGTTCAGTCAAATGTTTCTAAAGCTACAGACAACATGGGTAGTGTAATACCTGCAGCTTATATATATATATATATATGCATATATATATGGACCACAAGGCAAATAATCCACTTTAGAAAATCAAAATTAAATTAAAATTTTTAAAACTCTCACTTTTTAATAATAAAGATCTTGTTGCTAATCAAAAGACAGGAAATGGGCATTCATGGGGGAGGGAGGGGGTTTCCTTAACGTGCAAATTTTAGTCTAGAAGAAATAGAAAGAGAAACTCCCAAGAGTATCCTGAACCAGCACAGTTTGGAATGCTGGTTTTTATTTTTTCCCCCAAAAGTCAGTTTTAATTTTAAAATCAAAATAAAGAATAAATTAGGAAGCAACAGGAAATTTTGCTGCTACACGCTCCTCACAGAGTCTTTGAGGAATTGGTACCACTTGTTTCTCTGCTCTAATTTAAAAAATCTTCCAAATAGCAGTATCACTGATCCATGGGTGACAATTGTAAAAATAATTTAGATTACTTTAATCATAGACTCACAGAAGGTCTGAGCTGGATGTTAAAGATCATTTAGTTTCAAATCCTTCCACTATCCCAGGTTGTTCCAAGCCCAGTCCAAGCTGGCTCTGAACCCATCCAGGGATGAGGCAACCACAGTTTCTCTGGAAAACCTGTTTCAGTGCCATCAATGACTTCAATTTATGTTACAGTTGTCTTCTATAGTTCCTAAAATGGAACTTTCACATCACAATTGCACAGAAACCTTGTCACTGAACAGCTGCCCTATTTAAAATCAAGATTCACACCAATATAGTTTTCCTTTCTGATCTCAGAATATTTCAGCTTCTGATCTGAACCTGTGTAAGTTCATTTTTATTGTACTGGCAAGGTTAAAAAACTTGCAGTGTGAGCCTTCCTGTCTGCAAATCCACCAGAATAAAAATGAAAAGCCAATGATATCAAGTATGTAGTCACATCAAATTAAATGCAGAATTAAATGATTTTCATCCCTGCAGAACATTCAGCTTTTCTCAGCTGAAGGAGAAAAAGCTCCTGATACTCCACAGAAATAAAACCTGAGACAAGATAAAGGCAATTTCCTCTCATCACTGCTGTGCCATTTCTAGGATAAGCAGCAAATGGCACAGTCTGTCTCTTTGTGACATGCTCCTGCTTTCCCAACAGTGCAGCAGAAAATAAAAAGAGGGTGTTCCATGCACAGAAGGATTTAATATGGAAACATCAGAGATGCTCATCTAGGGGAGTAACTTCAGGATACATCACATAAGTAAATATACAAGTTATCAGTCATAGGAGTATTTACTACTGGTAAAATGTAGGCAAGAAGGTTTATTCCCCACTCTGTGCCTGTCCTTCTGTTTTTCCACCTGCTTATTTTCATTTGTCTCCTTATATACTTCTCCCAAAAGTGGATCTTGGTCTCCTCCTGTGGGGTCAGGATGGTGATTTCTTTGTTCTGAATACACATTATATACACTGTGTATATACATATTCATATTTTTTCATATATATTCTATTGCATCTGAAACCAGACAGTGCAAATATAAAACCAAACCAGAAAACAACCCATATCTCAGCCTTTGTGTGCTTTGCAGTGAGATTTCTGAACAACAACAGGAAGATACACAGATTCTTCTGTAACTTCAAGAAATTCACTTTTGGATCTGGAAACCATGGAATTAATGGAATTATTCCCCATTTCCAGCCAAGGCAGGATGATACAGCAGGCATGGGGAAAGGAGGGTAAAGGTGAGCTGCCAGGAGTCCCAGCTCTGCTGAATCCCCAGCAGCCCAATTTGTATTGGGTTCAGTCACAGTGGAGCTCTGCCAGCAGTTCCCAACAAAAACCCAGTACCTAAATAGACTCCAGCCAGTGTCAGAGGGACACAACTCCTTCACCCTTGAACTCACAGGGCACTGGAAAAGAGTTCCCATCTCGGGTTACAGGGCAGACACTGGAAAAATACTGTACTGCCTTCTATTGCTGCCTGCTTCTTATTTTTCTCATTATGCTAAGTAGCTTATTTTTAGCTGCAGTGACTGAATGCTGGAAAAGAAGATTTGTTTCTTGACTTGGGTGTTTAAAACAACATTTAGGCACTGCAGGTGATATCCAGACTGCATTTAAGGGACCCTTGTAAATCTTTTAATAAAATACTTGCATTCTTTAGCTCAAGGCTTGTCTGCATGTTAAGGCTTTGCTGTTCAATCATCTGGATTAGTCAGAACAGCAAGAAGCTTCTAAATTGGGTCAAGAATGCTAATTAAGGCATTTGAAAAACTGAGAGAACCTGATCATTCAGCAAAGCTGGAGAGGTTAAATCAGTATTTTTTCCTAGTTAATATGCAGTAGGTTTAAGGGCTAGACTTGGGCTGCTGGACTGAGGTGCCCAGCTGTAAAAACCCAAAAAGGGTCCAAGTCTGGATGGTGAGGCCTTGGTTGAGGGCAGGTCTGGCCTGTGCTTGGCTGATGTTAAAAGGCAATGTCAGCTGGCCAAATCCCCTCTGGGACATGGGGGCCAAGGAGAAGGGCTGGAAAATGGAGAGGAGAGAAATGGTGATCCTGCCCAGCAGCCAAGAGCACATGGACAGAGAAAAGTGTTTCCAGGGGAGCAGGGGCTTGGAGAAGGGGGCTCCTGCTTTGTGCAGGTGGAAGGACCAGGAAAGCACTCAGGTTCCCCGTGGAGGAGTGGGGAGTCCCTGACATCTTCATGGCTGTGAAATCACAACCTTGAAAATTCATTTTTTCAGAGCCTGCCTCTCCAAAATGCCATTTCCCCCCACTCACAAGCAGGTTTCTTTCCAAACTGGTTCCTTTCATCAGCTGAAAGTTTCTGGAGGAAGTTCTGAGATATAAAACCTAGTGATGCTTTAAATGGATTTCCAAATCTACTAGTCTGATACACCCCCTGAGAGACATTTCTTCCCTGGGATGATATTTGGGATGCTTTAGTCCTTCAGGGGTTTTATATTCATGTGATCTCTCCCCACTTTTGAGGAGGTGGGATGGTCAAAAATGACCTTGAACTTGTTCAGTGACATCAGGTAGAGAAATTCCTGGTCCAAATCAAACAAACCCTTAAGGATAATGTCATATATATTTTGCTGATTAGCAAAAGAGAAAAATATAATGGGGGGGTCTGACTTTTGCTGTACCTCTGTGGGAAAGGAGGTTTCTGCAAATTGAAAGAAATTAAAATTTTCTAGATATCTCCCCTTCAAGCACTGATGTTATTCCTTCCAAGCATGAACTCCATTGCCAGGAGATGGAAGTAAGTGGTCTGTCCACAAAAGCACCCCAGACATAAATAGCACTTGGGATGCAAAGAATATCAAAATATTTCCCAGTTAATAGTGGTTCTTTTCTCCAGCACAATGATTTAGGAGTAAAGAGAAGAAAAAACCCAACAGGCTTCTTGGCTGAGGCTATTACTGAGATTTAAAATTATAATAACGGGAATCTATTTTTAATAAACTGCTCCAGCAATGTTTATTGCAGTGAAGAATAACTGTTATGATAACTCAATTTGTGATTATTGTTCTTAAAAGAGAAAAAAAGGAACATTATTATAAAACTCTTTGAACCTCTACAATTATCTTCCATTTTTCTGCATTACAGACTCTTTGATGGCACAGTGGGAGGTAGGAAGAGAGTGCATTTCTTTCCAATTCCTGTCCCTTTTTTTGGAGGATGAGGGACTGACTCATTTGTCAACCTCACAGGTAAACTTGGGGTTACAATTGTTGAAATTTATGAATATTTATATGAAAAACTGCCTCGGTTTTGCTCTGCTTAAAAGACTCCTTGAGGACCTGATCTTACTAACCAAACTTGTAGTTAATGACAGCTGTGGGAAGGAGAACAATAATCCAAATCTCAAACTTCTGGGAGTTCTGATGCTGAGAAAATGCAATGAAAACAATGATTTGCCACCATTTTTACAGCAGAAAGGATTTTAATATGGTGCAGGGGCTAAGAAGACCCACTTTTGCGAAAAATGTGATTTATCCCACAGCTTTAGAATCCTGCTGTGCTGTTTTTACTGCTTCAATTTTCTCTCTTAAGGTGCCTCCTGGGACACATGACTGTTCTGATGGCTTCCTGAAAAATGTCACCATCTACAGTGGGTCACCTTCAAGGTCTGGGCAGATGAGGTCTGACAGCTCTGAGCAGTCCACAAAACCTCATGTGCAGGTCTGCATCCATCCCTTCACTTTTTGGAAGCTGTGCAGGGGCTGTTGTTAAGCAGCAATTCCAGTTTGCTTGATTTGTAAAGTGATACTATAAAAGGGAAAATAATGGTGGTGTTGTTAATGGTGAAGCATAAATACAAATAATCACAGAATGGGTTGGGTTGAAAAGGACCTTAAAGCCCATCCAGTGCCACCCCTGCCATGGCAGAGACACCTCCCACTGTCCCAGGCTGCTCCAGCCCCAATGTCCAACCTTGGGCACTGCCAGGGATCCAGGGGCAGCCACAGCTGCTTTGAACAATCTGTTCTAATCTTATCTTTTTCCAAAAAAATCTGCTTGGGGTGTTGCAAAGGTCACAACACAAGGATGTGTGGGACATGCTTTCAAAACACCAAATGTAGAAATTATTAAAAGAAAAAATCTTACTTCCATGTTCCATTTCCTGTAGCTAGGACTTTTGAAAACTCAGAGAAACTCCTAAAGTTTAGTTGGTTTTTTTTGTTTTTGTTTTTTTTTTTAAATTTAAGACTGTTTAGAAAAATGTTTTCTATATACTTGAAAGTTTTGGCCTGGTGTAAGGACAATGATGCAGAAAACATCTACAGCTGCTTGTACCATCATCTAAAGTATCCTCCTGTCTAGGAGAACTGGCTGACATTCAAGGATCACCTTCTCCAAGCTCAGTGAGCAGAAATTCTCAGGCAAAAATTCTAGGAGGCCTCTAAGGATGAACAAAGAGCTCTTGGCAAAACTCAGACATAGAGAGGGAGTACCCAAGAGGGTGGAAGCAGGCAAGAATAACCCAGTGGGAATACAGAGACATTGAGAAACCTGGTTAGGAAAGCCCAAGAAAATTCTGTAAGTTTATAGGTGACAAGAGGAAGGCCAGGAAACATGTGGCCCCACTGCTGACAGGAACCTGGTGACACAGGGCATGGAAAAGGCTGAATTTGCCTCAGTCTTCCCTAGCCAGAGCAGCCTCCAGGAGTGCCAGGTGCAAGGGATCAGTGGGACAGTCTGAGCAAGAGACTCAGCCCTGACAAGGATCAGGTCAGGGAATGCTTAAACAAACTGGATACTGGCAAATCCATGGCTTTGATGGAATGTGCCTACAAGTGCAGAGGGAACTGGGAGATGCCAGACTGCAAATTGTCTTTGATTGGTCATGGTGACTGGGAGAAGTGCCTGAAGATGGGGAAAAGCAAATGCCTGTCCTCAAGAAGGACAAAAATGAGGATGCAGGAACCAAGAATCCTCTCAGCCTCATCTCCATCCCTGGGAACTCACCAGCAAACTCCATTGTTACCTTCTGTGAATTAAATTTCAGCTTTGCCATTGGGTGGATTCATTTCCAAATGCCCCATTTATCAAAATAACTTTTTAACAGTCTTTTTTCAAGCTGTCTTATAATCGTTGGGAATTATTATGAGAAACAAGCAGTACATATTGCAAACTCTTGAAACTTTACTGCAACCATAAGATGCAACAGGCAGCAGTTTGAAAAGGGAGGTCAGAAATCAGGAAGGAGGAGGCAGAAGTGATTGAAAGTGACATTTTCCCAGGAAGATAGAATTGGCTGTGAAGAAAAGCAAAGCACCATGAAAACAGGTAAGAGTTCTCTTGAAAGAAAAGATTTACTTCAAGGAAGAATAAAGGTGTGCTGAAGCAGCAGAGTGATTTATCTCAAATGTTCTCATCCACTGAAACCAAATACCTTAAGTTATTTTATTTCTTTGCCATGTCCTTAATTAGAGAAGGACTTTGATTAATTGTATTTGAATTACTAATTACTTCTGGCAAAGTTCTGAAGTGGTGGGTAAAAGAGGGAAGATGCCCAGTGTTTCCTCACTGACTTGAAAATTAAAATATTGGTCTGTCTGCTACTGCTGAAAGTTCTTTCTATCCATGTGTTTTGTTTAAAACCCTTCATAAAGTGACCTTTAATAATGTATTATTCAATATTTATGGGCCAACATTCAAATTGCCCCACTGGAACCCTCAATTATTCTTTCAAGGTAATGAAGCTAATTATTAATTTTATAAAATATTTAATTTCCTTGCTGCAAAGGAAAGCTAAAGCTAATCAGGAAAAGTAGGGAAAGAAAATAAAGCCATTAAAACTAACAGAGCTAAACATGACTACAAGTCTGTAAATCACTGGAGGGACTCTACAGTTGTTCCAACCCTGAAAGATTTTTTACTCAAGCACAGGGACCAAATTTTGGTTCTATTTGCCCTCAAGAAAATCAGCTCTATATGGAATTTATTAGACTATTTCCAAATACTAAATATGCATAAGTAATGTATTTGGAACATGAAAGGAAAGAGAGCAAGATATTTGTTAAAGAAATGATAAAAAATATCTGTTGACTGCTTGGAAGGAGAGAGTTCAGTTTTGACTTAGTTGTGAATGCAGATGCTTCCCTTTGGCAGAGCAGGGACAAATATTTATCTTACTTCTTTGGAGTTAGAAATGAAAAGTATTTCTATCTTTATCTATTTCTACAGCTCCTGGGTTTGTGGTTCTACCCTGTGACTACACAGAAATCAGCAACTTCTCCCATTACTTTATTTCCTACTTATTTACCCTCTTATCTATCTGTGTGACACACTAATTTCCTGCCTTGAGTATTATAACTGTCTCTACCTTCTGCTTGGGCTTTTTCTTCCCACATTTTTCTTTTAGCTTTCTCCAGCCAAATCCTTGATGCTTTCTTTTCAGAGTTCCTGCTTTTGAATGACCCTTCCTGATCCCACTGTTTCCTTTCCATTCCTCTGTCCTCACAACCACTGCTTGTTATGGTGAATAGTGAACAAAAGACCCTCCATAGATTATTCATTACTCTTTTTCACACAGGTGAGCACCACTGATTGCTTTCTGTGGATCTGAGTAGCAGCACTCACACTGGCTCACAATGGACAAACTATACTATACCATACTATACTATTCTAAAATAAAATAATACAAAATAAAATAAAATAATACAAACTAAAATAATACAATACAAAATAAAATAAACTATGTTTTCAGAAAGCATACAAATATAATTATGCCTTTTTCCCATTTGAATCCTACTCTGCTTTGTCACATCCTGTATCCTGTAACAAAGACTGACAAATCTTCTGAGATTTTATAACCTGATGATCTCAGAGTACCACAAATAACCTGCCTGTGCTGTTGGCAACTAAGGTATCAGTAGAAACACTGTGTTTGTGATATGGAAATTTGGCTAAGCACAAAAGTTTCATGCACCTCAAGTATACCTTCAGTCAGCAAAGAGCTGAAGTCTTAATTTTCTCCTTTATTTTGTTCCCTCCCGATTTAGATATCCTGAGTTTGATATTAGGTGATGTCAAATAGAGAGAGTGGAACAGCTCCAGGACATCACCAGAGGGCTGTTACAAGTCTGACAAGCCCCAAGGCAGAAGGGACAAGCACATCTCCTGCAATCTGTCTTTCTGAGCAGTTGATGAGAGCCAGCTTTGGCTCCCAAGCACGAAGCACGGCAGTGAGACACGGTTTATTAGAGGCTGGTTTCACTGGAGATGGGCAGATGCACCCACAGATGGTCTTATTTATCCCAGAAGGGTAATGGCCTGATGGCTGCAAGTGTGAGGAGAGGAGTTGATGGCTCAGCCTCTTTCTGCTACTAAATTCTCATGTTTTCTGTACATGGGAGAATATGCTCACATGTTCCATTAGCTGGGACTGATGCCTTAGGATTTTAGCTTTTATATTTTTCATATATTTTTAATCCTGCAATTCTTCAGTGTATAACTCTAAACTCCATACAGAGTGTTAGCTGCTGCTTTCCCATTTTGGTCAAACATGACTATTCCTCTCCAGGCCTGGCAACCAAGGACACTTCACTGCCTCAGGCTCTGAGAGATGGAAACAAAAGTGAGTTGGGGGGGAGGCAAGCTTGGGGTAAATGACTTCATTACCTGAAGCTATAATTGGAAGATTAATCCCCAATATACATATGGACCAAACTTATAAAAGTGTGAAAACTTGTGACCCATTGTCTATTTTGGGTGTAGCCTTGGGGGGCTTCATCTGCTCAAAATGTACCCTTCAATAAATATAACTTCAAGACCCTTCAATAAATATAACTGTTTTTTACCATTATACTGTTTATTGATGCCAGTTTTAGCTTTCATATTTTTCGGATTCTGTACTGCTTTGGTGTGTAACTCTGAACTTCATACAGAGTGTTACAAGTTCTCCTCCCAGCTCAGTCACACAAAACAATCCTTGTCCAGCCCCAGAACCAAGGACACGCTGCAGCTTCAGCCCCAAAAAGTGCAAACAGCAGCAAATTGAGGAGAGAATCTGGGAGGGTGGGACTGCAGAACCAGGTGCTGGAATTGGACAATTAACATCAGTATGGAAATTGACCAAAACTGATAAAAGTGTGAAAACTTTTGACACGTTTTTGACACTCCGTCCATCTTGGGTGTAGCCATGGCCAGGCTCTTGTAGTGCCCAAGGTGAATCCTTTAAAGGCCTTTTAATAAATCTCTACTTTATTCCTTTAACTCTGTCTAAACTCTGTTTTAAGTCGAGGCATCATTACTCCCTTAATTTTGTCTGGCCTCTATTTTTAGCCCAAAAAACATCACCACAAACCCCAGTTACATCGTGAGCAGCTACAGGAGATACTGTGACACACCCTCCCCTTCCCAACCTGGGTGTGGGGTGAAATCCCCCCCAGAGTGCCCAGAAGGCTCTTTGTGCTGCCTCACCTGGGCGATGTGCCTTGGGAACTGCCATGTTCATGACCCTCCCTCCGTCCTGAGGCTTTGGGGGGGACGCTGTGAACCTGCAGATGCCCGACTCGGACGGCGTGCTGGACGTCAGGCTGTCCGTGTAGTCGTTGGTCCCTGCCGTGAGCTGCTCCGAGGAGGTGTCTGATATGAAGCACTCTGTGATGGTGAACTTGGCGTGCCTCAGCTGCTCTTCCATCTTGGCGTGCTCGTAGGCCCTCGCCAGCTCTTCGTAGGTGGAGGAGGCACTTTCTGTGGAGACCATGCTGCTCCTCGCCCGATCTAAGCGCCAGGGAACAATGGGAGAGAGAAAACATCTGCTCAGGCCTTTTGTGGGAGGAAAGCCATGAGCACGATATGTCAGAGTAAAGCCCTTGAAGTCATCAAGGTGATTTAAATGAATCTGCTTCAAATGCCTGCACAAGTGTTAGTTTAGTCAGGAACCTGATAATTGCAGATAATCGAAAGTGAAGCTTTATCTTGTGAGCACATTAACATGAAATTCATGTTTCTTTTTGTCTTGTTTTACAATACAGGATGTGATCAGAAATGTGTATTCTGTCACCATCTGCTGCAGCTGGGTGGGGCAGTGACCCTGATCTCCTGGCACACATTATCTGCTCATGGGCCAGCTTTAAACCAGCTGGGCAATCATCTTTATCTTTCCACAGCCCATCCTCCCTCCAGGAGATATCTCCTGTTCATGGCCAGTGAGTGAGGGCATGGCTGATAAAATTCCATCATCCCACTGGGAGATGCTCCAGCCAGGGGAGGAGCCAAGCCTTTCCTACCCAGATAAAAACTGAGATTTTGGACACCAAGGAACCTTCTTTCCACTGGATTCCAGAAGAAAGCCAGACCTTTCCACATCATCCCTGGAGCTTCAGAGGAAAACTGCACCTTCCCCAGGAGCACTGCTCCAGCTGAACCACATCTGCCCCTGCAGGAGGATGCAGCCACCATGGAATGGGACTGCTGCCAACACCCTGACTGCCTGACGGGTGTCAGCTTGGATTCTGACTCTGGCAGTGTTTTGGAATTGTTCTTTGTAATACTTTATTTCTATTTTAATTTTCCTAGTAAAGAACTGTTATTCCTAATTCCCATATCTTTGCCTGAGAGCCCCTTAGTTTCAAAATTATAATAATTTGGAGGGAGGGGGTTTACATTCTCCATTTCAAAGAGAGCCTTCTGCCTTTCTTAGCAGACACTTGTCCTCAAAACCAGGACACTTTTATAAAAAATAACCTTCACTACAGGAAAAACATTACTTTTTGAACAACAAAACCCCATTTCTCTCAATCTTAAATGCCTTCAAAATGTTTCAAACCCACAAACCAGATTTAGCAAAATAAGAAACAGCTTCTTTCCATTATCTTTTTAATACATCTCAGAAATATTTCACTGGGGTTACACACAGGTTGGAAAGGAAAGTATTTTTGTCCTGTTTCCATCATACATATATATATATATATATATAATTTTTTTTTGGAAAGTACTGGAGCAAAGGTCAAATAGAAAGGTAGTAGCTCTCAGATATTGTCTCTCTCAACACCAGGTAAAACACTAACTCATTTCATTCGGAACAAAGGTCTTCAGAAAGCAATATTTGGCAACTACAGCCTGCAGTCACTCAGTAGCCTTTTTTCAGTGCTGTGAAGCTAATAGGGGAATTCATATTTGACACACAGGTTATTATGACCTACAAGCTGTTCTTTTCTGCTGATGAGTTTCTGAGAATATCAATATGTCTTAAACAACACTGTTACTGAAGATGTAAATGGCCACTGATACATTAAAAAGCACTCTGGAAACGTAGGGCTCATTTCTGCAGGGACAGAATTGCTGGGCTGCTGTACCCACAGTGTTTCTACTCCAGTGGGCTGGAAGAGCAGAGGAGTTTGAAAACTCCTTGGGCAGAGGCCGTGTTTCATCACAAGATCTGTGCAATTTCATACATTTTTGGTGATGTTCAATAAACAGGCACAGTGTAATAGCTAATTCATAAAAATGAACCCTCTGCAGCAGCCAGAGGCAAGTGTGTCATTATTGCAAATCTTTATCTTTTTTACTGTGTGCCTGCATCCCCTGCATCAGTTTTCATTGTGCAGAAAGAATGATATTCCTGCCACTTTTAAACATGACCATCCATTATTTAAAATGACAAGTACTTCTCCAAGATGCTGTAATTCACTTAAGATTTGGAGCTGACCAGAACTTAACACGGTTTCTTTAGATTTTTTTTTTCTTTCCACCCATAGGAAACATAATTCTGTGTTTCACATTTGATTTGCACATCAGACCTCAGTGATGCCTTCCCACATTTCTGGTCAGCTGGGAACTCCCAGGAGGCAGGAGTTGACCAGTGCCATGGAGCAGAGCATGTGAATATCGTGGTCATGCAAAGGTCATAGATTGGTCCATTGAAGCTCAGCACCTGCAGCTCCCCATACCCCATGCCAAGAGGGAGAATATTCCAGAACCAATCTGCCTGAGCACCTGCTTTAGATTTGGGGAAAGTTTATCCAAGCCCAGGGTGAACTTCATGAAACTTCGTGAACTTCATGAGTACAGATTGATCAGGAAATTTCTAATGGCCTCTAGTTAGAACATTAGAACTCGGTCACAGCTATGAACTGCTGCCAGGCATTTCTCCTCAGCTCAAAAGCTACTTCTTTGTAAGCTTGGAATTGTTTTGATAAGTGCTAAATTCTGCCAAATATCAGCTGCATCAACCAGCTCCTGAAATCTCAGCTCCAGATTGGAGAAGTGACCAAATGTGCACATTAGCTCAATTGATTCTTGAACACATAATTTGGCTACATATGTTTATTTGAAAGTTTTAAACTTCTGAAGCACTTAAATTAAATGGACTCTACTCTTTTCCCAGAAACCAAGTGGTGTAATAGAGCTGCTTTTTGGCACAAGAAAACCTTTCTTGATCTAAAGCTTGCTATCCCTTACATAAATCACCATGAGCTCAAAGGTAGACACAGAGTAGAAAAGCAGCCTCGTTAAAATATAGATTATAGAGTCTGTTTACATAATTGGAGGTAGTTTATCTACTAAACCACACAGTAAATTTAATTTCTGCCCTTTGCCACACATATTGGAAAATATCTTTGGGTGACAAGAGGTTGGAACACATCCAAATGCACCTGAAATCTGGAACATCTACAGAAAGAGTTTCTATTTATATTTAGAATTGTATATTTAATAATCTAAAAAAAATATTATAATTCTACCTTAATGTTGTCAGCTAGCTGGAGGTATCTAGTGACTGCCATTACCCCATGGAAACAACACTGGGTTTAAGAGGGTGAATTATGAAACATTGAGAACTCCAGGCTGTAAATTAGTAAATACGAGTGAAGTCAGATGTTTGTTCTTATACAGAAAACAAACCAGTCATACTGGTTTTTATGGTGACAGGCCACTCACATCCACTGCTCTGTAGCTCTAACACATCATGAACACCTTTCTCCTAAAATCAGGACAGACAGCTGGCAATTCCTTCTGAGGAAGCCAGAGCAAGCCTGGATTCACTTTGGTCAGATTTCCATTTGAGAAATATTTTACAGTTCTTCTTTTTAACCTTTATTAGATTTATTTAATGATTGTTCTTCTAGTTAATAATTTACTCATTTATTTGCCTTTTTTTGTTGATTTTTCAGCATAGGACAGTGGAGAAAGCTTTTTTCCCAGTTCCAGTTGTATTTATGATGTGAAGATCAAGAAGAGATGAGTACTGCAGGCAGAATATGTATTCAGTGTCTCCCCACTTGTCATCTAGAGGAATAAACCCCATGCTGTTTCTCAGGAAAATCCTGGCCAGCTGCTGCAGAATTCAGTGCTATGAATGGATTTCTACTTGCACTCTAATTCCAGAGTTATCTTTTATTTTTTTTTCCCATTGATAATGAACATATTACATGAATGACAAAATAAAAACACTAACCTGAAGGTTGTTCTAAATCCTAAAAACCACTCCAAATATGACTCAAGGATATTCTTGCTGACTAATATTGTCCATTCCTAGTCAAATTCTCCTACTTTTGCTGTTTGTTTTGGGAAGCTACAGGAAAATTTACCACCTGTCTTTTAAAGGAAGGACATCTTCCAAAGGCACAATATTTGTCATCATTATCACAACAAGCATTTGCGGCATTCCTCACAAATAACCTAATGTGTTGGGTTGATGTGGCCAGAAATATGTATTCTATCACCATCTGTTAAAACTGGGTGGGTAATGATTTCCTTATTTCCATGCACATACCATCTGCTAATGGGCCATATTTAAGATAAGATGGGGCAATCATCTTTATCTTTTCCACAACCCATCCTCACTCCAGGAAGATATTTGCTGCTGGGCCAGTGAGTCCCACTGTATGACGGATAAAATTACATCATCCCACTGGGAGATGCTCCAGCCAGGGGGAGGAGCCAAGCCTTTCCTGCCTAGATAAAATATGAGATTTTGGACAGCAAGTTACTTTCTTTCCACTGGATTCCAGAGGAAAAGCCGGACCTTTCCACATCATCCCTGGAGCTTCAGAGGGAAACTGCACCTTCTACAGCTGAACCACACCTGCCACTGTAGGAGGATGCAGCCACCATTGAATGGGGCTGCTGCCAACACCCTGACTGACTGATGGGTGTCAGCTTGGATTCTGACTCTGGCAGTGTTTTGGGATTGTTCTTTGTAATACTGTATTTCTATTTTAATTTTCCTAGTAAAGAATTGTTATTCCTCATTCCCATATCTTTGCCTGAGAGCCCCTTAGTTTCAAAATTATAATAAATTGGAGGGAGGGGGTTTACATCCTCCATTTCAAAGAGAGTCTTCTGCCTTTATTGGCAGATATCTGTCCTTCAAACCAGGACACCTACAGAAAAGCCACCCTGGCAAGAGAATACACCACCTGGGCTCCAAACAGGCACAGCCAGGAGCAGGAGGGTTCCTGCAGCTGCTGCTGCCCCCCGTCCCTGCGGGGAGCCCGGTCCATACCTGTGTCCTGCGAGGGGCTGACGCTGTAGCTGTCACTCTCCTTGTCCACTGACCCTGCTGGCCTGGGCGTGGGCAGCCTCCAGTCCGTGGTGAGGGTGTGGGCTGATATGGTGGGGTGGGGTCTGTTCAGGGTCCACTGGCTGGCGTAGCGGTTGCGCGCGGTGGGTCCGGTTTTGGCACTCCTCCTCGTGGTGGGATCTGGGAGGGATGGCAGAGAGGGGATGGGAACAAAGCAGCCCTGTCACAATCACAGAGTCCTAGAATGGCCTGAGCTGGAGGGACCCACAGGGATCATTCAGTGCAAGCCCTGGTCCTGCACAGACCCCCAAATCCCAGCCTGGGCATCCCTGGCAGTGCTGTCCAAACTCTCCTGGAGCTCTGTCAGTCTCGGGGCTGTGACCATTCATACAACCATCTCTGGATGAGGAAACTTTTCCTGATATCCAACCAAACCCCTCCCTGACACAGCTCCAAACATTTCCTTGTGTCCTCTCCCTGGTCATCAGAGAGATCAGTGCCTGGCCCTTCACTTCCCCCTTCCAGAAATCATCTTTGTTAAAAAACCCAAACTCAAGACACTCTTTTTTGAGGAAAAAACTGAACAGTGTTAATGCTGATCATTACCAAACTGCTGATGCTTTTCTAGAACTGCTCTCTTTCTAATGCAAACTCTACATTTCATCAAGGGTGGAACTGAAGAGCTGAAGGCCCCATCATTCTTCCCTTGACACATTCATTATCCCTTTACTCCAAGACAAGCAGTTCTCCAGCACCAAAACCACCCTGAGAACTGAAAGAGCACAAGGCAAGTAGATCTGGTCAGGGATTTCACACCACACCTCAAGTGAAGTGCAAGGTAAATTATCAGCATAGGTGTGCCCTCAGAAACACCCTGCACCTGCTGTCAGTTTTTAAACAGAGGTGCTCAGAAATGTGGTGCTATAATTCCCTACTCTGGACATACTGTTATTATATTACAGTATTGATCAGCTACAGATTTCCTATTTTAACAAGACATAAAACATAAGGTGCAATCATGCCATCAGAGTTTCAGTGGGAACAGGTTCATAAAGATTTGACTACTTTGGAACAATTACTAAATTAATACAATTTCTCAAACTTTAAAAATCACCTGCCACCAGTTTAAGGTCAGCAATTGTTGCACTTTTTAAATTAACTTAGAGACAATATAGTGACCAAGATTGCAAAAGCAAACTGCGTGCCAAAATTGACCTCCTTGAACCTATTAATAAAGATTTCTGCCCTAAAAGTGAGTCTAACAAAGCAAGGGAAAGAGAAAAAAATAATTATGTGGCAAACAGAGAGTGACTACATCAGCACTGAAGGATTTCTCTTCAAAGCTTCTGAAAGAATATCACTAACAATAGAAAGGGTATTAGAAATGAAAAATTCAAATCTATTCAAAATGTTCTTTGACATTCAAATGGTGAAGTTGTCAGTCTTTGAGGTAAGAGACTTTAGCAGAAAAAATTAAAAGAAAAAGCAATACCCAGATAATGACTCAGAGCACTGCTTCTGCCTAAGCATCCCCAGTGAGAATTTGTATTCTGATGCTTAGAAAAACAAGGCTTTTATTTACAAATAATGGTCTGATCATTCTCCCTTTTTTTCCCCTACAGCAGTGGAAAACTTAGAAGCCAGTGCCATTGATAACTGATGCTCCTGGCAGTGCAGCACAGAGCTGCCTCACATGGACAGCATCCAAATCCGTGCTCAGTGTGGTGCAAAGCAACACTGGGGAATGTGGCACGTGGCCGTGGTGTGGCCAGGAGTGAGCCTCATCCAAGGGAGAACGTGGAGAGCAGGAGAGTGCTGGTGGGAACAGCTCCTGGCACAGTGGTCTGGAGAAGAGAAGGTTTGGGGGAATGCCAGCAATGTACAGAAATACCTGAAGGGCAAGAGGATGAGAGCCAAGTTTCTGTCAGTGGTGCCCAGTGAGGAGACCAGGGGAAATGGCCACAAGGAGAAACTTGGGAGCTTTGTCCTGAACATCAGGAAACACTTTAATGTGAGGGAGGCTGAGCCCTGGCACAGGCTGCCCATGCAGGTGCTGGAGTTTCCCCCTTGGGGAGGTTCCTGAGCCCAGCAGCCAGCCCTTGCTGACCTGGGGCTGGACTGACCAGTGCCCAGATGTCCCTCTGGACCTCAACCTCCGATCCTGGGACTTGAGAGGACCTTGTCGATGGGAATGAGCTGGGAGAGGCTCTGCCAGCACACAGGAGCTCAGCCCTCCTCCTGATGAGCTCTGCTCCAGCCATGCTGTGCCCCTGTGAGGGCAAGTCCAGAGCTGGCAGTGGGCTGCAAACACAGCTGGTGCCCTGGTTATGGCAGCTCTGCTCTCAAACACAACTGGAGAGAGCTGAGGTCAGCAAGGCAAAGGTTCACAGAGCATCTCTTTCATAAATAAATAAATAAGGACAAGAGAAGAACTTTAAAATATGCTGTAAAGGAATATTTGTCACTCAGTGAATGTGAGTGGGCTCAGACAGGAGGGTCCATAACCTCTGAGCCATCCAGCTGGGCTCTGCTCTCCTCTTCCCAGCACAAGTGGTGGCTCTAGACAAAATCCCAACACCCAGCCTGCAGCAAAGCTGGATTAGTGCCTTAAATCCAGAGAACATTACCTGGAAGTCTTTGACCCAGCCCTGTGCCCTGCTGCAATCTGATCTGTATTGCTTAATAAAAGTGCTGGTGGATTTTTATAGCCAAGCAGGGCTGGACACAGATCATATTCTTACACATGAGTTAAATCCACATTTAATTTGAAGGAATTCTCTCCCTGGCTGCAGAGGAATGAAGCACAGAACTGCACACAAAGAGCCATTAGTAAGGAAGGTGCTATAAAGTTCTGTGGTATGACACAGAGGTTTTGGGGTGATGCCTCTTTCCTTATTAGCAAATCTAGTCCTGACCTGAAAAAAAGATGGAAGAACTAAAAAACCACCAAGGCCAGGACTAGAACACCTATTATTTAAAAGACTGTGGTGGGAATGAATTTTTCAAATAATCTGCAGTCTAGCAACTGAGCTTTCAGCATTTATGTTCACCAAATTCAACAAGTAAATTCTGAAGTGATCAGGGGACAGAAATAATCCAAGAAATTTCAGAAATTGCACACTGCAGTGAACTACATTTTGGTAAAATTTCTAACTCATAACTAATCATTCAACCTAGTATTTTTTTTAACCCATTTACATAGATATGGAACATATTCATGAGAAGAATGAATTGCATCAGTATATTAATTTATGATAGTATTTTAATCACTGGAAGGATTACTTGGCATGAATATATCTGGGAAAAGTAATTTACCATAATATCTAAAGCCAGAAATATAACTTTTTCAGAAAAAGTAATAATGAGAATTGCTTTTTTTTTTTCCTGATGGAGAGGTAGAGGGAAAGCTGTTTTTGAAATACAATAAAGATTGATCACAGAGGAACAAAAAAGTACATTAGACACTAAAAGCCATTAGGGTAATTTACCCAATAAATTCTGGAAATTAAAATCTAACATGCATTTGGTTTAATGAAGCGCCAGGTATGAATTATTTCGAACTACACCTCCATTTCAGATGCATATGCAATTTTCCCCATATTGAATCACAAATGCAATAGTTTAAGAAATGGCTTCTGCTGACCTAAATAGATTTCTCTCCACTCTCACACACAAGGATGAGGACACAAATGGAGGAGCAGAGTATTTATTTTGTTACAGCTTTCTCCTCTCTACAAACCCCCTATTTTCTGATGTGCTTACTTGTTCCAGGCCGGGCATCAGAGACATCCACCAGTGGCCCTGTGGCCTGTGACACCGACTGGTAGTGGACAGTGTGGGTGACAGTCAGGGACTTCTGCTTGGACGTCTCCCCAAAGTCAGCATCAGTGAGCAGCACCGTGGATCTGTCGTCTGCAAGTGGAAAAACAACCAGGTAATGAGTGCAGAGTGTTGGCTTTGCCTTCTCTGCAGCAGAGTCCCCAGGGTCACAGCCCAGTGGCACCACGGGCAGAGGCTGCTCCCTGCAGGGCTGAGGTGCCTTTGAAGGGAGGGAGCCTCTGAATTTAAACTCAAAGCCCACATAAAACTAAAGAATAACTTTCATTTTTGCTGGTGATTTCACCTTAGAGACGTGGGGCAGACTGTCAAACATCCTCACAAAGAGCTGATTTGTGTGCAACCACTTGTGGCTCTAATTCCTTCATTCCCATCCTTTGAACACTGCCCCTCTTCCCCTTCACTTTCAGAGAGCTCAGATGAGCTTTTCAACAACATATTCCATTTATTTCTTTTTATCAGCATGATTATCCATGTCCTCAGTGAAACCATCCTCCCAAAAGGAGGTGTTACAACACCATTAGGGGGTGTTGCTAACCAACCCTCTCTCCCCTTTTTCTGCAGAGACAGAATATGGCAGAAGGGATGACCCTGACTCAGGACTTTTTTTTTTTTCCTGCAGCTTAAAATAAAGGTGTGAGGTTAAGCCTGACCTTGGGAAGGAAGAAAAAGATGACCACTAATTTTTACTTCTGTGTGGTTCTGCTTCTATTTCTTCCCTAAGGGGTAGGATATATTCACCAAATTTCTACACAGACCTTGATCATTGCAGTCCTATACAGCACTTGCTTCCTTTTTTTTAATTACTACTTTTTTTCAGTTGTGATCTCTGTATCATATTTATTTTTTGATCCAAGGAGGAATCTGGTCCACTTGATCATGGATGGTTTAATAACAATAAATCTTTTACTGCCTTTATGCTTGCAGAACAACTATTTGGGGTGATATCAGACTTCATTTGCATTCTTTACAGTCTTTTTATCCATTCAGAATTGCAATAAAAGCCTCAGGGATTTCCTGCTTTGCTATGCTATATAGTTTTATAATGTGATTTCTGGGCATTTACTAGTCAGCAGAGGTTGATCCACTTCTTTTAAGCATTCCTGGTTTTTGTTTTGGATTTTTTTTTTTTTTCCAACTTGACAAGACACCATTAGGGTGAACAGTCCTGCACTATAAAGAAGTCACATTTTTTACCCAAAGAAGGCTATAAATAGAATAACATTAGGAATCAAACCACTCTGTCTCTGGCAAAGGATGAGCTCTTGTTCAGGTTGGGAATAAAGCCTCTTGGCAGCAAACTCTGTCAAACCCTGCCAAAATCCCTGCTTATTCTGGGTGGAAAGCTGCCTCTTACCAAGGCCCTGATCACATTGCTGCAGTTCAGGCTCTAAGAGTATTTTCACTGTAACCCCCCCAGTGCTCAGCAGCTGCCTCTCAAAAGTTAAAGCTGCCTTTAGGATGAAGCCTGGCACAAAGGGCAGATTTTGGAAAGCTCAAATCATGATTTTAAAAAATCTGTGGGTCTCCTTTTCAAACCTGGAATGGGCATGGACAGAGATGTTGCTCTCAGCTTGCTGACTCTCCTCTCTGGCCACACCATCCCTGGATGCTGTTACATTGTCAGCTTCTTTTATACAGATTTTTATCCCAAAAAAGTAAAATTAGAAGTCTAACAAGGCCAGTCAGGAGTGTCTTTCCACAGTGTGTGCTCATACAGTCAAGACAACAGAATGCATTTCTATTCTGGGTTTTCAGATACTTTTTAGTTATTTGGGAAAAAAAAAACCCAACACCAAACAATTCTGTTTCTTGTGACAGCTCAGTTAAGTACCAGCCCCATGAGAAATCTTGTTTTCTGCTGCGTCAAACAGTTTAGATTTCAATTTTGCATGGATACACAGAAGCTGAAAACTGATCAAAATGTTGAAATATCATGTGCTATGAACAGGTGGATACAATATGCAATGTGTAAATTTTAAAAGCTGGCTGTAGCAAATCCTGATACTAAGAGTGCAGTTTCAGAATTGCATTTTCTCTTTAAGTAATGTCAGTGATCCAACTGCCTAGTCAGAGCCAAATGAGAAATCAGTATGAAAATCATAAAACTGCCAGTCCTCAATTACATTTTCTTCAACAAACTGTTTCCAACAGTTTCATTTTCCTAATGTCCTGCATTATTTTAGATCCTATACTGAGATTACTTTTACTGGGAAATGACTCAAAGGGAAGGGAAAAAATCAAAACAATCCAGTTTGGTTTTCAAATTACTCTTTTCTCTTGATTGTGCAGCAGGAAAAAGGTGTGGAGTGAAGGAATTCCTCCTAAAAGAACCTGTTACATTAAGTAGGGGAAAAAAAAGCTCAGATTTACCAATGGTCTCCATGGTGTCCCTCTCCTCTATCAGCAGCTGTGCTCTGGGAATGTCTATGTGCATCCTCAGTGTTTGCTGCTGCTTATTGAGTGTGTCTGATGTCCTGGTGTTCTTGCTGAAAACAAAACAGAAGTGAACATTTAAACATTCAGCTTGAATTAAAGGATATTTGCAAATTTCCTCGTTTTCAATCTGTCCAGCTCAAAAACCCCCAATGTAACCATAATCAGCAAAAACCACTCATACATCTGATTTTGCCTTCTTCAGACCAAGTGCATGGTGTTAATTTATGCACTTAATGAATGCACAGTGTGGAGGGATGTGGTCTGTCCTCCATCAGTAGGAATCTGAAAATTTCACACAGTTTTCTTCAAGTGTTGTCATAATAAAATTAATAAAAGCACTTTGGAAGATGGACCTTCACTTCTCATGAATCTGAGTAAAGCAACACACAGCTGATCAAACAGGTTGGTAGGAAAATGATGTCTTGAGTAATTTCTAATTGTTTTTTTATCTTTTCATTATTTTTAATTAGCTAAGTTCCAAATATCACTTTGACTGATAAATGAAAAAGCAAATTAATAACTAGGAGTACTATTAATAGATTGCATAAAATAAATAAAGGCTTTAGTCTCATCGATGTTCCAAGACAAAAATTGCAAATCTTGTTTACATTTGTGGATTATGTCTAATTGATTGATGCAATAATCTAAAAAAGAACATAAACCAATTATTTTATCATCATGCAAATTGAAACAATTTCATTTTGAAGTTTGTGTACCAGAAAATGACTTCTTAAATGAGCTGTCTACCAAAAGCAAATGAAAATGGATGGTAAAACCAAGTGCCACAGTCATTTCTAGCACAGAGCTTGCACTAAGAAACCTTCACATTGCACTAAAAACCCAGGAACATTTTGCCCTTTTAGATGTAATTACTCTCTGGATGAAATGAAATATTTGCAAATACTTCATGCAGGGAGGCTGAGGAGAGTTGAGACAAATCAGGCAGCAGTGTGATCCAGGTGCTCAGGCTTCAAAGAGCTGTAAGATCCAAGTGGAAGCTAATTTTCTAGTTTAAAATAGCTGCAGATCACTCAGTTTAATTCTGCTTTGGCAGAGAATTATTGTTGTTAAAGGACTCAGCAGAGGACTGTTAAAGTGATGAGCTCAGTTCTTCTGTGAGCACAAAGAATTAATCCACATGTGATGAGCTCACATCTCCAGGAAATTTGTGTTAACTTCCTGCTGTGTCTCCACATCAGCAACACCTGATTAGCTCAGGCTTGGAGGTTCTCCTGGAGTTCTTTTTGGAGGAATTTTCTGGCCAGGTGGTCAGTGGTTCTGCTCCAAATCCAAGGGTGAAGTCCACAAGGCACGTGGGAGCACCTCTCTGATTTTCCCCTCCTGCCTTTCCCTGCTGATGTGATCCCCAGCATTAACACCATCTGTACATCCCAAATTTAATCTCTGTCTTCTCCTGGGTGATTAGTGGTGCTGTTCCCATCACAAACACATGGACAGTTGAATTCAAAGAGGCCACAACTGGTGCCTCATTCAATCATCAAGGAAGCAAAATATCAGGAGAGCCTCCCAAAGGCTTCCAGACTTTTCTCCATGTATAATCAGGGGAGATTGGTCATTACAGGCTCTTACTAAGCACATAAATTTTCATAGACATTTAGTGTTGTCAAATGCAGATAAATTCCACATTGGTGCTCTCCAAATCTCTGCATGGGGTGGATGCCACTCAAGTTGCTGAAATATTATAATGTTTTATATTTTATCTATATTTTATCAATAATATTTTATCTGCATTCCAAATATGCTTGGATACAGGCCCTTGGAAAGCTGGACTGCTCTGGGCTTGCCCAAGGTCATAGAGCAAACACAGAGCACCTGTTCCAGTGCTTCACTGCCCTCTGAGTAAAGAACTTTTTCCTAATATTTAACTTAAACCTGCCCTTTTTCAGTTTAGAGTAGGAAACTGATTTTTTTTAATGTCCAATTTCAATAATCCAATGGGATACACTGAGTCAGATGCATCTAGAATCTGTGAGTACATAACTGAGCCTGGGAAATGCATCACTGAACCCCTCTGCATTCCCTGGGGGTGCAGGAGACAAAGGGATGGGATCAGACTCCTGCTCAGGGAATGCAGATCCCAGAATGGCAGAGCCTCTTCTGCAGGATGAATGCTCTGTATTCCACTATCAGAAAGTACTCAACCAACACAGGAAGCATTGTTTGGACCACAGGGAGCAGGAGCAGAGTTTTCCACCTGACAAGAGAGAATTCCCAATCCCCACCTTGGGTCCAGGATAACTTCATGCAAAATATGTGGCAGGTCTTTCAAGCCAGAACTGGAACCCAGGCCTCTCTATATTCAGGAATATTCCCTGCTATTCCTGAGAGTTATTCCTTGGTTTGTAGGCTGTCTCTCCTCCTCCTTGCTGATCTAATTAATTCCCCTGCATGCAGCAGTGACATGGGGTGTCCAAACACAGCTCAGGCAGTTGGCAGAAGCAAGGGGGTTGGTGCTGATTGGGATGATGTCTCATTCTGGCTAAGTGAATTTTAAATTCTTTTTTGCAGACCACAACAGCTCAGCTTTCAAGTTAGAAAATCCTAAAGTGCCCACAGCAATGAAGTGCTTCTAGGGCTTGGAAGGAAGGCAAAGTGTTTTAAGGTTTCAGTTTTGAAGCTTGGTAAGAAGTATTTCCTAAACTGAATTCTGGCAAAAATATTAAAAATATTTTAATGGTCTGGTGGATGAGGAGTCCAATGACTAATTTTTTTAAGGGATAAAATGTATCTATGTTTATTTTTTTTGTATTTACAGACATAAAATTCCTAAACATAAGCATGTGCTTTTCTATGTATAACAGAATCAATTCCATCTAGTTCAAATAATCTCTGAGCTCCAAATCTTCAGGCACTGGAGCCTGTCAGGAGGCTGAGTCACAGAATCACAGAATCATGTCTTGGGTTGGAAAAGACCTTAAAGCTCATCCCATTCCACCCCCTGCCATGGGCAGGGACACCTCCCACTATCCCAGGTTGCTCCAAGCCCTGTCCAGCCTGGCCTTGGGCACTGCCAGGGATGAGGAGTCCACAACTTCTGGACAACATGTTCCAGTGCCTCATTGCCCTCTGAATAAAGAATTTCTTCCTAATATTTAATTTAAACCTGCCCTCTTTCAGTTTGAAACCCTTGCCCCTGTTCCTGTCACTGTCTGCCCATATTAAAAGTCCCTCTCCTTTTCCTAAGCTCCTTCCAGCTACTGAAATGCCTCAATGAGATCTCCCCAAAGATTTCTCCATTCTGAAGAATCCCAGCTCTCTCAGTATTTTGCTGTATTCTTTTACTCCACTAAAGTTCCTGCTTTTATCACTATTTAAAACAGATATTTGGGCAGGTGGTACTTTGGTCTGAGTACAGCTTTTATGTTGAATCTGTGAATAAAAAGGCTTTTTTTAAGATGTACAGAGCAAGTACATTGTATAGGGGATTTTGAAAGAGTCCACAGTTTGTTGTCAAAACATACAGGAAACTAAATCTTGTAAGCAGTCAGAATATTTGGGGATAAAAGATTCTTCACCTTCTGTTGAAAATTTAAAAATTCAGTGAATTGCTAAACTGATTCACAGTGAGCTGTTACAAAGAGCATGGCTGGACTGGTGCTTTCACCCAAAAGAAACATAAAAAAGCTGTGCTTATCCAGCAGCAGGGATTTTTATTTGTGAGTTTAAAGTATCAACAATGAGTTGTGCAGCTCACATTAAACTGCTGATTTATCCTGCTCCACAGACATTTGACTTACACAGCCAAAGCCAGTGACTCTCAAAGCAAAGACTAAAGCTCCATTTTTAATCTGCTTTACACACACTCACGAAAATCTCCTCAAAGGGAAAGATACAAAAAGCTCTCTCCAGGCCTCCAAGCATGGAATCATCTTTTCTGCCCTCTCCTCAAATACACCCTTTCTTGATATTTTTATCACAGAAGATTTTGGTGAAATCTTAAAGATAAAAATATCAGGAGCTTTATCATACATGACTGTTGCTTTGGAGAGGGCTTATTATCCTTTGATTATTCACATATTACATCTTCAGGAACATCTGGTGTTTGTGGGTAGCTCAGG
Organism: Luscinia megarhynchos; assembly: GCA_034336665.1. Taxonomy (NCBI): domain Eukaryota; kingdom Metazoa; phylum Chordata; class Aves; order Passeriformes; family Muscicapidae; genus Luscinia; species Luscinia megarhynchos. Next base: position 3,895,699 of record JAPFBE010000003.1, read on the forward strand.
TTTTGGTTGAAGGTATTTCACAGATTTTTCACAATTGTGAGTTCCCAGTTCTGGCATGTCTGCAAATGTAAGTCTATATCCCCTACTTCCTCTGAAGTTCTGATTTAACAGTCATTTGCCTTTGCTCAAACTTTTAGAAAAGAAATGTGAAATATGCTTATGTGATAAAGCCAAGGTTATTTGTTAATAAATGAGGATGGGAGGAACTGGTTTGATGGTCATGTTTCAATGCTGGTGAAGGGAAAAGCCAAATGAAATGGTGGCAGGTGAGTTACCTGGAAAAACAGCTCTGAACTAAGGACTGGGGGGGACCTGGCTGCTCTCTGAGTACATCAGGTAGGGAGGAAAAAGGTTCCTTCATTTGGTAACCATCAGCAAAGGAAAAAGTGAGCAAAACCTGGACACTTCAGGAAGTTTGGTGAAGTTTTCTGAGTGCCAGAGGAGTGAGGCTCTGGAATGGCCTTGCACAAGTGCTGACTGGAGCAGCCAAGGCAGGGCAGAGCATTCCCAGTTTTGCAGAGGGGCTCTGAGGGGCTGTCACTGGGACTGAAATCCCCACCCAGGGGTTTCAGCTGATCCCTGCTGGGTTTCTTCTTCACTTGCTGCTAATCTGTGCTGGCTTCTGTGGCACCAGACACCACCAGGGCAAATGCTCCTGAAGCTGCTGAATCCCACAGTTTGCTGCCATGGGCAGCCAGGGAGGGGGTGACCTGCACAGCATGACCAGTCCTGTTAACATCACTGAGCTTATTCAGATATAATGGCAGAGAGCTGAATTTACACCAAACCCATCTGTCACCATGCTTTTTCTTACAATAGAAGGGAAGTTTATCATGGGTGAGGAAGTTTGGAGTGTGATCCATGTGGTGAAATACCTATGACATTCTCAAATTTGTTACTTCAATATAACAAATATTTTCTAGCAACCCAAAATTCATTTGAACTCAAAAATAATCCCTTGGTGATCCCAGTTTCAAATATATGCAGCAGTTCTAAAGTTCAATATTTTCCCTAGACAAAAGAATAAACATTGAAGTTATGAAATTTCCATCTTTGAAAGAATTGTGGTGCCAGAATAGTCATTATGATGCAATCTAACAACTGAATTAGATTTCTGAATGCTGAGCTGATGGAACAGAAGTGAAAAAAATAAATGGATTTACCTGCTCTTTTATACCTTTGGGTATAAGCAGCTAACAACAGTGAATTACATAAACAGAGCTGCAAAGTTTAGAGATCTTCACAGTCAGAAATTTATTGCCTTTAATCAGATGATCTCTGAAGAGAAATTACTTTGATACATATTACAATTATTTTTTTCAGAGTAGGAAAAAAGTCCAAGTGGACTTACATATCTTCTGTGATTTAATCTACTAACACAAGTTATCCTTTTTTTTATCATTGTAGCCCCTCCCATTTTCTAGAGTGTCTTTTTTCTAACATGTCTGACCATCAGTGCATCACAGTTCTTAACAGACAGAATAATGGTGTGGTTTTGGAAAAGGGTTTAGGAAAAAGTTTACTTCTCCATTTGTCCCTATAAAAATTCTTAAATATGATATTATAGTTGACAGATATTTTTCAATTTAAAAAAAAACATAAAATTCAATCTGTTCTTACCTCATAAGCATTTCAGCCAAACTCTTTGCATCTAGAAGAAAATAGAAGAAATGTCATCACAAATGAAAATCTATTTGATAGATGCATTATTAGCAAGTGATTTAAATCAGCCATGTGTAACAGCACTGCTCTTTCTCCATCAGTGGCAAGAATAAAAGTGTCTAAAAGTCCCTACTTTTGCTGAAGTTGCATTTCTGCTCCAAACAGCCCAGTTTAGTTCCTCAGCAGCACCAAAGATAATTAGAGAAATACAGGTTACCATTGGCTTAACTAGGAAAAAGCTACATAAATGTATTGGAAATAGGAACAATTTAACAAATAACAAGGATCTCAGCTCTTTCATGCTGTGGGTAGCAAAAGAACAGGTGAAGGAAGAAGAAAAAGCAAGAAAACAGGGATTTTGAAATCTATCTCTGGACAAGATCTGAAGCCAGGCTGGATGAGCAGCTGCCAACAGGTCATTTCCAAACCAAATGTAATTGCACAAGATCTGAGCAAGGGAGGTCTCCAAGGAGTCAGTTTAGAATCCCAGAATCCCTGAGGTTGGAAAAAACCTCCAAGAGTCCCAGCTGTGCCTGATTCCCACCCTGTCCCCAGGGCACTGAGGGCACATCCAGCCCTTCCCTGCACAGCTCCAGGGATGGGCACTGCAAACGCCCCTGGGCAGCCCCTGCCAAGGCCTGAGCTCCCTTTCCATGGGGAGATTCTTCCTGATGCCCAGCCTGAACCTCCCCTGGAACAAACTTGCTTGGTTGCACTCAAATATTAATATTTGTCCACTAGCAATAATTCAAAACTACCACTGGGTCTTCAGAGTGTGGTCTACACACAAACATAAGATGGTTTATTCCCACATGGATCAGCCCTGCAAAATAAGACACTGCTGAAGGAAAAATATTCCTCCTGTTCTTGTCATTGCTGCTATTGTTATTAGCAGAAAATCCTTTGGGGCTATAATTATTTCAATACTTATCAGTTCAAAAGGCACAGCTGAAGTTTGGTTTTTCAGGTAGGCTTCTGTAAAACTTTATCAACATAATACACTAATTTCTCTGGTATCATCCAGCAAAACCAGGCAGCTCTACTTTGTTCTCCTGCAGTCTGCTGCTAAACAAACTCACTTAAAATGCTGATTCCCAAGTCCTTAAGTTTATCACACAGCAACAAAGCAGCCTTTTGTGCAACCAAGTGAAGCAAATCTGAGAAGAAAGCAATTCCAAGTTCTAAGTCTTCAAACAACTCTTATATGGAAGTTTACATTTCTTCTTTTATCTGCTTCTTGTAAATCTACCAGCACCTGCCAAGATATTTACTGAATTTGTCTTTGTTTTCTCCATCCCACCTTTTTTAGTTTTCAGTCACCTCTTGGGTCTCCAACACCTACAATTTCCTTACTTGTGATCCTATTAAATATCTTGCCTTTAAAATTCCAAGGATGCAGACAGAAACAAGCCACCATCCTAACACATCTCTATAGCTTGTGTTGTACTAATTTTTGAAAGAAATGGACAGAGGGCTCTTTTTATTCATTTAAAAAACTCAGCAGAACTCCTTTTATCCACTTTTCTGAATTGTATTTATCTGACACAGTGCCAGCTTGCCTCTCTTAAGCTTTATTCCTCCCCTGCCACTGGAGAAGCTGGAATTCTGTGTTCCATCTAAATCTGTTAGCTCCACTCCTTCATTTTTAACCTTCCTCCATCCCTTTCCAGCACAAAGCATGGAAGATTCCTGGTGGAGGGAAGGATGGTTCATCTGAGGTGTCTCATCTAAGCCAAGCAGTGCTTCATTTGGGCACTCAGAATTCCTATTTTTCACTTGGAATGAGATTGTCTTTGCCCTTAACACTTGCAAGTGGTAGTGCCTAGTAGATGACAGTATCTTTGCCATCAGTCACAAACCAAAAGAGCAACACTGCTGCTCCCAAAGGAGTTTTGTTACTGACTTCTAAAAACCCAGGAAGGGACATATTTCTTCAGAAGAATACAAAAAAGCCAAACAAACCCATCACAATAATAATAATGACACTGGTTGCAAGTAATGGGGTTTTTTTCCAGCAAATTTTATGATGCTTCTTGCTGTTCTAGCAGCACCAGGATCATGAATACACTGTGCACACATTCTCCCTCTAGCACACATAATCAGGGTGGTTTAATATGCAAATATTGTTTTCATTCAGCCAGCAGCTTTTTGAAGCAATTGCTGCCTTCTTAAGTGAAGTCTCTGTGCATTTGTGCAAGGAATTCACAACTCAAGAAAAGCAGAAGGGACAAAGTTGAAAATTATTACAATGTACTTCACTTTAGTTTTCATAATTTTTTATCATGTTTAAATGGCAAAAAATCTCCCTCACATGTTCTCAGGTTCTGCTTTGCACACAGATGATTTCCATGCTGCATCTGGAAAAAAATTCACACCAATACATGCATGTGCCCATTAACATGTTGACTCTTGGCTAAAGAGATGCAGAGGAGATTGGTCATCTCCAGTAAAAAATAAAATGAGGCATCAACAAGACAATGTAATGTGTCTAAAGCTGAATGAGGAAGTACTGAAGGGAAAAAACTCTGTCAGCTGACTAAGTTTGCTAATTATCCAAGCAGGTTGTTTAAATGGTGAGCAGAACTGCTGGAGTTGATGGGCACACACGTTGGGGTGGAAAGGGACAAAAACAAACAGGGCTGGAATATAAAGGGCTCCTCTGTATCCACCAAACCAAAATCCAGAAACCTAAAAGTAACTGAATATCACAGAATCATGGAATGGTTTTGGATGGAAGGCAGCTTAAAAATTATCCAGTGCCACCCCTGCCATGGCAGGGACACCTCCCACTGTCCCAGGCTGCTCCAGCCCAGTGTCCAACCTGGAACTGAACATTGCAGGGATCCAGGGGCAGCCACAGCTGCTCTGGTAATTCCAGCCCAGCCCCTCCCAGGGAACAATTCCTAATTCCCAATATCCCACCCAGCCCTGCCCTCTGGCAGTGGGAGCCATTCCCTGTGTCTGTCCCTCCAGCCCTTGGCAATTGTCTCTCTCCATGTTTCCTGCAGCTCCTTCAGGCCCTGCAAGGCCACCCTGAGCTCAGCCCAAAGCTTCTCCTGTGCAGGTGAACAATCCCAGCTGTGCCAGCCTTTCCTGCCAGCAGAGCTGCTCCATCCCTCTGCTCATCCTGCTGCCTGCTCTGGGCTCTCTGCAGCAGCTCCAGCTCCTCCCTGGGCTGAGACCCCACTACAGCATCATGGTCCAAAACATCAGCTTCCAGGAGAAATGTTATTGTCACAAACCAATAACCAGAGATTTTCCTGCAGTACCCTTTTGATCAGCAAATTGATAATACTGTCTAAAATAAGTCATCATCCCTGGCTGTGTCCTATCACCTCCCAGTTTTCAGGTGGTGGCAGCAGGGCTTGGGAAGAGGGCACAGATGACAGAGGGAAGGGGATGATCTCTCTCCAGCCAAGCATCACTTCAGGGAAAAAGCCAGAGCCATCACTTTCCTCTGCTGGAGCAGCCACCTTTAAAATTCTTACCACACTTGGGTTTTCCCCCTGGGAAATCAGGGACAGTGATAGAGTTTTAAATTGCATCCTGCCACTCCTGAACTATCATGCCGTGCTGATCCTTTCTGCTTGTGTTAAGGTGAATTGGATTTAAAAACAAAGGGAAAACCATTAGAGGAGTAGCAGAGCTGGGTCAATAGCCAGGAGAAGGAGCATTAAACCATCAGGCTTCTCTTTGAGAATATCTGCTGAACTCCTGAATGGCTGCATGAACTCCAGGAGCCAAGTGACCTTTTTTGTGACCTGGCTGGTGGAACTGCTAAACTGGGAAAAAACCAGGATTTAGCTGAGAACTCAGCTTTCTTTATAAAGGAGGAAGAAAAACGTTTAACTGTCCTTACATCCAAAGACGTGGTAAAAGGGTCAAGAATAGAGAGGCTGCTGTTCTTCAACAGAAATGGGAACTCAAACCCATTGTGCATAAGCAGGGACACAAATTCAGGTTACAAATGCAATTGCATGCAGAGCACACTGAAAATAACCTGCAATTCCCTCTCCTCTTTGTCAAACAGGTTCAAGCAAACCACACCTGCACACCACACAAAAACAAAGACTTTACATCTGTAACTTGCACAAATTATTTTACAAGGTCCCACTGTGGAGATTATTTTTCTGATGCAGACTAGAGGGAAATCCTGATTGAGGAAAAAAGAATACTGTGCTTCAGAGAAACCCCACTAGATCATAGAAACCAAGTGATAATGTGATATTTTCCTTTCAATAATTATATGAAAGGTAATCATAACAATTACTAGAGCAAACCATTTATTTTTTTAGTTAAGACATTAGAAAAACATGGACACATTTGTTTTAGAGAACTTAGTAAGGAGTTCTCTGGAATAGCAATACTTATTATCAGGAAAACTTTTAGAATATGAAGTAACTTCCAGAAGAGCAGAAAATTTCAAACATAGGATCAGTCTTCAAAATAAATGAGCAAAAAAAAAAATCTGAATTACTGAAGTCCTATCAGTCTGATCTTGGCAATGCACAAAATAATAAAAAAAACTGAGTGAAGCTTAATGAAATGAATTGAAGGGATAATTGAGGCCAATCAATAAAGACTTGTGGTCAAGCAGCCATGTCAAACAAAGTGGATTTTTAAAATGAGATTAAAGTTTGCTGAGAATTAATGACATTGAAAAAAACCTCTCACTGTGATATGATCAAATAAAAGAAAAATATCATATTTCTATTTCTCTAAAACAAAGTTTTGGTAACTCAAAGTATTTTAACACAAAGTAGCATGATGCAAAAATTAACACAGCAGCCATTTCAGATGGATTCCAATATATTCAGACTCCAGTTTGAAGCAGAGAATCATTATTCAGTATTTTTTTGTCTGGGAGATTTATCAGTGGTATGGAGTCAATAATATCTGATAAAAACTTGAAAATGACACAAGAATTTGGTAGCTAAAATACAAGGAAAATGCCAGACCACTAAGAAAATAGTCTGGATCATAAGGTCATACATCAATATCACAAACCAGGGCTGTACAACAGGGAATATTTTCCTGTTGCAAAGCAATCAGAGAACTGCAAATGATCTCAATGGATAAAATGTTAAGGATGTAAATGATGGGAAAACTACAGAGGAAAATGAAAATATATGAATCTGTTTCATTTACCAATTAAAGCACTAAGAAATGACTTGGTTACCACCATGTGGAAAGAATATCCTTGGAGACTGAAAAAGAACTCTTGTACTGTAGAGAAGACAGGACCAGATGGGATGTTGAGCTGTAGTGTGACAAATTCAGCTAAGAGAGACACAACTTTTACAGAAATGGTAGTTAAATACTGATTTCTTTTATCAAAAGTACTGATGAAATCTTTTCTACTGCCTATGTTTAAGTGAAGCTCTGATATTTTGCTAAATTGCTCATTTCTGAGAGGAAATAGTTCAGAGAAATTTTATGTTATGCACAAGCCACCCTAGTCAGTGATCATCAGCCTTCCTCAAGGGACTGTAACTCAAGATTCTATGAATACTTGTAAATTAACCATGAAAAAATAATGTGCACAGACATCATTTTCTAGACCCAAAGGGCTCGAGATGTCCTGCTCATTACTGGATGGAATTTCACAGGATTTCTAAGAATATGATAACACTTTCCTTTTTTCTTCACCACATTTTTTAAATGAAAAAAACCCCAAAACTGGAAAGGTAAATGGCTTACAAGGTTTTGAAGAAAAAGAGATTATACAACCCAAATCATTCAGATGTCTTGGTTTCCAAGGCTGTATGGACCATAAGGTTGGTTGTCCTCCTTTATATATAAATTTGACCATGCCCTCTGTTTTGTTTTTTTTAACTCCAAAATATTGTTACAAAGGACAAAGTTAGACCCAAAAGAGACATAAGTAGGAAGATCAGAAGGAAAACATAGAGTTTGCCCTGGTTTTAATAGGTACCATGATCACATTTTGGTTAAAATACAAATAACTAATCAATTCGGTGGCTCCTGGAAGAGGTTAAGCTTTTATTTTGCAGATGATACATTGTTTTACTATTAATTCAGGTTTGGATTCAAAAGGATTTTTCCTAAATACCTTCAGGGAATACCTTCCCAAAATACCTTTTGCCAGTGCAAAAGCTACAGGGCAGCAATGTCAGACTGCAAGGGTCAAAAACTTGGCTGTGGCTCAGCCAGGGGTTTTTGCTAGAAAAATTATAAAGCTGAATGAATTCACAGATCTAAATCTTATTCACATAACAAACAACTGAATTTCAATAAGGATTAGAGAAAAATACAGATCAGCTACAATGAAAGGTCAGTGAACAATGAATTGTTGTATAAGTTCTATTGTAAAAAATCATGGGGAAAATGTGATAACAAATCTGAGAATATCTCTGGTTGTGTGCTCTATCCTATTAATATCTGGCTACTTTTGTTTTGTAATTTGGAAACCATGGTTAGCATCTTCTGGAAAACTGAGATTCCCTCATCTTCAGAACATCTGATTTCATCCTTCAGAAAAAAATCACTTTTATATCATTGAGAGAAGCAAACAAACAACATGAAAAAAAGAAAGCAAATCAATGAGAAATATTTTCCTTTCCCCCATGCAAAATAATAACAGTGGATATATATATATATATATTTTTTTTTTTTTCAGAAACTTATGACCAAATGAAAAAGGAATTTCTACAGAAAACACAAACTTTTTTGTGTTTCAAGAAAATGATCCCAGCTGGGGATTGCACATTTTGGTCACGTGCAGCCCCACTCCTGTTTTCATACTCGGGCACAGAGAATTTCCACAGACACCACCTTACCTCGCAGCCTCTTCAGCCTCTGCTCCCTCCTCCTCCTCCTCACGATCAGCAGCATCACAAAGAGCAGCAAGACCCCAACCAAGATACAGGAGATGGTCACCAGCATCTTTAGCCCTTCGTTGGTTCCCAGCCCTTCCTCGCTCTGCACCACCGACTTGATGAGAGGAGGGATTGTACCTACAAGCAGGGTCATGGCATTAGAGGCTATCAATGAGGACAGAAGATCCATTTCTCAGGGAATGAGGCACGCTGTTGCTTCAGCTGTTCAGGCAGAACACTCACCAGGATTTTTCTGTTTGGGGTGGAGGCTACATTTGTGTGTCTATGAACACATAACCAGGCTCCTGGTAATGAGGGACTGACTGCAGAGACAGAGATTATCAGAAATCCAGAAGAATTGCATTCATTGATTAAGGAAAACCATGTCTGATATGCAGTCAAATGCTATGCTTAATTTTAAGTCCCATTAAATTATTAAAAAGCTGTAAGAGACCTCAGAATTCCTCCCTATGTCTATTATTCCTTATTATGGGAAATAGCACCACTGTGACATTTCTGCTGGGCTTTTCTGTGCAAGGAACTCATTTGACAAAGCTCATTTTGTGCCACATACATCAGATTAATCCTTTGCACAGAAACATTCTGCTATCCATTCTGAGGGTGCAACAGTGATAGTGATCTGAAATTCAGACAGCCAACCTGATACTAATCTGCTAAAGACTGTCTGACATTACGCTCATCAGTAAAACAGGAGAGTAATGCTGGATAGAAACAATCAAATTTTGAGAGGGAAACGAGGGAAATGAATCTACCAACTACTGGCAGGCAGCTCACTTTTTCATTCTGGGACATATTTGCATTTTGAATATACCTGGCTTCCTGGTGATATATAATACTTGAACTTTTCAATTCTTTTCTTCTTTACCTCTAAGGGACGTGAGAAGAATGCAGCACCTTCTGTGCAAGGCTGTTTAGTCATGGAAGACTTCTCACTCATTTCCTGATTACTATTAAACTGCTGAATGCAACCACAAATGAGGCTATAAAATGCAGATTTGCTTCAAATGCGTAGAAACACGTAAGTATTGTGAACTGTGATGACTTCGGATGGAAGCTATTAAATTTTAACCTGCTACTGAAAGATAAAAGTGGCTACTTACTTGCTAAAAGGAAAGGAGGGTGAGGGAGAAAAACAGGCACATCCTTTTTTTACATTTTAATTGCTGCATTAAGTGATATAGTTGTAGCTCATTATGTGCTATACAGTTTCAGAATAAAAACTGAGATCTGATGCAGTACAGTGTCAGTGCCATAACCACAGTAAAAATGTAGATTCCTGTTTTTTTTCAGAAGAGCTATTTCAGCTGCATATAAAGAGAAGAGCAGCTCCCTAAAGGGACAAAGATAAAAAGAAAAGCTACAACCATCCAAACCTATATTAACTACTTTGGAAAATTTGTTTTCTTACAATTGCATTTGGCAGATTTTTCTAATGTTCCCTTGAAGTTCTTCCCCATAATTTACTTTTACTTTTTTTTCTTGTAATTTTCTATTTCTTGAACACACAGCAGGATATTTTCATCTTGCCCTGAGACGCAGATTTTGCACTACTTTAAAGGCAAATAAAATTATTAGATGAAGAAGTGGAAAGAACTTCAAGCTCCTGGAGGTAATGCTAATAACTGTCTTTAAATCCTCCTAAACCCTCCTGGATACTAAAGGGCCAAAGTTTTCTCTGAATTACAGTCACAGAGACCATTATGATTGCCTGAAATTATGTCTTGCTTTCCTTATTACTTTGATGAAAATCAAATGATGAGTGGCCTTTATTTCACTTAGCCCTGAAATGTTTGGATATGTGATTATCATTATCCACACCTCTCTCTAGGTAAATGTAAACTTCATAACATTATAAACAGGTAGTTGGAGCTTAATTAAAAAATCATTCTGCATGTTTTCATATCACCCATTTGTTGCTTTTCAGCAAATGCATTAGAAATTACCAAAAATTAATCCTGCTGCTCATTGAGAAAACACCATTTTCAACATTTGCTGTCATTCTAGGTGCTTGCTGGGAGCAGAATGGTCAAATCCTTTTCTTTCAGGACTCAGTAGCAGACAAATGGGGAGGGTTTGTTTTGTTTTCCAGGTCGGTTCACCATCACCCTTTGTTAGCCTGATTGGTGCCTCACAGAAATTGTAACCTGAATGTCTCTGACCCCTTTTCCCCCTTGGTTGCAGCATCTCCCTGTGAATTCAGGAGTGTTTTCCTGTGTCCTTCACGGCAGGGAGTGCCTGGGTGGGTGAGAAGCAATTAGCAGAGTTTAGAGCTGATCTGATTTAATGCCAGGGCTACTGGGTAGCTGATCCAAGAGCCAGGAAGCTCCTTTGCAGCTCTCACCAACTGCAGCTGCACAGGGCTAAAAATATCTCTTTATGGATTGCGTGCTTCTGAGAAAAACAAGGGGCAGGGAGGTGAGCAAACCTGTAAGCTGGAAATCGTTACTGAAATGCCCACAAACAGAGAGCAAAAAGCTGCACGTAGGTTTGTCATTAACCTTCTGACCTAATTCAGCAGGGGGAGATCAGAGGGGAAGGATGCTGAGCCATGATATTCCTCAGGAGCTCTCCCACACAGCAAAGTGACCCAAAACCACGTAACTCTGGGATTTCTGCACACTTTACAAAGGCTTTATCTTAAGGCTGCTAAAGCTTCTAAGCTTGTTCTTAGCATTTGGCATCCCAGAACTTCCATACGCTGCATTATCTAATCTTCAAAGTGCTACTCTTATATCTGCTTTATCCAAAGGGCAGCTGTGACCCCTGCAAGCTGGAAAGGGCTTATCTCACATCACAGGGTGAATCAAAGGTAGAGGCAAGGGACAACATTCAAAAGTGGAGCTGGCCAAGAAGTTTCCACTGGCATGTTTTCTGCAAATCAAAAATTCCCTGTCTAAGGAAGCAAAAATTTCTGCATCAAATATTGGTAAGAATGATAATTGTCATCATCATCATCATCATCATCAGTTTATAATTTCAGTTCTGAGTCAAACATAGCAAATCTCGAAAACTGAAATTTGCTTTTCCATCCATGTTTTCCTCTCATAACCTCAGGGTCAGTATTTGAGCTCGCTCTGCCTCTCTAAGGCACAATTCAGTCCTGGCAAAGCTCACTTCACAAATAAAACCAGCAATATCACAAATGGGAAATTTTCTAGCTGACCAGAAGCAATGGCCCAGGAAATTTAATGCTGCGAATATTTTTTACTGTTTCATTTTTGTCCCTTTTAAAGATGCTACAGAGCAACATAAAAAATCAAATGGTGTGCAGGTCACAATGTGTGACACCATGGTAAGTATCACCACTCAATCAAAGAGCAGAGCCTGACAACATTTCAGATCAGATCACTGTAAGAATAGTTTTCATTTGAGTGCTACAAGTGGAAATTTAAGGCTCTGAACCTGCACTTTGATATAAATTCATTTAAATGAATTCATTTATGGCTTAAGACTGTTTGCCCCAATCAAATAAACGTGATGATAACAGAACAATTGCAGGTTGAATGCTGCTTGTGGAAAGTTATTGGAAAAAAAAAACAAAAACAGGATAGGCCAGACAAAATTACAAGAAATTAACTCAAAATACTTGAAGGAGTACTATTGACAACAGCTCCACTTTTCAGTAAAACAAGTCCTTCATCTATCTGGAAAGACCTGGAACATTTGTGTAGTAACTGCTTAGATCCTGGTTTCCTGTGGACCTCTGGAGTGCTGAGGCAAGATCTTTCTCTTAATTTCCAGACTGTCTGAAATAACATGAGGACTTGTGTGGCAGCTTACCAAAAATGGTATTTTTCCAAAGGGTGAGGGCATGTGTGATTAATTATCTTCAAGAACTGCTGAATACCCAGCACAAAGGCTGGTATAGCAGTAGAGGATGTGCCTAAGTCACATCCCACATTTCTGCCTGGGAATGGCCCCTGGGCTGTACATGAGTGGTGGTGTTTGTGTGGAGGCATGCTACCAACACAGAATTATGAACAATTACCAGTTTGGTGCTGTCACAACCACCAGCCCTTATTTGAACTTGCTCACCAGTGCTGTAGCTTGACTTATCTCTACAGATGTTGCTAAGTGGTTGCACAATACAGCACAACATCCCTGGCAACACAGCATGATTTTCCACTGGATGTCTCCAGAAAAGCTCTGGCAATTCCCACTGGAGCAATTTGAGAGCCATCTGTGCTGCCTTTTTTGCCAGGAGTGCAGTCCCCACTGCAGAGCCACCAGGAGCACACATGTGCCATCATCCCTCTCCATCAGCCTGGCTGCAGTGACAAACTGGCACATTTGCTCCTGCCCTCGTGTCCTGGGTTTTGCAGGGTGGGCAGTAACCCCTGGCAGAAGGACAGGATGTAACAACTCACTCATGGTCCGTGTCCTGCTGCTGGGCATGACAGAGCCATCTGTCATGGCCATCAGTTCCCTGTGCCCTGTCTGTAAACAGGGATGATTGCACTGCCATTGCTCTGCCCTTGGAGGATGTTATCCAGAGGCTTTCCCAGAGGACAACCTGCTTGGCTGCTCCAGTGTGTCCTGTAATGAGTTTTGGTCTGTGTCACAGGGAATAGCAATGAGACACCCCCGTGAATGGCTGCAGGAACAAATTCCATGGCAGACTAAAATTTCATGGAAAAGATGCATGAAATACTAGGAAAGGGCCCTGTAACCACTGGAACTAATGACTTTTAATGTCCTATGATTATGTGTCTTATGGCTGATTGACTTTGGAGTTTTTCTGAAGTGAGGACAAATAAACAATTCCTCTTTTCTGCCTGGCAGCCTACTGTCAGGAAATCAGGAGACTTTAACCTCTTTGACAGCATGGCTGGCAGATTCAAAATGGGGTTTATGAGAGGAAAAAAGGAAGATGAGCAAAAAGAAAAAAAATAATCACATATGAAACTCAAGTAAAACAGCGTCTGAGGCATAAATTAAAGGAAATACTTACTGCCATCATAATTGAGCGTGGCAAATTTGGCTTGTTTCTCTGCACAGCCAGCACTGTTGCACACTCTCATCTGCAGCTCGTACCAGGTGGCCTCCTGGAGGTCGTAGAGGATGTAGGACTTGGACAGGGATGTCCTCTGGGCCGTGGTCCAGACCGTGGTCCCAAAGGGCCGGTACTCCAGGGTGAAGGAGGTGATGGGGCAGCCGCCGTCGTTCCAGCCGATCAGGTTCAGCCTCACCCGCGTGGTGTTGATGCTGGCAAAGAGCTCTTGCTCCTTGGAAAACTGTGGCTCTAGAGGCAGTGGGATGTTCCAGACAGAATGCTTAGATATTGCAGGTAAAACCTCTCAAAAGATAAACTTTAGAGAATAGTTTCTAGGGCAATCTTGACTCTAGCTTCATCTCAGTATCTATATATTCAATTTACTCATCTCTTCCTTTTTTATTCCCACTTTGTACCAGACTCACAAACCCAGATTTTCAAGTCAATATGTGGGAAAAAAAATCCAAACATCCATTCAAAAAATTTGGTTTGTTTTGCCTTGCAGAACTTCACACAAACTTTTCCTTTATTTTTGACACTTATTCGAGTTCAGAGGATGCTGCTTGCACACTCCTGAAACACTGGCTTAGAGCAGAAATCAGACATTGGCTCCATTTCTTTATAAATAAATATACTCCCTGTCTTCCTTCAACATCCAGACAAATAAACCCCTGAATTTTTATAAGAAGAGACAATTTCCTCATGGCAATGAAATAGTTGGAATTGCTATAGTGTGTGACAGTGAAGATACCCCCTTACCAAATATCTGCCAACCCACCTTAGAAAAAAAATCATTAGAGAAAAAAGGACAGAACATCAGCCTGTGTGGGCTTCAAGCCCCACAGCCATGGACACAGCTGTAAATGTTTCCAAAGCCAGTGATATTAAGATATCCAAGCCTGTTTTCTCATCAAGCCAAGATCCAGAGCAGGAGGCAGGGGCTTCAGGAGGGGGAAGGGATGGAACCAACGCACCTTTGCCCAGCGTCTTGGCCTCGATGATCTCGCTGATGCGCCCCGGCCCCACCCCGTTCTGAGCTGTCAGGGTGAACTTGTACCAGGTGCCACATTTCAGGGTTTCCAGCCTGTAGGATCTCTCACTGGGGCTGATGGGGAAACTGCCCCACTGCTCACTGTTATCCTCTGAGTACTGCAGAATATAACCTGGAGGGAAAGCGTGGATGGGAACGGAATCACAAATCCTTCAGGTAACCCAAGGAGGCATTTTAAAGCCCTAATAAAACTGAAAAAAAATCCCATGTGCAGGGAAACATATAGCTCTCCCCTGACTGAAAGATACCAGGCAATGGATTTTGCCCACCCTGAAGCAGCTTAAATACAATTTTTTATGATGGCTTCAAGGGGAAAAGGATGGATATTTCTAAGGACCCTTCAATCAGCAGCAACCAGATGATGAACGTGGACCCTCCAAAATGAGTGGTTAGAGATTACACACATGGAAAATCAGATAGAGCAACTGTCATAACAGCTGAGGAGAAAGTGATTAAATGTGTGAATAAACTACCACAAAGACAAACTGCAATTTACTGAAAGCTGTTATCACCATGATAGTGCACATTAAAGGTTGACAGCAATACAGATTGGGTTGTTTTTCTTTTTTTTTTTCCATTCATAATTGTATACTGATTCTATCAACATATAATAATTTAGTAAGAAGCAGCAATTAACCTGAATTACATTACCTCGGATAGAACTGCCACCATTGTCTCCAGGTATCCAGGAAAGAGTGATAGAGGAAGATGTAGTTTTGGATACAGTGAGTCTTGGCTGGTCTGGTGGAACTAGATGGGAAATAGTCAGAAATAGAAAATGCAATCAAATGGTTTGACACCATCTTAATCACTTCTAACAGTCATTTATCAAATAGCTGTTTTGAGTTGCAAAAAAAGCAAATTATTTCTGTCAAAGTGTCTGTTTAGCTGACATCCTTGGTTAAGACAAGAATAGACAAGCTCTCATTTTTAAAATTTAATTTTATGCACAATTTTGTCTTTCACTTCTTAACCTTTGTTTTTCTCTGAATTTTTTTTGCATCTGTTCTGTTAGACCTCAATGGCACATGAGCTACCCAGCCATTAATTTTCATTGTTTTTGATATCTGTTTTAGGGAGAAGATAAAATTTTAGTGGCAGCAAACATGTGCTGTTGCAAATGATGCCCTGCTCATTCCTGTGTTTGCAGGCTATTATGGCAAAAACGAAAAAAAGGTGCTAATCAAGGGTTTCTGCCAGTACAAACATGAGAGTTAATTAGGTATCATAGATAGATTTGTCATTGGAGCAGATCCAGTTCTCTTCCAAACAACTGAGGCTTTTGGTATAAAGAATTCCCAACCCTATCAGCAGAGACTGGAAACACTTCCATTCTGCTCCTCCCCATAAACATTATGGGGGATGGAAGATCAGGGTTCCAAGGACCAGCTGCTGGAATAAAACAGAGGTTACAACTCCCATCCACTTCCCAGTGCCCAGCTTCCTTTGGAGGAAACCATGGAATAGTTTGGGTTAGAAAAGACCTTAAAGATCATCTCATTCCAATCCACTGCCATGGCAGGGACACCTCCCACTGTCCAGGCTGCTCCAGCCCCAATGTCCAGCCTGGCCCTGGGCACTGCCAGGGATCCAGGGGCAGCCACAGCTGCTCTGGGCACCCTGTGCCAGGGTTTCACCACCCTCACTGAAGGAATTTCTTCCAGCACTAAAGGGCAGAGAAGGAGCCCTGCCACATCCCAACAATTTGCACTGGATAGGACAAACTTGGACTGGGAATTGACACAGGGAACTGGGACAGGAAACGGGCTGGGGATGTTTCACTGCCAGAAACAGACAAAATTGAGCTTTGCTGCCTCAAGAATACAGAGTGAGGTAAGGACAGTGTCCATGCCTGGAAAGGATCAAGAAACAGCAGCAAAGATGGGATGGAAATCTGGGGAGCAGAGACAACAGGATGGCCACAGCTGCTCTGGCATGGGAGAGGAGAGGCTGCTGGTGTCAGACCGTGCTGGCAGCAGCTGCCCTTGTCCTGACACAGCCCCATGAGCAGGCAGGACAGAAGTCCAAAATGCTCTGCTGTGTCCTGCATTCTGCTGCCAGAGAACATTGCCTGCTTTGCCTATGCTTAAGGGACAGCTCTTCCTGCAGAGTGAAACTCCAGGGAAAGTTCCCCACTGCAGTTCATGTTTGAGCCATCAGATTGCAGAATAATGGGTGCTGATTTAAGGCAGAGTCTGCTGGTTTCCAGCTATGGGTTAGTTCAAAGAGAAGTTGATTTTTTTGCCCTCACAGGACCAAACAGGGCTGAAAAAAACAAAAGAGACAGTTTATACTCTAAAGGAAAATTCCCGTTGTGAGATGGATTTGTTCTGTTATTCTGAGTGACCTGGCTGATTCCATGGGGAGAGACTGCACACACTACATGGGGAAAGATTTATTGTAAAAGCTTTCATCACAGCTTCACCCTACCTACAAAAAATGGTGGTCCCACATATTAAAAGCCACTCTTTGTGTGTCTCTTAGGGATATAATATTGATTTGCTTTTAGTTGCTGCAGTTCAATAACAGCAAATATATGCAATTACAGAAGTACTTAGTGAAATATAAATATAAGGTTTCCATTTCATGGTGTTTTCTCTCCCTACTTCCTGTTGTGGTCATGCTTCAAACATTGCAGAAGAGCATCTTCAGTTTCTGTTGGATTGTAGGGAAGCTGATATATGCCCATATCTTCCATGATGTTTGTTCCAAGGCTTGGTGGAATGGTTTATGCAGGGAGAGAGGGGGACTGCAGTGGAAACAACCTCTCTCTGTGCTCTCATGTTTGCACTTGAAGTTTAAATTCCACATCCAGGAGAGTGATGGTCCACTCTGGTACAAAAATTTGCAGACAATTGAAGCATTTGTAGGATTTGCTTTAGTGCAAGTGAGCAAGGGAATCTACACAGGGAATTCTTGGTATGGAATTCCCAGGCTCTGCTTCACTTTACTCTAAGTTTATATTCTTATATTGTCCCTGCTTTTGTACACACCAACACCATCCTGGTTGCACTTTGTGATTTTCAACATGAATATAAAATGTAGCTGGAGAAATGCATTAGCTGAAGGAGTACTGATGTTTCATTTCCAGTGTTTCCTCATATTCACCTCATAACAAAATTCTGCACCTGCATAATCAAGATTTTGTGCAACATCTCAGTACAGAGGCAAATTTCTGCTGATAGCTTTACAGGAGCTAAATTAAAGGCCTTCACATCTTCCTGGATTTTGTAATATTAAAATGATACATGTGATATTTGTAAGGAGACAGCAGAAGCTGATACTTTGTGTGAAGAACTAGAAGATAACTGAATACAAGCACACCGTTGTCAATCTTATAAAAATTCACATAGAGACTTAACTGAGTGTGTGAATTGTTTCACCAAAAGCACCATTTTCTAGATCATAAAATGCCCATGGCTGAGTCAGAACGACTTATGCATGAATTTGGAAGAATTAGATTTGCACTAATACACATAAATACCAATATTTTGCATTTCAAACACGTTTCAGACACTTTAAAGCCGTGGTAACAATTCTGAGGTAGACCCAACAGCCTTACCTTGCACCTGCAAATTCAGAATGATTTCATCTGAGCCCCAGTTGTTGCTGGCCACACAGCTGTAGTAGCCAGAGTCTTCTGCTTTCACAGTCCTGATGACGAAGCTGCCGTTGCTGAAGATGCTCCTTCGCCCATCAATCATCACTAGACTGGGTGTCCCGTTACTGCCTCACAGGAAACAAAGTGCATACATTAAAGAAGTTACAATCAAAATTACTCACAAGTGGATTAGGTTTTTTTTGAAGCAGCTAAGAATGGCAAGAGAGGAAAAGGTGTGGGGTGAGGTGTGTGCCTTCAATAAGGCAGCAAAGGAGTATTTTCTGTTGGGAAACACCTATCATTTGCTTAAAAATGCACTTTTCCTGGACCCAGTGCGAGTGAAAACAGAAACTCACTCCTTCCTTATCTTGTTATTTCAGAAAAATGCTGAAACAAGGGTATAGGCAGTTCCTGGTTATGAAGTTCATCCTTATGAAATCACAGGTATTTATATCAAAGCACAAGATGGTTTCATAGCACTGCAGTATCCCTGCTTACACAGTGCTTGGATGAAAATTATTGTCCATGTGTGTTTTCAAGTGTCAGACCATGAAACTAAAGCTGAGAACAGAATAATGGCAAATTAAATATGTGCTAGATATTTACTGCCCAGCTCAGCACAAATCACTGTATCAGGCACTTTGCTCTCTCAGAATTAAACTTTCCTGTCTGCCTGAGGACAAAACAAAAACACTCCTAAATTTTACATTTTGAATGTTTACCTTTAGCCCTTCATTACTTTTTCTCCCTTTGATGCCCTGTAATCACCACAGCCAATTAATTAAAGGAATTTCTAAACTCCTCATCTACTGTGACCACGAACAGTCCTTGTCCTTCCTGCCAGTGACCCGGGACCACCCTCCCCACAACCCTCAGGATTTTAAATAAGTGGATTTTATCTGAGCTGTACATTTAGTTGCTGGTTACCTATCCTTCATCCACTTGACTGTTGGAGCTGGGTCCCCCACAGCTTTGCAAGGGAGGACAATGTCCTTCATCCAGGGGGTTGTGACCGTCCCGCTGAACGTCAGGATCCTGGCAGGAGCTGGGAGGGAGAGAGCAAGAGACACTGAAGTGAGGACTCTGCTCATACAGCCCTTGGAAGGGAAACAGGGACCCCACAATCAAAGGGGGGAAAACCAACCAATCTAAAAATGGTGGGTTTAGGGTACTAATTCATTGTAACTCGTAATATTAGTTATTTATTCAACCAAAATAAGATTGGCTTCAGTATTGGTTTCAGTATTCAGGATTTCAGTAATTGTCTTCCAGCTTCAGTACTTGGAATACAAGTAACTAAAAGAGAGATGAGGCACAGTATTGGAAGAGTCTTTGTAGAGAAAAAGAGCAAACCCAGTTATTTATCATCTTTACTGACTTTTATATATTTTGGAGTAGAAATTAGAGATGAAAATTATGTCCAAGGAATGCTTCTCTCAATGCTTCCAGCAAGAACTGTCCACAGTAGACAGGTGTCTCATAAAAACTGAATTATTGATACATCTCTTCTACAAAAATTTTGACATTAAGCAAAATAAACCTTCATGTATATTAGTACATTGTAGAGTCTATCTGAAATTCACAAATGTAAACAAACTAAAATCAGATTTTATCAGCTCTCAGATCACCTAAATATATTTTAAAAATCACTTGTGTATTTTCAGTTTATAGGTTGTGTTTGAGCTTCATTTGTTATTCCTCAAGAATGACTCTTGATAGAAATAATCTTTCTGCTGGCCTCTAAATGTACATTTTAAAGGCATATACTGAATACAGATAGACAAAATACTGTATTTTTAGTCCTGATCTACTTCAGTCGTGCACACCCATCAGAATTTATACTTAATAATCCATTTTGCACCAATTAGGAAAACATGAAAATGAGACCTGGCATCAAATATAACTGGGACAGTTAATCTGGAAAAAGATTCATGCATAAAAGAACAGGCCTTGAAAAATTAAGCAAAATTACTTGAGTAGGCTGCAATGGGACTTGAGATATTCACAAAAAGAAAAGATTTCACAGATTATACAATCAGTTTGGACTGTGTTGCCTATGTTCTCTTCAAGCACTGCTGAAGGCCGAGTTTCTCAAGAGGATTTTCCCCTCTGGTCAAAATTTTAACTAAAAACAAGTTGAAGATTTAGGTAGCAGACAAAGTGAAGGTTGGGTAATGGGACAGCACTACTTTCCTAACATCACCATGTCCTGCCCTGGCTAAAGAGCAGCTGGAGCTCCCTGGGTCCCTCCTTGCAGAGCTCTGAGGCTCAACCCTGCCAGGACAGAGCTGTGGTTGTGCTGCCTGGGAAGGCTGGACACCAGAGTGATGCAAAGACACTGGGCAGCCAGAAGCTCTCACGGATCAGGCAGCTCTTCCACCCTGGCACTCCTAAAATAGCATTTCCTAGGAAAGATTTACACAGGGCTGTACTCCCACAGGCCATCCCTGCTGGGTTGGTATGGCCAGGTTTGGCACTGGGGAGATTACAGCTTGCCAGAAGCTTCCCCTGTGTCCAGCAGATGTGATGAACTGCTTGTAACCCCTATTCCCATCTTCCTGTGCTGCTGGGGAGGAGGAGGAGAAGGTAGAGCTGGGAAGGAGGGGGGTGTGGGGAAGGTGTTTTTAAGATTTAGTTTTCTTCTCATTACCATACTCTGATTTCGTTGGTAATAAATTCAATTAATATCTCTGTTTTGCCTGCAATGTTACTTTGTGAGTGATTTCTCCCCATCCTCATCTCAACTCATGAACCTTTGTCATATTTTCCCTCCCCAGTCCAGCTGCAGAGGGGAGTGATAGAGAAGCTCTGGTGAGTGTCTGGCACCCAACCCACCACACCATGGGCTAATCAACCAAAGTAACTCAGAAAAATGCTCAGAGCACCCAGAGACACTGAGTGAGATGCTGACTCTGCTGAAGCTGCTGTCAGAAGTCCATTTGTCTTCAGTGGTGCCAGGTTCTGCTGCAGGAGGTGCCTCGTGGCTCTCATGCCATCTCTGAGAAGCAGCAGGAGGTGCTGTCAGCTCTATTTACAAAACACCTGGCAGCATCTGGACTGCTCAGATTCCTGTCCCGTGCAAAATCCCCTCTGCAACATGAAGTCTGAAAACTCATTTAAATATGACTCTTAATCATTTTCTCTATGGCCTTCCCACATAACCAGTGTTTCTTGAAATATCCAGCTAATCCCAACTGTTGCCAGTTCCTGTAGGACAAAACATTTGGAATACAGGAATCCTGCTGAAGCCTTCAGCATGTCATGGCACCACTGTTAGCAAACCTTCTGTGTTATTCCTTCATTTTTAATTGTTATTTTGATGTGAATCCTTCCTTATGAAGTCACAGCCTGGACAGCAGATGTTGAAAGTGCAATATTTATGTTGTAGCTCCTGGTTTTCAATATCCTTTATCCCTCAGTTTTACAGGAGCCTAAACCACTGGTAAGATGATAGACCATGACTCAGAAAATTATGAGAAAAGCACAGTGCACTATTTTTGTGAAAGTATCCACAGCTTTCTATGGATTTTCTTATTCCTTCCATGTACTGAGTGCTTTTAAAAGAAATGGTAAAACAGCAGGACATTTTACAAGCCCAATTTTCCTTACAGCTGAACTTCAAATGATGTCCTGAGACTGCTAAAAGGTGCACAAAGAAAACTGGAAAGAAAATAAATGTCAAGTGAAATCCAGCTCAGAGCAATAGGTTTGAAATTCTAGCAGGCATTCATGAGGTATAAAAGCCTGGAATCTCACAGAGCTCTTTCCTTTGAGCCATGGGAATTTCTGCAATCATATGGGTAAGCTGCAGGGTTTACTTCTTTGTTATCAAAGCTACCCACATGCCTACACACTCCCTCCAGCCTTACATTTGGTGGCAAGGCACTGGATTAGGGCTGTGTCTGCTCCTATTTTTTTTACAAATTACCCAATTATTAATTGAAGATAAAGAGGTTCCTTCACAGAACAGTGCACTCTCTTATGATAATGCAGCTTTCTCATGTTTGTTTGTTTAGATTACAAATCCTCTAACCTACATTTACTGTCACAGAAATAGAAATGGGCAGAAATTGTTCACAAGAGGCTGTAACACACGTGGGTTTTTCTTCCTCTAGAGGACACAACTGTATTTTAAAGGTGAACTTCAGAAGGAAACTGAGCAAGAGCTGTGACAGTTCACTGCAGTTCAGCTTAAAACAAATAAAAGATCCAACAGTGGATACCCTGGGTCAGGAGATTCTTTCATTTACTTTCTCATATAAGAGGGTGGCAGGCCCTGGCACAGGGTGCCCAGAGCAGCTGTGGCTGCCCCTGGATCCCTGGCAGTGCCCAAGGCCAGGTTGGACATTGGGGTTGGAGCAGCCTGGGACAGTGGGAGGTGTCCCTGCCATGACAGAGGGTGGCACTGGATGATTTTTAAGGTGCTTTTCAACCCAACCCACTCTGTGGTTCTGTGTTTCTAATATCCCCTGTATTCCAGCCTGATGAGCCATCAAACAAACAGACCAGTGTGTACTGTCATGTGAACCCCACATGCCATTTAAACACATTAAACACACAAATCAACATAGACTAGGGGGAAATCTGCTCAAAAATAATGCTCAGGTAGTTTGGAAAACCAGGGGAAACTCGAAAGTCAGAGAGTTGTCCCCAAAGGATCAGACTGCCAGGGGTCTGGATCTGTCACATCACACTGGCAGCAAATGCCATTGCCCATCAGTCATGGCCACTAAATCAGAGGGACAAGTGCATGCAAGGCTTTTTGTCTTCTGAGTATACTTGATAGGCTAAACCCACTTCTTTCAAGTCAGCAGTGAAGAGTAATTTGAGGGGCAGGAGCACAGCTTGCTTACGTGGAGGCTGAACTTTCACTGCCATGATTATTTTCTGTTTGTTGGGGATTTTTTTTATTATTTCTGTCAGTTAATTACAGAGAATAACAATCTGTTCTGAGAAATGAAGACATTAAAGAAAGAAAGAAATGTTAACTTGAATTAAGCTTTCATTTAAATTGGACTATCCATTTCACATCAAACCCCTATCTAGACATTCTCATTGTTCTCAAAGGAGTTCTTAAAGGGGTTATAATTAAGTTGACATAATTCAATTCAAAGTTAACTCTTATTAGCTGTCATGATGCTATCATTACTTGGACAGTTACTGTGCAGTAAGAGAAGCAAAGAAAGGAAGCAAACAACTACAAAATAATGGCCCACAGGATGTTTTTGCATGGGGAACTTAAGGCAAAATCAGGCTTTAACTGCATCTAACCCGAGGATGTGCTGTTTGCTACAGATATAGAGGGGGGTGAAAAAGGTCTTTGATGCTTTGAGCTCTGCCCATCCTTCCTCATTGTGCAGCCACTGCCCTCAGCACTGATCACCACTTTCTCCCAGCTCCCTAAAAAGCTCTGTGATGTGTTCATAAAGGAAATTTTGTATGTGATACAATAATTTCTAACCTAGCTACATCCACAGTTCATAAAATTGCTATCTATCAGTATTCCTAGCACCCATCAAACCATCCACAAATGGATTATTCATTACTTTTACAGCCCTAAGTGCATGTAAGAGGCTTTTCCTGAGCATCATCTAATGCAGACTTTATATTGGTGTATCACTACAAACTCTAAGGTTGACTGGATGCATTCTGCTGTCCTTTGAAATAAAGTCTTCTTCAGACTGACCTGTCTATATTGAAGTAATTAATTATTTTTTCTTTTAAGTCATCTTGCCTTTTCATAAAAGTTATTTTTAAGTTCACTTATTTGTCATCATGGATTATGTTACATAAGCTTCAGAGGAGCAGAATTAATTCTGGTAAGCTGGATCAGTTTAAGTACATGTGGGTCAAGTTGCAACTTCTCAATTTTTGGCAAACAGAGAGCAATTGCACACTGCAATTCCTCATAACTTGAGGTCATAAATATTGGTGCCTGCAAAGCCTGAATTGATCCATGCTCATCTTTGGACATTTCCCTCTTTATAAAATGCATAGGACATGGAAAAAGAACTTCGAGTGCATTTTGTGCAGGGTTTGCCTGCAGCCTCAATCTATTAGTATTGCACCATGTTAAATAATTTTTGCTCTTATTAGAGCATCTATTTTTATGCTTATTTTTGTTTGTTTTTTCTTTTCATCACCACACATTGATTACACACAGGTGACAGCAAAGGAGGAGCACACTGAAACCTTTGCCCTTTTTCTCTGAGTTGTTCTTTCATGATCTCCCTTCACTGGTGTCATTTACACTCCTCATCTCCCTTTTAGGATCTCAGCTTTGGTCTCACTGATGTCCATAATGCAGTGTGCACTTATGCTGCAATGGAAAACTCCAGATTTTTCAGATCTGAAGGACCCTGTTTGCAGCTTCTTCACACTGGGAGACTGTCACGTGTTCAAGCAGTACCCTCCAAAATCAGCAATACCATCCATGATAAACATAGAATCCTAGAAGGGTTGGCTTGGGAGGAAGGTTAAAGATCTTATGGTTCCAACCCCCTGCCATGGGCCACCATCCCAGGCTGCTCCAGCCCCAGTGTCCAGCCTGGCCTTGGGCACTGCCAGGGATCCAGGGGCAGCCACAGCAAAGCTGGGAATTCCATCCCAGCCCCTCCCAGGGAACAGTTCCTAATTCCCAATATCCCACTCAGCCCTGCCTTCTGGCAGTGAGAGCCATTCCCTGTGTCCTGTCCCTCCATTCCTGTGTCTGTCCCTCCAGCCCTTGGCAATTGTCTCTCTCCATGTTTCCTGCAGCTCCTTCAGGCCCTGCAAGGCCACCCTGAGCTCAGCCCAAAGCTTCTCCTGTGCAGGTGAACAATCCCAGCTGTGCCAGCCTTTCCTGCCAGCAGAGCTGCTCCATCCCTCTGCTCATCCTGCTGCCTGCTCTGGGCTCTCTGCAGCAGCTCCAGCTCCTCCCTGGGCTGGGACAGGGCTGGGGCAGCTCTGCAGGTGGGGTCACACCTGAGCAGGGCACAGGGACACAATCACCTCCCTCAACCCTCTGCCAAAACTGCTTTTGATGCAGCCCAGGGTAAAAGCTCTGATGTCAAAACATCACCATAATTAAAATGGTGATCTACCAGTAGACAGGTAGAACAGGGAGATTTCCCATGGTGATGGAGTTTGCTCTTCCATGCAGAAAGTGCTTTCATGTTGGTGGCATAAGGCTGAAGTTCAGCAAAGCCTTTTCAGAAAGAACCTGTCATCATAATGCACTAGACACTTGATTTTACATCTTTACACACTCAAGTGAAGAATTAGCAAGCTTGTAAAACTGTAAAGCCAATTAAATGTATCTAATTTTGCAGCTCTAGGGATCTGTGCATTACTTTGCCCATCCTGGCACAGGCTGTAATGGCACCAAGCTGAGTAGTAAAAAAAATCAGTTTGAAGACCCCATATAGTGATTGAGTGGATGGGACTCTTGTCACTTTGCTGCTCAGAATGTTAGGCCTCCATTTCCAAGCCAAGGTGCTCTAATGTTGCAAGCATCACATCTCAAAAGGCAGAATTCACAGGCCCCAGCAATATCTTTTAATAGAACAACTAATACAGCTGGAAATAAATATTCAAGATTTGAGGCACATTATCCTTTCATCATCTCTGAAATAGAAGCAGCAAACTTCAAAGCTAATGCAAGTAGAGAACAATTGTTCAGAGTTTAGATATGTTAATCAGACCATTTTATACAGAAGATGGTACTTGTGGAGTACACAAGAGGAAAGGAATGATAAAGAAGTTACCTTGTGCAGCAAGGAAAAGAAACATTCAGAGGAGGAGAGGCATCATCTGCAAACCCCCTGTACCCAACAACTGCAGATAAAAATTGCTCCAACAAGCAATCTATTCCCTTCTAAGGTGGGTTGGGTGAGCTACCCCACGGAGGAGCACATCATCCCCTCTCTGCTGACTCCAGCAAAGCTTGAGCAATTAGCATGAGCTGAAGCTGCTCCTGACAAATGCCACCCTCAGAGGCCACAAGCCAGTTGTGCAGGTAGCCCAGGAGCCTGGCTGGCTCTGGACAGCTGTGTTGGAAAGGATGAATCAGGAAAACCTTATAAATATGAGTGCCTAGCAAAAGACCTTGAGAATATGGAAACCATAAGCGAGACTGAAATGAAAGCCCTCTTTGAGATACCAAACCTTAGTTACTAAATAACTAGAAGACAACAGGATGGCCGGCTGAAAGTAATCCCCTCTTGATAGAACAATGCCTTCTGCTGGAGAGCAGGTCCAAAGGCCAGAGAAGACACTGCTAGCTTGGCAGAAGGGTCCAAAGAGTAGTTTTTAGGGTTTAAAGTATAACACATTATGGTAATGTAATGATTCTTATAGGCTATATGTAAATGCTATAGGATTTGTATCTTGTATTGGATTGGTTAGTGGAAATTAGAATATTCAACATAGAAGATTTATTGTATTGTAAACAGGAAAATCTCTCTCTTACCTCTTACTTCTCCCACCACTCTCTTACTTGTTCCCTTTACCTCACCCCCACTCTCTCTGTCCTGCTCTGAGCTGCAGCTGGCAGCTCTCACACCCTTTGCAATAAACTGCAAACTCCAAGATCAGAATCTGGAGAGCTCCTGAGCTTGTCCTGGTGGCCGTCCCCCCACAGAGAGTCTCCCCCAGCTGCCCTGTACCTTTGGCCAGGGGCTCCACGGTGATGATCTCGCTGCTGTTGCCTCTCCCCGCGGCCGTCACGGCCACCACCCACACGCTGTACTGGCGGTTCCGGCTCAGGTTGGGGATTCTGTAGGAAAATGAGTCGGGAGAGGCTTCAAACTCGCTGATCACCTGTGGTGGGAGAGACAAATGTTTCCAGGCTAAAATAAGCAGTATTTGGAGAAAATGTGAGTGCTACAAAGCCTGCTACTTCAGGGCTCTTCGGATGAGCATCAATTGCTCCAAACAGATGGCAGATGGCAGTAAACAGAGAAGACACAGGAACTTGTTGCAATCCATTCATATTCAGTGAATTTGTGTCGTGTTTACAGATTGGTTTTATTCAGATTAGGACTTTTATGTGCCATTTATTTTTACAGGGTTGGATAAACAATGGAAGTGAATAAATATGGCTAAATTTTACCATCGATAGTTCTGACAAACTGATTTAGCTCTACACAAAACTTTCCCAGTGGAGGATTCACTGCTGCATCTGCTGTGAAATTTGGAATTCACAGAATCACAAAAGCACAGAATCACTAGGTTGGGAGAGACCTTTAAGATCACTGAGTCCAGCCCATGCCCTAACACGTCAACTAAACCACGGCACTGAGTGCCACATCCAGTTTTTGACTATTAAAAGTCTATTATTTCTGTCACCTAGAACCTTTGGTGCTCCTTATTCCTGGGTTTTGGTGCTTATCCCTTCAGCAGTGGACAGAACCAAGGAATAAAACCATGCTCTGTTACAGACTGTTCAAACTTCCCCCAAGTCTAGTTTTGTTCCATCACAAAATTACTTCCATTCAGAGACTCCCAGCTGAAGGTCATCTCAGCCAGCTGGCTGCATTAGCAGGGAAGGACAAGTGCTGGAAGAAATGCCAGTTCAGTCTCTCCTCTGTCACTCAAGTGCCTCAGCCCAGGGGCTGCAGCAGAGCCAACCAGCTGCTCTGCAGTCCCTGCTCATCCATGAGAGCTTCTGCAGCCTGCTTGGAGCAACCTGTGCAGGGAAAGGTGTGGAGGAACACACAGATCCCTCCAAGGGGCTTTGAGAGCTCAGCACATCCTCCACAGGAAGAGTGAGGAGGAAAATCTCAGCTCTGAACAGCATTACAGCACTCAGTATTGCCACTTTCATTTCTGACATGGGCTTTGTGATGCCTGCACGTAAAAATAGAGGGGTAATGAACCATTGGGATGAATAATGCTCACTTCCCTGTGCAGTGCTGAGCCTGGTAATGGCTAACTAACACCAGGCTAAAAATAATTAGAAGGTTAATGACATAGAAAAGAAGATTTTAGCAGGAATCAGCATTAAAAATAATGCATCAATGTAATCTAAACTTGGTTCAGACTGACAAAGTGTGCAAGGAATCTCTTTGATATACAAATATCTGCTTGTGGTAAAGGCCAATTCCACCTGATTAGCATTTCAAAAGGCACATTGACCTGAAAACATTGGAATAGTAGTCCTTCAAAGTGAATTCCAAATAAATAAGAGATGTTTCTGAGATATCATTAAACACCTCTCCATGTGAACTGGCAGGCAGTTTCAGCTGCTGAATGGGTCACTGCACTTCTCTGTTCTTCAGCTGGCATCTCCTGCAGCCAGGGGAAGAGGGGAGTTCATCTCCTCTCACATTTGAAATCCAGAGTGAAGACATCTATCTGTAAGCCAGGCACCTCAGCTCCCTTAGGGACCATGCAGAGGCTTCTACAAGAACACGTTCTTTTCCTTCCATGGAGAGTGACTTTTTCTGGGAAGACTGGCTTGCTCCAGTCACATTCCCCAGGCTCAGAACAAGCCCAGAGGGGGAACTTGCCATATTTTCTAGCCAAACTCATTGCCCCTTTGCTTGTCAAAATGCCAAATTAGTTTGTCCCATTTAGCCAGCGTTTGCCTGGATTCCCACTTCTGATATTAAGAGGTCAATGCAGCCAGACACCTTTATTATTATGTGAAATATTGCAGCAGGCTTTGAGAACCAGCTGCCTTGACATTTACACAAGAATATTGGACAAATGCCCATAGCTTGACAGGCTGGATCTTTGTGAGGTCATACATAAAACCTAATGTATTGATCATGGCAGAGGAGGCTGAGATTTAATATTCATGAGGCAGCATTTCCTATGGTTAATTTGAAAGTCAAAGAGGCCAGGCTGTCTCTGGCACTTAGGCTCCACTTACTAATGCAGTTACCTAGCACAGGTTCCTTCCAAACCACCTGCTGACATGGGACATGGATACAGCATTTAGGAGCAGCCAAACACCACAGAATTCCTTAGTGCCAACTTCCATTCCAGCAGCCATCAGCTCTTTCTCACTGGAACTCCAAAGATGGATAAACAGCAGGATTTTCTGCTCTAAAGCTTTTAAAACACTTTGTTTTCAGCTCCTTTCTGTCTCCCAGCATCATTCACCCATTTGCATCTGTGGCTATTTCAAATGTAAAATCAATTATTCTCAAAATTAATTTATTAATTGAATCTGGTAAATGCATCTTCACTAAATTAGCAACTCTCATTTTTCTTGAAACAAACTGCTGTAGCAAATTATTTTGGTTTTTAACTGGTTAACACACATTTCCTCAGCTCACATTCCTTTTTAAACACTTGGGGATGCTTCAGTGACAAAGAATCGATTTTACTTTAAACTTTTGCCTGTCATTTCAATTAGCCTAACATGCCAGAGACTTTGATTACACAAGAAAAAAAAAGAAAAAGGCAGCTTTGTCAGCAAAGAGAAGATTAAACAATTGAAATGAGAAATATTTAAAGGAATGTCACCTTGTCACATATTGGCCTGTGCATGTGCCAGTATAAAACATAAACTGCTGCTCAATCTTAGAAGCAGTAACATGCTTGCTCAAGAAATTTGTTTTCCTAACTGCTATTTTTCTTCAGCTTATGGATGATGGGTTAATTTTTACTCTGTCTTTAGCTCACTGTCTAAGCAGGAGAGACAGAGATCAGTCTCTGAAAGCCAGCAAGGGCTGTGAAGAATTAAATGACATCCTAGTCCTTTATCAGAATGCAGTCAATCTACTTCCCAACCAGGCAATGGCAAGAGATGTTGAGGAGCAGCTGGTGCAGAGAACATCATTTTCCTCTGCAACTTCAGCCCAACTGGTGTGCATTTCTTTGCACACTTTGAAGGAGCTTGCCATCTCATGGAATTTCTGACTCCTATACAGTAATGTGCATAAACTCTGATCCCTTTGGCTTCTATTTTTGACTGTTTCTTCTATTTGTTGGTTTGTTTGTTGTGTTTTTCAACATAACCTTGGGGAAAATAAAACATTTCTAACAATTTTCCAATTGGGGAGTTTCCCAAGCAGGGAGTTAAGACAAGAGACAGCATTTAGTGTGGGCTGGAAGATTATTTTGTGAAAGATAGCCTGCACCTTGCTTACCACTGGTTCTACACAACTTCTGATCAGGTAAGTGAACTACAGATCTCTACCTCATCATTCTCTGCAAGTTGCAGGAAACCTGGAAGTGAACTGGGAAAGCCATATAGAGACTTCTAGGACATGAGTGAAAGGAGAAACAGCCTAGGTTTGTGGTGGGTGCTGTGAAGTAAGAGCAAACACAAGTTGGTTACCTGTGTATTGGCAGCCTCATGTTGAAAATTAAATTCAAATATCAATAATATATATACTACCTAGAGTGGGGTGCATGCTTTCACCCCAGTTTTAGCTAGAAAATATGGCATCATCTAAAGATGGAGCTGGAAGGACTCAGAGATCACCTGAGCCTATCTTTGTTCTTTAAACGAGGTTCACCTGTGCCTGCACGATTTCAAACAGATGTTTCCCCAACCTGATTTTGAAGACTTACAATAAAAAGAGATTTTGCAACTCCCTAGGCTGCACAACCCATTCCACTGCTTAACTAATCTCACAATTAGAAATCCCTTTTAAAAAAAAATCTAGCTTGAGTTTCCTGCTGCAGTTTCAACCCATCGCTTCTTTTCCAGTCTATTAGGAACATGAAGAATAGATTATTACCTTGATCTTTGCACCAGTCTTTAATCTACATGAACTTTTATCATTCCTTTCCCCACCAGTACTCTTATCTTTTTACAACTAAATAACTCTGGTGCTTTCAACATTGTCCAGAAATCCCATTTTCTCTATCAGTTTCTCTAATAATATCTTCTGTTATCCTTCACACTGTCTAAGGATGGTCCATAGCTTTCTCACAGTTTCCAAACCTGTACTCAACAATTCCAGGGATTCTCATTTGGCCTTTCAGGACAGGATTATAAAGGCTGGTAATGCTCATCTTGGGAGGCACAATAACCTCAAAATCCTCTTCTGAAGAATCAAAAGAATTGCTCTCTACACAGTACTTTTGCAGTGGGTTTTTCAGGGAACCCATTTTCTTGCTAAATTTTATCCAGCTTTTTCCAGACCAGTTTCCCGGTTCATCAAGACCTGCCTGAATTCTGCTTCTGTCTCCTGTGTGCATGCAATCCCTCCCTGCTAAATTAAAAGGCAGCCTCTCTATTTCATTATCCAGGTCAGTAATGGAGCCACTGAACAGAAGTGGGCTCAGGAGAGACACTTAGGCTGCTCCCTCCTGCCCACAACAACGAGCCACTGGTTTTGCAGCCTCCCACAGAACAGCACTGAGTTTGCTATATCTGGCCTGAGTTAAACCAGTGAAATGGTGTTTGCATAGCTGGGTCTCTCTCAACAAACATCCATCCTCTGGGCTCAGCTCCACTGCTAAAAGGGAGAGAGCAGGAGGTGAGTTGAGCACTCCATGCCAGTGATCCACACTGATTCTTAACTTGGTTTCTAGCTCAGGTTTGTGCTGCTCTAAATAGCTCTTTTCACAGCAATTCTGCTTTGGAGGGGCTCATAAGTATAGACTGACATCAGTGACCATCACATCCCCTGGGCCAGGAGCTGCTCCCTGGGCTGTTTAATCACTGGTACAGATGAGGCCTAGAACAAGAGCTGAGCCTCATTAGTGATTAAAAGTCTTCAATTCTATGTGGTCAGAAAACAATGATCTCCATCTTTTTGTACAACACCATCACAGAATTGTCTACCTTATCCTATCTCAGGCATTGCTGCTCCTGGAAACCACAGAATCATCAAGGCTGGAAGAGAACTTCAAGTGCCACCATCACCCCAAACCCTGTCCCCAAGGGCCACATCCAGGCTCCTCCTGAACCTCCCACAGACAGTGACTCCAAACCTCCCTGGGTTGCTCATTTCAGTGCCTGACCACTCTTTCAGTGAAATTTCCACTTCTGATATGCAATCTGAACCTCCTCAGGGGCAACTTCAGGCCATTTCTGCTCATCCTTTCTTTGGACATGGCAGAAGAGACTGACCCCACCTCGCTAAGAACTCCTTTCAGGGAGTTGTAGAGAGCAGTGGGGTCCCTTCAAAACCTTCTTTTCCCCAGACTGAAGAGCCCCAGTTCCCTCAGCTGCTGCTCCTAAGACTTGTTTTTCAGACCCTTCCCAGGACACACTCCAACCACTTCGAGGTTCTTTTGTGAAGTGAGAAGCCCAAAACTCAACACAGAACTCATGGGACAGAGAGTACTGAGATGTTCTATTCCAAAAATCACATTTTAGTGTCTCCTGCACTCACAAGTTATCCAGTACTGAGGGTTACACTAAGTTGTTTCCACCTGGAAGCAAACTGGGGTAGTAAAAAATCAATACATATCTCTATTTATAGGAATGAACTTCAAGTTCTGCACCCCTGAGAAGAGCAGACAGAGCACTGCTGTGCCCTCTCAGTGAACTCCCTAAAGATGTGAATGTCTGCTTGAGGTCACAAATTGTACTTTTCTTGAGGACTCCTGGCTTTTGCCTTCCTTTCACAGATGGACCCACTCTCAAAGCTCCAAATAACAACTGATCCTGGACTGTGGTGTCCAGTCAGGCTCTTGGCTGCCACTTTGGTCTAACAATGCTTTCTGATCAGCTGTTGCCTCATGTTTTGAAAGGTGGCATCTGTTTGTCACTCAGCATTATTGAAGGTCACTGTTGGAAACAGAAGCTGCGCACAAAAGTGAATGCAGCTGCCATATAACATTGCAACTAATTTTTTTCACCTTTGTTGTGGAACTAGTATGTTAGAAAGATGGAAATTTTGGGAAGAACAGAGGCAGCTCCCTGCCTTACCACTGGCAGGAAAATCTTGCTAATCCAAAGAATCCCAGAATCCCTGGTGCTGGAAAATCCCTCCCAGCCCAGGGAGTTCCAGCTGT
The DNA here is from genome assembly GCA_034336665.1 of Luscinia megarhynchos. NCBI lineage: Eukaryota > Metazoa > Chordata > Aves > Passeriformes > Muscicapidae > Luscinia > Luscinia megarhynchos. Next base: position 3,928,773 of record JAPFBE010000003.1, read on the forward strand.
GCCCATCCCCACCTTGTCCCCAGCCCAGAGCTCTGAGTGCCACCTCCAGGTGACACCTGCAGGGATGGGCACTGCAAACCTCCCTGGGCAGTTCCAATCCCTGAGCTCCCTTTCCATGGGGAAATTCCTGCTGCTGTCCAACCTGAGCCTTTCCTGGTGCAGTTTGAGGCCATTCCCTCTTGTCCTAGGAGCAGAGCCTGACCCCCCACCTGGCTCTTCCTTCCTGTCAAGGAGATGTAGAGAGCCAGAAAATCCCCCTGAGCATCCTTTTCTCCAGGATAAACACCTGGAGCTCCCTCAGCTGCTCCTGAATTCTCATTTCCAGGTATTACACCTGGAAGAAAACCCCCTGTCTGGACTTCCAGGCAGCCCAGTTAGGGTCCACCACCTGCCTGTCCCTTTGGAGCAGCTCCTGGAGAGTCCCTCAGCTCCTGGTCAGGGAAGCAGCTTGTGGTGTCATGGGCTGGTGACCACAGTAAGGGCAGGACATCAAGGACTTATTGTCAGACTGTATTGATATCCCTGGGTGTGAGACAAGGGAGTGAGACAAGAAGGGAGGGTTATGAAAAAATCAATATCAAATTTGTTTTGGTAGGGCTTTACAAGGAGACCTTTTAAAAATCATATAAACCAGCACATCTGCAGAATCAATTTATACTCTGTCACATCCCTCCTGAGGTCTGCTCACTGACAAAAATAAGATAGGCAAAAAAATGTAAAGTTGACAAAGCAATTAAAATAATGAATGTACTTTGTTTGGGAGCTGGCACCAAAGAAGTGAAACAACGACAAAAAGGCTAAAAATAGAACATGTGGTATATGAAAAAGACACATTTTAAATGCCATCCAATATAAGGTTTTAAAATAACCCCCAAATTATGCCCTATTTCTATGCTAAATAAAGCACACAGGAATTAATAAGCATAAATATCTTCACGCTGTAAAAAGGGCTGTATAGATACAGTGATAAATACTGCATGTAATACACAAATCAATGAACATAAATTTAAAATTCAACCTTACAGAATCTGCTGACTCTAAATAAACTTCTGTTCAACAGTAACTTTATCTACTCAGCCAACTTCTGCCAGCTACTTCTCTTTTCTCCAAGAAACTTCCAGCATCCTTCTAATCACTGAAAGATTTACAGTATGCAACAACAGATCATTTCTGCCTTAGAATTGCATCAATCTATTTTCCAAAGTTTTCTTTCATCCAGGTCTTTAATCTGTAGAGGAAATGAGGATCAGAAAGTGTGATGCAAACCCAAAGGTAGAATTTAGACAGATCCTATGCGAAATCAAGACAAAACTTGTGTCTGCCTGAAATAATTGAGAGGAAAACACCTGGATGATGGGAATTTATGACAGCTAATAGTTTAAAGATCTATGTTAAGGTAATTGTATCTACTTCCACATCTAGTTTATGTTGCAGATCAGCTGGTTTAAGATAAGCATGTATACTCTCTCTAGACTAAACAAAGAGAAGGGAAACTTTAAGAAGGAGATCTATCCAGTTTATCATAGACATCTAGCTTCTTTCCTTAATGAAAGGAAATCCTTGATGACCCCAAAATAAGTATTTGTGACTATTGAAGGTGTCTGAAGTCAGAGTCTATGAATTACAGACCAGGAGTAGCAATTACTCTCTTCCACAGGGCAACCCCAGAGTCTCCTGTGTATGCTGGTTAAATCAAAGATTATATTTTCCTGTTAGTGGGTTTAAATAAAAGAAAAAAAATGAAAGAAATAGAGAAGTCTAACAGGCTAAAGAATATGTTTCTCACAGAAAAATATGAAAATCAGAAAGATCAGTAACTGTCTGCCTCAGATGTTGGTTAGTTTCCAATATTGATTATGTTTCCAAGTAAATTAACTTGGGCTTTGGCCAAATATAAGATTATTTCCCTCTTCTCCATCCCTACTTTGCACCTTTTCAATCACCACCTATTCCAAACCCAACTGTTTCACAGAAATATGAATCTGGGCTTTCAGCTTTCTACATCCTTTGGAGAAGTCCAGAAATGCAGATTACATTTTTCAAAGATTCTTTCCATCACAGGTACCTGGGGCTGACTGTAGTGTTTACACTGTGAGATAATTCCTAATCATCAGCCCTATTTCAGCACTGGGGTCTGCTTTGTGCTCTGGTTCCTCATCCAGCTAACCCAGTTTATCATGACAGCATCACCTGGAATCTTTGCAGGAATATTCTCACTCCATTGATCTGATTCAACAGTGCTGGAGGTTCTTCTCCTTCCAGCCCTCAGGCTTCTGGTCTTTTGAAAATTCAGTCAAAGGTGGGTTTGAGGGACAAATCTCTTAGCAGCATCCCACAGCTAAGCAACAGTTTCATCAATCAACATTTCAAAACTACAGGATTAAAGACTGGAGAATAAACTGGTTCTTATCTGAAATCTTGGGTTCTAATATATACCTGTATGTTTTGCAAGCTTCTTGTCACCTTTGCCAATCTTTGGGTTCTTGTGCTAGAAAGTAAGGTAAAGATCTGAGAAAATACAGACCAGTGAAATAACCTGGCTGTCAATAATTAGTATGACATCACCCAATCAGAAATACAGATATTAAAGTCTATTTTGACTTGTTGGTTAGAAAAGTGTAGTCATTATGGTGGTTTTTGCTGTTTGGGTTTTGCTCATGCTAGTGGGTCACTCACTAATAGGAACAAACACATTAAACAGGATTTTCCTGCTGTTCCCAGCAAAGCAGGTCATTAATTTGTGCATCACTCTATGCTTTCTCCATAGCAAGCCTGGAGATTAATGGAAAGGAGTTATGTAAGTAGAAGTGCACTGTAAAAGGATAATAAATGGAGACTATTCTCCTTTCTCAGTGATTTTCCTTTTCAGGACACAGTCAGTTGGTTCTTGTCTTTCCTCCACTCATGTGGAACTCACTTAAGATGTGAAATAAGATGACCTCGCTCCCACTCTCTGATTTCCTGATAGTGAGAGCTAAAAGCAGAACTTGTCTGTGCACAGAAAGTGCTCAGATGGGAAAGACAAACAGTCCTGCCAGTGGCCTAAAATGTCATACGAGTTTTATTGGGGACTTTTAACTTATGAGACATCTTGGTGTCAATTTAATGTGTCTCTTTTCCTCAGAGAGTTGCACATTATCTCTACCACTCTCTGGTTCCCCTTGTTGTATACAGATTTTTGCCAACTTTTCCAGTTTTAAACTGCCATATAATAATAGAATTAAGGTTAGAAGGCTCCTCTGGAGGTCACCCAGTCCAACTCCCTTTTCAAAGCAAGTTTAATTGCATCAAGTGGCTCAAGGATTTGTTGACTGAAGTCTTGAAGATTTCCATTTATGGAGATCCCAGTTTGGGCCCCAGCTTCAATATTTGACCAGGATCTCATAGCAATTTTTTTCCCCCAGCTGATCAGAATTTCCCATATCAAAAATTCCCTGTCCTTGTGCATAGGCACTTTCTCATACCTTCCTGCACCAGGAAATGCTGATCCCTAACATTCCTTCTCCTGCCCTCAGCACCCTCCTGCTTCTTTGGGAAATGCTTTTTACCTCTTCTGAAGTCAAAGTTCCCCAGGCTGGCTAACCTGTGTGTCAGTGTTTCCAGACACTTTCTGACATCTAAACTGTATTTAATCTAATCTAATCTAATCTAATCTAATCTAATCTAATCTAATCTAATCTGATCCCATTGATTCTTCCTTAAATATTTTACTGATTTGAATGCAACAAGAGATTGGTGGTTGTTTTTTGGGGGTTTTTTTTATCTTTTCTCTTCAGAACACCCCCAAATCTCCTCTTCTGTTGCAGTTTGAAAATCCCTGGCAATGCACATGTACAGCCCAAGGCAGGAAGTGCTGGAGCATCCTCCTGAAGCTGCACAACCAGTAGGAACTGAACCAGCCCAATTTCTGTGCTAGGATTCAAACTGTGTTCCATGTGTGTGGCACCATGGGGAAAAAATCCCCCTGCCAGGATGGGAAAGCAGTGACAGCACTTCCCTGAGGTCTGGGCAGGATAGTGCTATGAGCATCCTGCCACTTCCATGGGAATCACCACTCTTAGAAGGAATCTGGCCACCATGGAACCATTACAGGTGGTCTTGAGAAGCCAGATCCCACAAAAAGTTGGATATGGATGTAGTAGGAAGTGGAGAGAAGCAAGAATGTAGGCTAGGAGTAGCACAAAGAATAATTTTTCTAACTTAAATTCTGGCATATTGTGTTTCTTATATTTGAAGAATAAAGGATATGTGGAGTCTCATATTTCTGTATTTTTTCCTGCATTTTCAGAATTAAAAAGAGAAAGTTTTGCCTAATTATGCCTGTAGAATACTATAGACACAACAATTAAACAGTGTGAAATTGGATCCTTGCTTGCCCTTTATCTTGGCCAGAAAATAGACTGCAGTGGAGAATCTTTTCCATTTTTCACACATTAATCATATTTGTGGTTTGAAACATCCCAGGCAAGAACTGTCCTTAGGGCTCAAAATACTTAAAGAGGAAATGCCTTTTGTTCTATACAGAGGCAGCAGAAGTTTTAAAAGCTTCTGCCTTTGCAAAGCAAACTGAACAATGCAAGAGGCAGCAAATCTTCATTTTATAATATATCAGGGTTGTATAACTGTTATGTTTGTAATAAAAATATGCACAATAGGACCAACAGAGTTAATTCTTTTTCCTGTTGGTGACTTAAACACCAAAGCAGTGTTCTTGTGCAAAGATCTGTTGTTAAGCTGTCTAGAATCTACTGTATTGACTTGTCCTCAGCAATAAAATACAATCTGCAAAGAATGCAGCTTCCCTCCCCATTGGTTTGCCTTTACCCCTGTCCTTCTCTCTTTCTTCTCACTGATAACTGAAAACTGAGTTTGCCTTTCTGCTTGAATAGCAGACTTTTAGCAAAGTAATTCTGCAGCCAGGGCTGTGACTGATGGCTGAAGTTTTTAGGGCTCCATACCTGCAGCTACAGCACTTGCAACTTATGGTGGCAGAAGAGATGATAAAGACACAGGTCTTTTATTTATTCTCCTCCTCACCCTAATTTAAGACCTCTCCCTCTGTCAGCTACTTGTCTCTGCCAGCAGAGAATCAAACAAGAACTTCCCTGGATATATTAAGTGTATCTGCACAGCAGTGTTGGCATTTGAGCAGCTCTGCAGCAGGCTTGTTTCACTGCAAAGCAGCTCTGAATCAAACAGCTTTTTTAGCTCACAATCCATTTCAGAATAAAAGATAACAAAGCATTTTGTTGGAAATAAAGCTGAGGGAGTGTGTCCTATATTAAATATGTCCTGAGGGCTTGCATTTGTTTAAAAATGTCCAACTTGGCTTCTGGAAACTGAGCCCCAGTGTAATTCCTGCCTCACTCATCACACAGGGCTGATACAGAAGATCTCTTGCTGCTGCAAGATCTGCAGAACAGTGGAACAGGGACTCATATATTCCTGTTGAACATATTTACACAAACATCTGTGTGTGCATATGTGTATTTATATGTACACACACCTGCCTGAAGGTAACAGCAGGATATGGAATCATAGAATGCTTTGGGCTGAAAGGGACATTAAAGATCATCTGTCCTGGGGGCAGGGACACCTTGCAGAACTATCCATGTACACATCAGCAATTAATAAAAAGCACAAACACCTCCAAGTGCCTCTACCTGGGAATAAGGTAAGATTCCATGATGGTTCATACATATCCCTGCATAATGAACACCACAAAAATACAGCAGTAAAATTCTGTTCAGGCCAAAAGAAGAAAAAAAAATAGCAACTGTTCTTGTCATTGTCTATCTCTGAGGTGTTCCAAAACGTAACCACAAAATAGAAAGTTTTGTATGTGAGAGACTCACATGGTAGAGAATGATATTTTTAGCTGAGGATGTTTATTTTCTTGGGGATGTAAATATAGGAAGAAATGTTGCTAGCAAAGCCCCAGGAAGAAGCATTGCAGCTTTGTGCATGAAAAATATCTGGAGAAGGCAGCAGCACCATCTGGTGTTCTCTCCATCCCCCAGAGAAGTGCCTGATCCCCACTCAGAGCTGTCCTCTAAACTCTGACCTCTTTAACCCACTGAGTGCCATAGAAATGTATGAATTGTGATGGAAAATCTCCAGCTAGTTTACATTTAAAGGTTTGCTAAAGATGCTTTGGTTTGCTACAAATATGAAATTAATGGATTTAGGAGACAGTAATCCCAAAAACATAAATCAGAGAATCACACAATGGGTTGAGTTTGAAGTGATGTAAGAGACCAACTTGCTCCAAACCCCTGCCTTTGAAGGCAGGAAAATTTCCACTTGCCTGAAGCACTTTTGGAAATTTCTGGAACAGTATTTTCCTTGTCTGTTAAACCATGATTGCATTTTTTACCTTTAGTGGGAAGTCCTGCCTTTAAACTGAAATCCAAACCTTGGATGAAACCTGAAATCCAAAACCTCAGATATAACATAAATAAGTATTCTTTTCAATCCACATGAAAATAAATATGCATGGGTATTTAGAGAGAGCAATTGGGCCTTGTGTTTAAAGATTGCTGAATTTCTTTGTGATTCAGAAAGGAAGAAAGATAACCTGATACTCAATTCAAATCTCCTCATGTCACTTTCTCAGTAAGTAAAAGCACATAGAGCTAGAGTGGGCAAATACTCCGGGCATAAATAAGCCTATTCAAAAGCAAATATGTTTGTTTATAAGTCATTATGTTCCTTCACACATGAATACCCAAGCCAAGAAGGCAGGAACTTGGATGAAAACAGGGTAAATAAATACATGCCTCCAGCTGCAACAGGACTCATGCATCTGGTCCTGAAAAATGTAACTTGTTACATTCTATATTAATTAAACCTTGAAAAGTACTCCAACTGCATGTTTTGAATTTATTTGTGAGCTAATGCTCTGGAATAGATTTTAAACAAAAAATTGCATAGTGGGAATAAACCAAACTGAACTCCCACTTCTCTCTGTAGCTCCTGGGAAGGCAAAGGGCAGGAGAGGGAGTGCAGGGAGAAGATGAAGGACTGGGATCTGCAGATGCTCTGCCAGCCTCCACAGAGGGGCTGTGGCACTTACTGTGGGGTAGGGGTGGGAGCAGAACACGGTGTATTTCCGGATGATGCCGTTCAGCTTCAGGGGAGGCAGCCAGGACACGAAAACCGTGGAGGCCGAGGCAGCAGCTGCCTTAACTCCAGCAGGAGGACCTGGAACTGGGAAAGCAAAGAGTGTTAGAGTGGCCCAAGGCAGATACTCAATCACCCCAGTGTAGCAGAGGAGCTAAGAGGAAAAAGGGAATGTGCTGCTGTGGTGGCTGGGCCCGCATGGACTGAGATGGGCACTCTGGCTTAGGGAGCAGCCTCCACACTGCCCATGCCAGGGAGAAGCTTTGGGGGGGCCTGACCCCATCCTTAAGAGGGGAGAAACTCTTCTTCACAGGGTCTGAAAGCAGAACCTGCCACTGATGGTTAAACTTCTGTGAAGTATCCCCTCCAGCCTTGTGTTGGCTTGATGTGGGCAGAAATGTGTATTCTATCACCATCTGTTAAACACAGGTGGGATAGTGACTCCTTACCTCCGTGGCACGTACCATCTGCTAATGGGCCATCTTTAACCCAGCTGGGGCAATCATCTTTATCTTCCCACAGCCCATCCTCCCTCCAGGAGATATCTCCTGTTCATGGCCAGTGAGTCCCAGGGCATGGCTGATAAAATTCCATCATCCCACTGGGAGATGCTCCAGCCAGGGGAGGAGCCAAGCCTTTCCTACCCAGATAAAAACTGAGATTTGGGACACCAAGGAACCTTCTTTCCACTGGATTCCAGAGGAAAACCAGACCCTTCCACATCATCCCTGGAGCTTCAGAGGAAACTGCACCTTCTCCAGGAGCACTGCTCCAGCTGAACCACATCTGCCCCTGCAGGAGGATGCAGCCACCATTGAATGGGACTGCTGCCAACACCCTGACTGCCTGACGGGTGTCAGCTTGGATTCTGACTCTGGCAGGGTTTGGGACTGTTCTTTGTAATACTGCATTTCTATTTTAATTTTCCTAGTAAAGAACTGTTATTCCTCATTCCCATATCTTTGCCTGAGAGCCCTTAGTTTCAAAATTATAATAATTTGGAGGAGGGGGTTCACATTCTCCATTTCAAAGAGAAGTTTCTGCCTTTATTGGCAGATACTTGTCCTTCAAACCAGGACATGCCTGCCTAAAATCATAGAATGAACTCAAGAATGGCTTGAGTTGGAAGGGAACTTAAATATCTTCCAAACCCCTGCCATGGGCAGACACCTTCCACTAGACCAGGTTGCTCAGAGCTCCATCCACCCTGGCCTTGGACATTTCCAGGGATGGGGCATCCACTGAGAAACCTGTGTCAGGGCCTCACCACCCTCACAGTAAAGAACTTCCCAAGATCCAACCTAAATTTCCCCTTTCAGTTTGAACTCAAATGCACACGTGAAAATACCTTGTCTGTGTTCACAGAAATTGCCAAACAACACCTTATTATAAATGGCCAGCTTTGAACACAGAACCCATGCCAAAGTGTTATAAATAATACACATATGGACAATTTAATGGCCATCCAGAGCAGGGCTGGGAATTTAATGAAGTGGAGTGTAAATGAGCCCTTTGCCCTGCCTGATGTGACCCACAGCCAGCAAGTGCCACATTTCCCCACACAGAATCCTTGTCCCTCACCCTCAGCAGCTCAGCCCTCTCTCTGCCACTGCACTGTATCTATTTCTCTAATTACCACAGCTATCTATATAACCCATCAAAATTATCACAGAGAAAGAGCTAAAAAATGCAAACCTCCTGTCTAAAACCACGTGGAAAAAGCATCAGCTCAGAAATGCTAAAATCTTGCTGCATAATCTTAACTACATCCCTTTGCAGCCTTGCATTTTGGGAAAGGTTTGGATTTCATGAGCATATGCTGGTTTTCAAACACACATTACACTGTACAACACTCTCCAGCTCTGGAAATACTCTTTCACTAATATCCAGAATTGCTAGATTTTTTTTTCCTGCATGCTGGAAATCACATTACACACAAGTTTGTACATAAATAAAACAAGGGCTGCATTTAACATCGTAATAAATGGGTTTAAAATTTCCTGAAAAACACACCTTGTGTCAAAATATTTGAAAATATATTTTTAAAACTGTGAAAATAAATAATTTGAAAGGTATTTTAGCATTGTGTGTGGTCAATATTTACATCAAATTATTAAAATAGATATGTTGCATTGAAAATTGCTACATAAGTTATTAAAGACAAAATGAAACAGTTTTCTGGACTTTGTTCTCTATAGAACAACTGCTTTATGTGGAATCTGATATTTTTGTCTGATTTCAAATAAAACTACCAAAATGTTAAAATTTCTTTTCAATTACCATTGCAATGCTTGATCAGCTTTCTTTACTTTCACTGAAAACAGTTATTGTGCACTAGAGGTCCCCAGACAGAATCCCTTGCCCAGCAAGCTGATATTTGTAGATAAATTCTGAATCTTTGCCCTACCTCAATTAAACAAGCAGATGTTGTGCTGCTACAGAACTTTGCCCATAAAGAGAAGTCAGTCCAATTTGGCATCTAAATTTGCTCATTTTTTGTGTAAAAATGATGTGAGGAGACCCTCAATTTTACATCTACATAGGTGGTCCTGGAAGATGTGAGAAAACTGACAGGCACCACTCAGTGCAAAGTCTCTGGATGTGCATTTTCTATTTATAGTGTGCTGAGAGAGCTAATTAGGCATCAAGTGAGAACGTCATGATGATAATTGCATGCAAACCCAGCCCCTCGCTGCAAAGGGGCTAATTCAGTTAGCAGCTCTATCCAATGCAGAGTAAATATTGATGCTTGACAGCATCCAACTTGTTATTTATACCCAGCTCATTAGAAATGCTATTTGCTCCTGCTGCTGAGGAGTGAAAGCTGGCTCTCCAGGGTAATTACCTAACCCACAGGAGGATTCCTTTATGGATAGCAATGTTTTCTGGAAATCACTTCAAATAGATGGATGAGGTTAATGCAATTTATTGTTGAATTAGGGTGTGATCTATAGGGACAGGTTCTGATGGTAATTGGTCATGGCTGTCGACTGTTGAAGGGATTAACTCAGAATTCATCTGGCATTTTCCAGTCATTGGGTCTACATGGGAAACATTCCTTGTCATTGCTTTCTGGTGTCAGACCAGCAGAAAGAAGGGGCCAGAAGGAAAGTCAGGAAGCCATACAGTAAAATTTTCAACCCAAGGATCCCTCCACCTCACTGGCAGCAATTTTTGCAGTGTTGCAAAAATTATTCTGAATACTCATTTATGAGTCCTCTTGTTGCTGCACTGCTGGGTTGTGCACATGAAAGCTGGGTGTCATTCTACTGTGTGTGTGGAAGTGATTACATTTCCTTGGCAGGAATCCTGCAGAATTTTGTCTGGTGCTTCACAGACCCCTACTGTTCTCTGTCCAGAGGGTCAAACCCAACCCCTGGACTTCATAGGAGTTATCTCAGCATTCACTAAAGCATTTCTTACTAAACTGGGTTCCTTGAGCAGCTGAAGAAGTTGTGGTTGGGGAATGTGGTGCCTGGCATATCCTGGAGAGGAAAATCCTGAGCCTTGCCAAGATTTTAAGGTATTTTCCCTCACTGCCACTGCATCCCCAGCCTTTCTGGCTTCAGTCATTATAAGCCAGCAGTATCAGGAGACCTGAGCTGTCTTATTCAATTCTCCCTGGACCTTTATTTAGCACACTGACTCCCACACCTCCCAGAAAGACAAACTGAATTTGCACAATTCCATAGATCCCCTTTTTTGTTTTTCCCCCATGGTTATCAGGGGTAAAACTATGGTGAGAAGCCAGAGGACACCTAGCCTGAGCACAGAGAAGCTGAGGATTGCTTCTAAACAACTTTGCAGCCTTCCAGGGAACAGATGTGGCAAATTTAAGATCAAAGATAGCCTCATTCTCCAGCTAGCAAGGCTTTGAAAAACATGGAAATAGCATCCTGCTTTCATGTGTAGGAGAACACTCTGTATTCCTGACAGTGCAAGTGGAATGCTAAAGCAGAGCAGGCAATTATCCTGATATGACAGGGCTGGGAAACAGCATTTAGATGTGCCAGATAATGGGGAGGAGCTCCAGGAACTTTCTCATTCTCCTTTTCATAAGCAGAGAGATTATCACAATTTTTCTTCACAGTACTGAGCAGCAGGGAGGCAAATTCACAGACTGTGGTGCATTTAGGAGTGATATCACAAATAAATCAGAAATCTGAGCCTTGTTCTGTAACAGAGTTTTAATTCTACACGACACAGGACTACTCCATTGCTGGTTGCTCTTAAAAAAATAAAAATAAACTCAACTCCTGACTGCTGCCTGTTTGTTCATGTAGATATCCCACCTACAATGCAGATCTATGCCAGCCAAAACCCATCCAACATGTGAATTTACTCTGAACTGGCTTCATATTAAGCCCACCATTTCTATCAAATCCTGCCAGTTTCCCAAGGGGAACATTTACTATTCTGTGTCTTCTGCTTCTTAGTCAGAAAGACAAAGTTGGAGATCTTTACCACTAAAAAAAAGGTGCATTAAGGGGTCATCAAGGGCAATTTTTCATCAGAGAGCCCAGTCCCTCTCATCAGCTCAAGTCCAAGCAGAGCTCTGATCCAAGGAGTACTGAACATGCACCTGACTGGATTTCTGCTCAATCATTTTAGAATAAATATAAAGCTTGCCAGATGTCTGTGCCTCTCATGCCAATGGTCAGGAGGCTTGGTCTCCAGGGAGAGAACAGAGAGGAGGAAAATCTCTCTGGACTCAGGCAGAGTGGGGCTGGCAGGGGCATTTGGTACTATTTTCCCTTCCTTCTTGCTGCAGCTTTTGCCTGGCCCTGAAAATGCCAGAGAGCTGAAAGCACAGCACTGCTGCAAAGGCTTCTGTGGCACACAAACAGCTTGCTGTACACAGGAATGCATTTCCTCAAAAAAAAAAAAAAAAAAAGGGAAAATAAAAAAAGATGTAAGAGAGAAATGTGCATCCTCCTGTGTCACAGCCAGCCCAGGTGCCTCCTCTGACAGACACCCAGCCCAAACTCCCAGCTGCAGGAGTCTTTCCTGGGATGGGGGCTCTGGGCTCTGTGTCCCCCCATGGTCTGCTCAAGGTCAGGGCACTGCTGCCAGCCAAGGTCTGTGACATCTTTCAGGCTTGTTCAGGCAGAAAATTCCTTGTTTCAATTGTAGTTTTCTCATATTGCATTTGCAGCACAGGAGCAGAGAGGGAACTTGTCACACACACTCCCTCTTGCTATGAAACAGAGAAGCCTTTTATACTGCATTTTGACCACAGCAGGGAAAAGAATTGGAAGAGTTGCTTTAATTTTTAATGGTTTATTAAATCAAGTCTCCAGGTGAAGAGGATGAGCAACTTATTAGAAACTGTAAAGTGGAAAAGGTAAGAGACAAAACCAGATCGAATTTTTTAAAATTGGACATTTCCCCTTGGCTTATTTTTCTACCAGGAGGAACTCCAAAAAGAGCAGCATCTTTTCTGAAGTCAGCTTTCAGAAAAGGGGGGGAGAAAGCTAGATAAAACCCATAAATATGATGCCACTGAAAGGAAAGCTCATTCCTTGAAAGCTCATTTCCTATTATTTGCTCGAGTTGTTCTCATTTCCTTTGCTGATCAGCAGCAGTGTCTGACCTCTGGTGTCTAAAATCAGTATTAAACATTATAAGAAATCAAAGTATCAACACATTCCATCCAGGATTCACTTGCTGGGTTACACTTATTTTGCCCCATTAGAGATTTCAAGCCTGCTGAAGAAATTTTGGGCTGATGTCTTTAGCTGAACACCAACAAAGAAGTCACAGGAGGCCCCAGCTGGCTTTTCCAGCAGCAGTGGAAAATGTTGCACCATTGATTTTACAATAAAAAGTTTCCTCTCATGTAGTAAAAAAAAAAAAAAAAAAAAAAAAAGAAAAAAAGAAAAAGAAAAAAAAAGAAAAAAAGAGAAAGGAATTAATGATGTGATATAACCTCATAGCAATAATGATGTGGAGGGCTTGGCAGCCACTTAAAAATATGCCAGATTTTCATATTTTATAAGAGGAGGTGGAATATCTTGTGTCATAATTTTAGCCAGAGAAGATCTGGGAGCAGTGATGGAAGGTTTCCATTTCTAAGCTCTGTTAAGATCACAACTTATTTATGTCATTAAAATGCCAAGAAGTGCTTAAACTCATTTCAGGGCAGGATCTTTTAGGAGCATTGGAATTAAACCTACTGAAAATAATCCTCTACAAAACATTTTTCCTTAGAAAATTACAGTAGAGATGTCCATTCTTCTGAGGAATGAAGCACTTGTTTGGTGCACAGAGTTTAGCAATGTGAATATTCTTTTCCTCTAACTTCCACACTCTTCAGGATGTTTAGATACAGGATTTTGGGTCTGGCTTATGCTTAACTGCAGGTCTCTCAATATCCCACTCAAAATCCTTCCTGCCCTTGATAAAAAGTTGTGTAGCTGAAGTCATTGTATTTTCTGGAACACCTTTCCATTTAGTTTTCTGGACAAAAGATTTAATGAATGGAACCAGTGTGAGGCATCAGAAAATCTGGAAAGTTTTGTCAGGCTGCCTTAGGGTGAGTGATTGCTGGGCAGCCAGGAGGATTAAAGGTGAGAGATGAGCATTTGCTCAGCTGCCAAACACAGCCTGAGGCAGTGTGCTCCCCTCAGCCTGTCTGATCCCAGAGATGGGGACAGCAAAAGAGCCACCACCAGGGATTGGGATGAGCAATTACACCCAGCTCCTGCTGGCTTAAATCCCACTGCCAAGGCTCAGGGCTGAGAGCCTTTGTGTTCAGAGAGAATTTAGGGAAAGGTTTGCTATGCTGGTATCTACCTAACAAAAGTAACTTGAAAATGCAGCATGTGTTTTACAGTTTTACATTTTAGATTTTATATTATAGATTGTTTTCCTTTGAAATAAATCCATCTACTTCCAAGCACTAGGTGTCCCAAGAGCATTTGAGTCAGGACCTGGGTGCTCCAAAGTAACTGTTAAAGGACTTTAGGCTGATATCAGAACATTCAGTGTTCAGACACACAAGTCTAGAGCTGAGCAATTTTCATTCACTTCATCCTCTGGATAAAGCTACAGCTTGGGGCCAGGTGATCTTATAATGTATGCAAATTTTAGAATGAATCCCTTAATATTTAATTGGAAAAAATTAGTAACTTTCATCACATAATTTTTTATTGGCAAAAAAGCACAGTAAATTCATCAAGTCAGTTAATTTACTGAACCTGCTCTCTTGTCACTTTTGTAAATCTCATTACAAATAACAAAAAGTTGGCAAATATATTCATATATTCACAAGTGACCAATAAAGTAGATAAATAAGAAAGGAAAATCCATTAACTAATTTCCTTGAAAACATATTGTGCAACTCATGAAACAATATTCAAGTAACCTCATTGACAGGACTGTGAGCATATTTATCTGTACCACAAAAATTCCTGATCCAGTTTTTCAAAAGCATTTAGAGGGATCCAAAACTACATTTGTACATCTCATAGCATTTTCAAGGCATTAAAAAAGGTTAGGGACAAAACCTCCCCAGAATTTAGAATTTTAGTGCTTCAGAAATAGAGCAGTGCATAGCATCCTACTGAGGTGACCTGAAGTGATTATAATAGTTACAATTACAATAAAGTTATTATGGAATCTCATGTGTCTGTGTACTATTAAAAGTTTCTTAAACTTTCATTGTTAGGAATTGAATTTTCCATGCTTTGATCTAGGAACAAAGGTATGATATTTTTGTTCTTTATCTTGCTTTTGAGGGAAGAGGTCTTGGGAGGATTTATATATATATATATCTGTATAAATATATATAGACTGAAAAGAATATTCTTGGGAGGATCTAAGTAATAAAAGACAGTTCCAGAACATCTCTCCTCCTTTCTCCATTTTCATAGAATATGGAGTGGTTTGGGTTGGAAGGGACCTTAAATATCATCCAGTGCCACCCCTGCCATTGCAGGGGACACCTCCCACTGCCCCAGGCTGCTCCAGCCCCAATGTCCAGCCTGGCCTTGGGCACTGCCAGGGATCCAGGGGCAGCCACAGCTGCTCTGGGCCAACCTATTCCAGTGTTTCACCACCATCACAGGGAAGAATTTCTACCTAGGATCTAATCTAACCCTGCCCTCTGGCAGTGGGAGCCATTCCCTGTGTCCTGTCCCTGCATCCCTTGTGAATTGTCTCTCTCCATGTTCCCTGCAGCTCCTTCAGGCCCTGCAAGGCCACCCTGAGCTCAGCCCAAAGCTTCTCCTGTGCAGGTGAACAATGCCAGCTGTGCCAGCCTTTCCTGCCAGCAGAGCTGCTCCATCCCTCTGCCCATCCTGCTGCCTGCTCTGGGCTCTCTGCAGCAGCTCCAGCTCCTCCCTGGGCTGGGATCCAGAGCTGAGTTTTCAATCTCTGAATGCCTGAGTACAATATTTGCCTGAGACAAACATTTCCTGGAAGTGGGAATGGCAAATGCTTTCCCTCCTTACCATCCTCCTTGGTGCGGGTGAAAATCTGCTCGCTCCTCACGCCATCCCCAGCTCGGGTGAAGGCCAACACCTGGATGCTGTAGTTGGTGTATTTTTCCAGGCCATCCAGCTCCAGGGATGGCTGGGTAGTAGTGACATTCTTTATCTCTCCCAGCTCTATAAAATAAAATAAAAAAAGGAAGTGGGGTTATTGCCAAGTTCACTCTTCTTCAGGCGTTGATACCTGCTGTGGAAATCTTGGGTGTCTCAGACAAGTTACGTCTCGTTATTACAGAATAGCAATGAATTACAATGAATCAAAATTAATTCATTTATGTCCTGACCTCTTACCACTTGAAGCAGACCCACTTTTCATTTTCAAACTCTTTTTTTGTTGCAATTTTAAAAAAAATATGATGAAGAGAATTGAAGAAATTCTACAAGTAATGAGATTTTTCATAAAGAATAGATAACAAGAAGAGATTATTGTGAAACATCCCCTAAAGAAAAGAAATGAGAATGTTGGTTATCTTCATAAAGATTTTCTGGTTATGAGAAAGACCATTTCTCATAAGGAAAATGAAGGAAAAGTCCCCTTTATTTTAAAATATGCAGCAAGTGCTTCTGCAAAGCAGTTGATAGCAGCAATACTAGCTAACAGTAGATTTAAACACAGTAAAATCAGATTTACTTGCAGAAAGATGATGCACTTCATATTAATATCTTTTTTTAGATTTTTTTTTTTGCAGCAAGCTAAGAAGTACAACCCATATGGCAAAAAAAAACTTTAAACATATTTAGGGCAGCAAATAAAGCTGAATAAATAAAGAAAATCCAGTTTTAAGCATGGCATGAACATCATATTTTTTCATCATGTTGTGAGACATCACATTGGAGCTTAAATGTGGTAATATCCACACAGGAGCTGATCCAAAACTACAGGCATCACTGTAAACATCTAATTTTATGCCCTACATGTCTACATTTTTTCTGCATGCTTCTCATACATTTTTCATCTTTATTTTTAAAGGAATTGGTGGTTGATTTCCAAGTATTTTTAAGTCTACGATTAGCGTCAGGGATAATGGGCCTCTGGATCATATTTCCACTCCAAATTCCCCCTTCCACACTGAGACCAGGATTTGCACAATTGCAGGTTAGAGTGAACTGTGGTTCTGGTGGATTAAACCAAAAGAAGGGAGACAGCTGTGAAGAATTCACAGGGCAAGTAGGAATAAAGTCATGTGCATCTCAAACCTACTAATTTGTCTGATTTACAAGAAAGGGCCATACATGGAATTATCATCATGCAATAAATTGCAGATTAGTAAAGCATCACAATTCTCCTTTGATTCTTTCACTCAGCCTCTGCTCTGGAGCCTATTTCCCCAGGAATTATGCTAAGAGTACAAAACACAACAGAAGAAGTTGGCATGGAAATAAATAAGCTTTTCCCAAAGATATTTCCCTGTTTTGCCCTCAGCTATGGAGAGGAGATGCATCATATCAAAAAATAAGTGCTAGCATATTGAGCAGGCAAAGAGCTAACCAACCAAATTACAGTGAAAACCAGGTTTAGGTTGGTTTGTTCTGGATCCATGTCACCATTCTTTAAAAAAATCCTGGATTAAAAAATTCTGGACTTTGTAACTGAGGTGAAATTTGCTCAGGTCGTGTTGGGTACCACAGGAAGCCTGTGGAGTGTTGCAAACCCACTGGTGGGATCCTTCCCTGAGGTTCCTCCAGGCAGCTTTGCTGCTCTGTTAAGGCTCTAGGAAAAATTGCTCCCTCACAGGCAGACAAAGTTTTCTCTAAACCAAAAAGAAAAGAGAGGAAAATGCCTTCACACCAGAGAGAAAATGATATAAAGGCCACATACAGCTTTTTACTTGGTAATAGATGGGTGTCTCTCACCTCCATCCAAGAGGTTGGCCCAGTAGATAACCCTGAATCCCTGCAGGATCCCGTTCAGGGTTTCCTTTGCCAGCGTTGACCAGGAAATGGAGATGGTTTCTGGGGATGTGGCAGTGGCCTGCACATTCCCTGGAGGGCAACTGGGCACTGGAATAAAATATTCATCATTTTAACACAATGAAAACAACTCAATACTCAACTTTTAGCTACCCTTTATTTTCCCCTCTATCTCACCACACAAAATTTAATTACCATCACACATTTTAACAGTGGAAATCCTTTATTCTTGCTACAATCCACATGTTTCTGCAAGTGCAGCTATTTTCCCTGAAATGATTTCGATGTACTGTTTCCCTAATTGCTGACTTTTCCTTTAATAGGCTTTCTGTTGCCTCTTTAGAAATATAAGTGTGTTCTGACACTGAAATGTGCAGAATATTCTGTAAGCAATTTAAATATATTTTTTAAAAGTTTTCAGCCAAATTTGCATTTTTGTAGACAACTGCAATTTAAATTTAGAGAAGGGAGAAAAAAGTGGGCACGTCTTTAAAAAACATAGGAACAAATGGTCATAATATATTTTTGCTGATATTTAAAAAAATGGGAAAGTCACCCAAATCTAAGGCATGTTCTGTTGGCCATTTAGTGTCAAAGCAATACAGCAGTATTAGTAACTAGAATTGCTTTTAAAGCTCGTGGAATCTTTAATTCTAAGAGAGACCCAAAATTGAGTGACAACCAAAAAACAACAATTCCAGGAAAAGTAAGCATGCTGGATTCTGAAAGAAAAAAAATCCCATTTATTATAATATAAAATATATGCCTGTATGAACATACTGCCTTCTGTGGTCTTGCAGCAAGCTAGGCCTAGAAGCATTTAGAGTAAAAAAATACATCAGTCTTTTATGAATAGCCCGCCTCAAAATCTGTGGCTTTTGAGGAATTTAGATGTGTGATATTCCATTTTGTCCATGTAAGATTCAAGCTGGCACTGGTTTCAGGACACTGATATTGATTTACAGTAGCTGAAAATCTGACTTCTATGGCCTTTAGGATTTTAATTTGCTATTATTCTCCTCTGAAATATTGAACTCTTTTTTTTCGAATATGGGATCATTCTCTTTTTCCACTAGAGGACTCCCTTTCATTGTTTGAGAAATACTTTTTATGCAGTTTGAAAAAAAAATCTATATTATTCCTTGGATTAGACAGTGTAAATTTTGCCTGAAACAGCAATGATTTTTCTGTCACTGGATATCCTTGAAAAAACACGTCTCTCTTAAGACCAACAAGACAGTGCAGTACAAGAGCTCTGGTTACACAGCAGATTCATTTGAAAACAGTAGCAATCCAACAGAAAATACAATATTGCTTCACCTTCCAGACTTTCACTTCTCTAAACTATGAGATCACTTTCAAGCAAGGATGAGATCACAACAGTTGCAAATATGTGAACACCAGAGCATTTGGCTCCTTAATGGAAGTTTTGGTCTCAGTCAACATCATTAACAGCAGGATAAACCACACTAATAGGGTTATTTTTACTTACCTGGTAAAATAAATTCACTCTTTCAATGAAAATCAGAAAAGCTCATTGAGCAGGCTCTTCTCTTACACCTTTCTACCTAAAGACTGGTCTTTTATCATCCCTACTTTAATCGTCACTAATCAAACAAGAAATGCAACAAGATAAAAAGAGATAAAATAACAGTAACATTAATAATGTGTCCCATGAGAGCTGTTTGCCAAGGACCCACCGTCCTCAAGAGTCGTGGTGATGATTTCCTGAGAAGAAGGTCCGATGCCAGCCCGGTTACAGGCCTGCACCACCATGCCATACTGGGTGAACTTTTTCAGGTTGTTCAGTGTGTAAACCTCACTGTCCCCAGTGGTGTCGATGCTGATGATGTTGAACTGGAAGTTTCCCCCCGCGCTGTACTCCCGATAACCGATCTGGTACCCACGGATAATTCCGTTCTGCAAATGCTTCTTTGGAGCCTGAACACAAAATGGCAAGTTACACATCAATGCACACATCCAAAGTCAAATTGTTCCCCTAAAGTTTTGGAAAAAAAACCCCAAGTTTAACTTTTTATTTTTTTTCCTACTGAATGCAAGTCTATTTCTAGGCAACAATTCAACCAGCAATTTCAGGTGTGGGTTTTTTTTTTTTTCAAATCTTTGCTGAAAGACCTTTGAATGGTTCATGCACAGGAAAATCCAGTCAGGAGACACTCTTGAGTTTGAATTTATGAGGTTTTGTTCTCTTTTCAGGTGAATCAATCCAAGCTGAGTTGATAAGGGTATATTTGCATTCCAGGCCACCATTCACTACTAATTGTTTTTGCCAGGAGCCCCCACCTTTCACTGACCCTTTAGGAAGGAATTTACTGATCTGTGCAAGGCAGCACAGGAGTTTATTCAGTCCCGTGCATTAGGAAAATTTTATGCTGTGCTTTGAAATATGCTGCTGTTCATTCAGTGTGTAGTGTAGAAAGATGATTAGATAATGAGTGCTGAAGGCAACAATGATTTGGAAAGCAGGGACTTGCATACTGAATAGCTGCAATATATCTGGAATCCAGGGATATGGACAGCACAAAATGGTTGGCCATAATTATGTGCCACATTTCTCAGTCACAGTGCAAGATTCCCTGCTCCTGACTAGTGGAAATCATTTGTGTGTGTGCAGTATAAAATGATATCTAGTGCAAAGCAGAGATTTTCAGCTATTGACAGCAATACCTATAAAATTCTATTTAAATACTACAGGACTAATTTCTATATATGTTTTTGTTCCTGCCTGATTTTCTATCTATATAAGGCATAATTAGGATAAGCATTTTAAAGGCGCAGTTTGTAATCCAGGAGCAAAAATCTGTTTCAAATTCTCCAAATCTCTTTCAAACTCCCAACAGATGACTACAAGCTCATCTGCCTCCCTGCCCCAAGAAAAAGGTCTTTGTTACATAGTTTAACACCAACAAGTTGGGCTGTCAGAGGCAGCAACTTCTGCTGCTTCTATATCCCATTACAATTCCTGAGGAACAGATTCTCAAGAAAAACACTCATTTCTGCCACAGCACCTGCCTGTTTTGGGAGTTTATAGTCTACTGGACATAGCAAAACCAGGGTGAGATTTGTCTTTCATCCACTACCATCAAAACCATTCCTGTGCAGAAGCCCACCCCCTCTCAAATTTAAAATGTCTCACTGTATGAAACTGTATGAAACTGATTGAATAATCTCTTCAGTGTGGGAGTTGGCCTGACTGGGACACAAGATCAGCTGGAATTCACCCCTAACACACCAGTCCTTAGCTTCAAGCCCTGGGAAATATTCACCTAACTCAGATCTCCTTCCAAGAGCCTTTGGAGTTGTTATGTCAATTAGTCCAAGTTCTCCCCTACTGCTTACTTGTGTTCAAATATGATGTTGCTTCTAGAATGTTTCACACCCAAGACTATATATTGTTACCTCTCCCTTGCTTCTGGTCTTTGGAGGGTCCCTATATGTGTTGGGTTTCTGGACATTGTCCCTCTTTTTATTTCTCATTAAAGTAATTTTCAGGCACTCCATCGTTCCTGCTCCTTTTTTGTTATTTTGCACCACATCTACCCTGAAGTCAGGGGACCCAAAGATTTGCCACAGCCACTCTCCCTGCAACACTTCAGATGGTTTTTTTACTCCTACTTGCCTGAGAAACAGACACAGAACTTGAAGTGATGGTATAATTTCAATTCCCATTGTATTACTTTGATCAGATGTCGCTGATCAAATTAGCAGATTCAGATCTTGAGATCCTTGTATGTCACACAGCAGGGATAAGGATTGTGTTTTGGGAATTTTAAGTTTAATTGTTTCCTGTTTGAATATTTCTCAGTGTTTTTTGTTCAAAAACTCCCCAGCTGCTTCAGAAACATACAGGTCATTTTATTATATTATTCGTAAGTGTGTTACCTATTCTGGGCAATTCCATGGCTTTGTGATCTTTGTGTGCAGAAGGAAGTACTTTTAAGCTGGGGGTGGAAACTAAGGTCAAATTTTTGTTGCTGTTTGAGTTCAGATATATTCATAGAATCACTGAATGGTTTGGATTAGGAGAGACCTTAAAGCCCATCTTGTGCCACCCCTGCCATGGCAATCACACCTCCCACTGTCCCAGGCTGCTCCAGCCCCAGTGTCCAAACTGGCCTTGGGCACTGCCAGGGATCCAGGGGCAGCCACAGCTGCTCTGGGAATTCTATCCCAGCTCCTTCCCATCCTCCCAGGGAGGAATTTCTCCCTAATATCTGATCTGAACCTGCAAATTTTCAGTTTGAAGCCATTCCCTGTGTCTGTCCCTCCAGCCCTTGGCAATTGTCTCTCTCCATGTTTCCTGCAGCTCCTTCAGGCCCTGCAAGGCCACCCTGAGCTCAGCCCAAAGCTTCTCCTGTGCAGGTGAACAATCCCAGCTGTGCCAGCCTTTCCTGCCAGCAGAGCTGCTCCATCCCTCTGATCAACCTGACTGACAACAAATTAACTTCCAAACAAACAGTTTGAATAAAGCAGCCACAGCAACCTCTCCACTGGGAATTCTACAATTATACTTTCTCACTTTGAATTTGAATAAAATTAAAAACTTTGAAATTTTCATGAACTTCTTCATAATTGTTTTAAGTCAAGGGATTTTTTTCTTTAAATAAAATATTGACATTTTACTTGTTTCCCCCCCCCCTTTGAAACATTATACAACATATGCCAAGTCACTTCAGGACAAAACATTGGAATATTTTGCTTCACAACAATTCCAATGTTCCTTGTTACTATGACCTGAATACTTCATTTTGAGTTGACTGTTTGCACACATGACTCATTTGATAAATATTCCTTCTGGTGTATAGACATATTTTTTGTAGAAAATTGAGTGAAACAACTTAGTGTTCTTAGGGAAAAATATTGCAAACCTTGTCAGTAGCCATAGAACATAAGTTTCAGTCCTTGACCTTACTGCTTTTCTCACAAAAGGCAGTATTTGTAAAGCAGGGTATCAATGAATTTTGTAAAGTATGACATTCTATAGTTTTGTGTGTGTGTAAATAGGAATAAAGAGGAAAAGGAATATTCCCCATGTCTAAATTTAATGGGTTCATTTACTAATGTAAAGTACTACATGAAAAAAAAAGAATATTTTCATTGTCTTTTCTAAATGAGAATTCCTGTTTAATTCCCATTATCTCTGCACCAGTTTAAACTACCAAAAAGTGGTGAGTTTTATAAACAGCCTAGTCTGAAACCCAGGGTCCTATGTGGACACACAGACATTGGATTAAATAAATCACAGACCAATACAATTTGCTTAACTGGGATTTTTTAAGAGTGGGCTAAGACAAAACTTTAAATGAAGATCTACAGCCAAAGCAAGCTGCAGAAATGGAACTTAATACAAGATGAAAGATAATCTATGTGTTACTCCCTGCTCCTTTTGCTGGTATTGACACTGTATTTTAATAAAGTTTGCCAGCTTTAAATATAACCATAGTTTTTACCACAATCCTGTTTGTTCAAAGGTATCACAGCCTTTCATGGGTAAAGCTCCACATGCCTCCAAAATAAAAATTACCAAGCTCAGGTTCTTTTCTTGGTTTTTGGCTTCCATGACAATGTAGGATTGATATATTTCTTTATGCTTAATTACATTTTATTAGGCACTTTATGAGTGCCTTCTGCACAACATTGTAGGGACCTACCCAAAAGTTAGGATTCAGCATGGATTATGTCTGTGGGACCATTGTAAAGTTCCTTTATGAGTAATGAACCAAAACAGCTCTGACTTGGAGAAAACTGCAATAAATCATGGGAAGTAAGTGGGCTCACTCCTGGTTTGGAACTTCTTAATAAGGAAGAGATTTTTTTAATCAGCTTACAAATTGTCATCCAGGAAATAACTCCTCCAGTAAACGTAGGACTACACAAGCTCTAACCCTGCCCAGCAACTTCACCTTAAGTTCATTAAAAATTGTGAAAATCCATCTCTCTTCAGCTCATGAGACCAGGCTAATGAAGTATGTATTCAAATATAATGGATTTCTGTGAATATCTTGCTATATTGGATACTGAACTCTGCTTGACAAGAATTCTCAAATCAAATTCCAAACACAATTTTGAGAACACAGCCCCAGCACCTCATTTGATATCCTTTCAATATCAGACAATACCCAGAGCCCAGGACACATTCAGTTGTACTTGCAGTGTCCTTGAAGTACAAATTGAAATATATTTTAGGCAGCTACTGAAATGTAGGTGTGGGAATTCTGTTTGTCCTGTAGCTGCCTGTTCACATCTGCATCTATAAAATTTAATGGCAAAACTTCACAAACAGCAGCTATAAACTCCAGCAATAAGCCAGTGGTGGCCATCTTCTCTTGCTGCTTTTAAAAACATCCCTCAAAGTGAATTTTCTAAAAAAGCAGAGGGAAACTTTCAATCTGCCTACCCATAAATCCATAAAAACAAGTTCAGGCATAGAAGCTTGAAGATTATGGTTGACTTGATCAGATAGTCACACTTCTTAAGTGGGTTAAAAAAAGAAAAAAAACTATTAAAAATTTATTTCAGTTGTTGAGAATCACTGTACACCCTTGCATGGCTTCAAAAACTACTTTGCTCTGCTGACTGTGTGTTGGATTTAAATCCATGTCTTCTCTAAGTACATTGCTGTGTTTAACTCCAGGTAAATCTGTAACCACACAGCTTTTGGTTTTGGAAACCATCTGATGAAAAGCAACACTGATATAAATCTAAGATGTGGAAAAAGATCCAAGAATTAGCATTGCATTTTTTATGACCTGTGAAGAAGAGGTTCTGAACCTGCCCTGTAAGGAACAGGTGTAAACCTACAATATATTCATTATTATGCCATAAATAACCAGTCACCCATAGTTATTTGGTTAATAAGCTGAACCTCACTGCTCCTGACTTTCTGAATAATCCATGTAATAGGACAAAAGCCACATTACCCACATTTGCAGGAGTAATTACCATCAATATAGAAATTAATTATTATGTTACTATACCACTTTGGCTCTTAATACTACATTTTTCAGAATAGCAAATATATAGAATTGTCAACACAATATACAAGCATTATATATCACAAAATCATTTAAAACATGTTTTAAGTACCTCTGGTATCATACCAGAACATCTAAAACTTTTTGTCATTGTCAAAATACTGGGAAAAACATAGAAAAAAATTGAGTCACATGACAGGTCAGATTTTTAAATGATACCAGCTGATGATATTTTTATATTCATTACTCTTCATCAGTTCTTATGAACTATAATGAGACACTCATACTGCTATGCTGAACAGCAAAACTCTGTCCCAAAGTCTATTGCAATGGAAAAAACATCCCATTGGTTCCAATGGTTTCTGGGGAAGTCTTGACCAGAACCATGCTGAAATTTTGTGAGTGTTCATTTCTTAAACATGGGGCCTTATCTCTGAAATCAGAAAAAAGAAGGAAACACAAGCAGCTGCTACTTTTACTCTCCAATGGAAGGTGTTCTTTGCATGATGCTCCCTTCAGTGGCAAGTATTTTAAGATTTGTTGGCAAAGTCTGCAGTGTCTCTCCTAAATAAAATAACCAAGGCACAGTTGTTATAATATTCCTCTGAAAGCATCTAAATAATGACAGAGCCTATCTTGCCTGTGCCTGTGTGAGTATTTACCTTCCAGGTGACTCTGATGCTCTGTGAAGATATAGGCTCAAGCTGCACATCCTGAGGTGGTCCATCAGGGGCTGGAAAGAAGGAAAATGCATCAAAACTGGCCCTCACAGCCCAAGGAATTCAGAATTTTACATAAAATGTCACCACCTTTACACCCCAGCATCACAGAGGTTGGAATCTGTGTCACATGGAAAACTTCACCAAAAAAAACCAGGGCCAGGAATCTTCTGCATTCAGGTGTCATCTATGGCCAACAGCAAAATACAACATGTGCCAAAACATACCCATCTGGTAAATAAAATTAATAGAATAAAATCCATTTTTATTCATGGTTTTCATGTCTAGAATACTCTCACAGTGCACTTTCTGCATATCTGGAGATGGGCAAGAGGAATTCTCAGCAGTCACAACCCTGTGGGTGCTAGAAAAGCAGTGGAGTTCATGTAAAGCAGGTGAGCCAGAAGCTCCTAATCCAGACAGAAAAGCAACAGAACTCATTTAAAGCAGGTGAGCTAGGAGCTCCTAATCCAGCTTTCAACCTGTTGCAAATTTTCCAGTGGGATCCCCTTTGTTCACTGGAAACTGAGCACATTCAGTCCAATATCAGATATTTCACACAAAATCCTGCACAGTTTACACTCCACCCCTTCCCAGTAAGAGTTCCAGCCTGGAAATCAGACAAAAAAACATAACTGGTAGATGGGAAAACCTTCTTTCAACTCCTGTCTGAGCCAGGGAAAGTTTCACAGACCATCAACACAGTGCCAAAGGTGTGCATGAGGCTTTATATGTGAATGAAAAAAGAAGGAACCTCCTTGTCAGCTGGGCAGCTACAAAGCAGCTCAGGATCAGCTGGGATTGAACAGAGAGATGTGCAGTAAATTGCTTGCTCAGCAAGGTAAATCACTGCAAAGGAAGGATCTGAGGAGAGGGATGGAGCCATCTCGAGCTGCTGCAGAGGGTTCCCTTGATGCAGAATATGGCCTCAGTAAAAGGTATTAAATTAAGTTTAATAGCAGGACAAAGGAAGGAAAGCAATAAAAAAAAGGGTGAGATTGGGCTGTTAGAGGTGGAGCTGCAATAAATGACAGCTGTGGTGAGAGGAACCAGAACATTTTGCTTTAGCTGATGAAAGCAGACACAGAATACAGCCTATAATATTTTTAAGTTATTAAATATGCCCTATTCTCTGCCATTCCTGATTGTTCTTCATATGGGAAATTTCCAAAGCCTGAAAGAACTTTTTTTTTCATTCTTCTTGCATTAATACAAAGAAAGCAGAAGAGGATCCAGGTCCACTGGCAAAAATGAGATCCCTATGAATTTTTTGAAGCCTGACCTTGATTCTGTCCCCCTGTTGACAAAAATGAATGCCACTTCTCCAGGGTACATTAGAATGTAGAAGCATCTGAGTGAAGCATTTGATCCTAAAAATGGGGTTTAAAATGTGCCCCTAAAAATCCTGACTTTTCCTCAAAAGACCCCGATTTTTTTTCACAAATCTGAATAGTTAAGTGCTCCCAGCACACCATAGGGAGATGTTAAATAAGAAGTAGTTTGTTTTTCATAATTAATGTCATACAGAGTTTGTGGCAAGGACATAAAGAAACCCAGATATCTCTGTTTCCTCTATTGATTTCAGTATTAGGTAATGGCCATAATATTTTTTTTTCTTCTGACAGGTATTAGTGCAAGTGTGTACAGGCATCTATATTCCAACACATGAGCTAATTGGGGTTGTATGGAAAGAAAGCTTTGAAATCATTCCATCCTTACCTATCCTTTTGCCACAGAGACCTTTTACAGGTTTCTTTTTAACAGAGTTATTTCTTTGCAATATGTGATACAGAATCGGTGCCCCCTTTCCAAGTTGTTTGGTTTTTATCTTGTATTTCTTGGACCTTTATTTTGCTCCCTGCTCATTACCTTCTCTCTCATCCCCTGCACCCATGCTGTTCTCCATTACCTGCTGTAAAAGCAGAGAACAGAAGTAAACAGTGATCAAAAAAAATGATGTTCCTCCACTTTGTGCATCCCTGAAATAAAAACCCAGGAGAAAAACATCACAAACTCTGCCTGAGCCTGACCTCCTGTCTCCCAGTCCTTCCCTAGGTAGATCAGTGACTTTTGAATACAGTTCCACACTGCTGGTCTTTTTCCACCAACAAACAGCTCCTCAAATGACAGCGACAAAAGGATCATTTATTCTGAAACCTGGTTACAAAGAACTGAATAAAATGTGATGTTAAGGTTCCACCCTGCTCATGGGGAAGCTGTTTTTTTATTCCAAGGGCAGCTGCTGATCCTGACAACTTAATTACCAGTCAGGAAAAACTTGGCAAGTAAAAAACATTCCAAGTATGGGTGAATAGGGGAGCATGAGAGAGCTCATCCAAGACCCAGCCCCCTACTTTGCACAAAGAAGGATGGGCATTTTGGGGTTATAGATGACTCTGGCTGGAAGAATGGATAATCTATTTTCTCTAGTAATTTCACATTTTCTTTGCACAAAGGAAGAGAAAATTTATGATCAAAAATAAGTATTTTTCAAACAAACTATTCATTGTTAAATCTGTTCACTGCATGCTTTCCTTCTGCTGGACTGATAAAAGAAATGAAACTTATATTGTCTCCAGCTTATTCTGCTTTCCACTGTGAGCCCTTGTGTCCTGCTCTTACTCAGAAAGTCCCTCAGAACCAAAACCACATTGTCCTGATAAGGACTGTGTTTTCATTGCAGGAAATTGCCAGAGAAATTAAGTGGGAATTACACAGTTGTGTTCATAGGAGCTGAACTAAAAATCAGTCTCAGGGTGTTCAAATCCAAGACCAACACGAATCTTGAAAGAGAAAGAGACACTAGGACCAGGAGACTATCACCAAGTTATCATCTCTAAACCCTCAAAAAAAGCAGTGCTGACTTAGCACAAGGCAAAGGAAGGCAGAAATTCCATCTACACAGGAGTGGCTCCAGCCACCAAAGGGAAAATGACCACACAGTACTCCTAGTGCTGATGCAGGAGAATAAAAGTTTAAAGGTAAAAATAAAGGTCAGACTTGATGATCTTGGAGGTCTTTTCCAAGTTAACTGAATCTGTAATATAACAGAACAAAGATCTGGGGATAGCATTAACAAGTGACAGCCAAGAGATTTAAATAGAGGCAAAAAAAAAAATAGTGGGTGGGTTGAGTGAGGGAATATTCAGATGGAGAGTTGATTCATGAGGATCAACATTCTCAAAAGGGAGAAATTTAAATTATTTGCCTACATTAATATATAAGCATGTAAGGAAAGCCACTGTACCCACAGGGGAGGCACCACCACTAAACCCAGGATGTTGCTGATTGAGTTGCCTCACTGTAGATACAGGTGTGTTATTTCCAACATCACAAAATAAAATTTGGAGCACAATGTCTTCTTTGACCACTAGATGCCACTGAATAGCTTTAATTACAGCCCTGCACAAGAAGTTGCAAAAATCAGGATATTCTATGGGAATAACTCAGTATTCCTTTTGATACAGCTGCAGCCACATAAGCAGCATTTCATGCAATTATTCCTGACATCAGAGAGATAATTCCCACAAAATTTCGAGGTTGCAAAGCCAGGGCATACCTGCTTCATCAGTGGTGATGGTGAGCTCGTTGCTGGCCTCGCTCTTGCCGATGCGGTTCTTGGCGTACATGCGGATGTTGTAGGTGGAGGACGGGTGCAGGTCGATGATGGTGGCTTGGTTTAGCTGAGGGGAAACATCTCTGGTTCTCTGGACAGAATCCCAAGAGTCTGTTTGATAAGAAATATCAGTAGAAACAGACAAATAAATGGTGGTGTTAATGTGGGTAATACAAGCATGAAGTTAAACTGTTTCATGCCATCACTGTGTTAATCCAGAAAACACATTTTGCTCCAAGCAAATCCAATGGTCCCTCCCCTTCCTTGACAGCACTCCTGACTGCTCCAAGAGTGCTGCTGAGAACAATGGGATCTTGGCTCTGGGGTCATCAGCAAATCACAGAAATAGCTACTCTTTGAGGAGGTGGTGAGAGCAGCAAAGATTCCCCAGTTTTGTAAGTGTGACTTCTTTCCATTGGGACATTGGAACAACTGCACAAAAAATGGAGGTTGCTGCCCCAAAGGGATCCTTACTCAGTGAGAATGTTGGTTGTGCTCAAACAAAAGGGAGGGAAGTGAGTTAATAAACAGGAATGGCCCAAGGGAGACCTCACTGCTCTCCACAGTACCCCCTGACAGGAGGGTGCAGCCAGGTGGGGACTGGCTGTTTTCCTTGGCAACAAGAGACAGGATGAGAAGACACAGCCTCAACTGTGCCAGGGGAAGGTCAGGTTGGATATCAGCAGGAATTTCTTCATGGAAAGGGTGGTTAAGCATTGGGAGTGACATCCCAAGGAGGTGGTGGAGTGCCCATTCCAGGAGGTGTCCAAGGTAAGGCCTGGACATGGCAGTCAGCGCACTGGGCTGGGGACAAGGTGCGCATTGGGCTCAGCTTGGACTTGATCATCTTAGAGGCCCTTTCCAACCTCAGGGATTCTGACAACCCTGACTCCTTCCCTCATAGGCAGCCTCTCCCAGTACTGACTCCTTTTCTTGCAGGCAGCTCCACACAGCTCTGACTCCTCTACTCTCTGCATAATTGCTCAACCCCAACCTGTCGCTTTCCCAGCTGCCTTATCCTGACCATCCCTCACACAACAACTTCTTATCTTATCTGCCCCTTGCATGACCACATGTCCCATACTGCCTCACACCACAGCAGCAGACTCCATCCCAAACTGCAGCAGACTCTCAGGCTCCAACACAAGCTCTAACTGCAGCAAGTGGCCAGATAACCCACTCTGCTCTAACACCCAAACTCATCGGGCAGGCACTGATGTTTCCACTCCTCAGTAATCAGTACAGCTGTAATTCATCGGGAGAGATTGCCCTCTGTACTATCCTTTCAATCTATCTTCCCACAGGCACTCAGTGCACTGGGCTAAGGACAAGGTGGGCATTGGGCACAGCTTGGACTTGATTGTCTGGGTGGCCTTTTCCAACAACAGGCATTATGTAATTCTGTGAAAGTTATCTGAGAAAAAGGAAAAATTAATCCCAGAGAAAGCCCCTGCCCTGAAGCACCCCTGACTGAGGCTGCAGGTGCCGACACCAGGCTCCAGTCACTGCTGCTCAGGACAGAGCACTGTGTGGCTGCCCAGCAGGACCAGCACAGCCCCAGAGCTGCAATGCTACTCCAGTGCTGTGTGCACTGATGTGGGGGCTTTGGCTGCACTGCCCTGTGCAGCTGCTCCCACAGGGATGTGTCAGGAACAGCAGAGAGCTGCTGCTGCCTCAGCAGGTGCTGCAACAGGGCAAACCCTCCCAGCCTGCAAGAGGCTGCTTGAGGCAGGCAGGACTGGTAAGGAACACACCCAGCCTAGCCCCAGGAAATGAACTCTGAGAGGTTTTCCAGAAGTAATTCTTCCCTCTGAAGAAGGAGAGGCTCTGGCACAGGTTGCCCCAAGAAGCTGTGTCCAATTGGATCCCTGGAAGTGTTCCAGAGCAACTTGGACATTGGGGCTTGGAGCAGCCTGGGATAGTGGAAGGTGTCCCTGCCCTCTCCAATGAGGGAGAGATGTCTATGCCCTGATTAAGTGGAAAATGAAACCATGGGATGGCCACAGAAGGAATTTATTCAACAACACAGATTTTATGTCCCAAGAAGTGTGAGGAAGGGAAAGAGAATGAAAGTAAGAGGAAACACCTGGCAGAGAGAGGGAGACAGAGCAGGAGATAATCAGCTGGAAGTACAGGAGCTGTAGGGTCCCTGGCAACCCCAACCACTCTGTTGCTGTAGAAGTTGTACAGGCTCCAGAAATGACTCCACAGGTGCTTTCTGCTGAGCAGGCCCTGGGCAAGGACAGGGGATTAGAGGGGGCAGGGCTTCAGCCCCAGGGCCAGCTGCAAGTTCCTTCTGGTGCATGTTTTGTGTGCCGAATAGAAATGAGAGCGGTGAGAAGAGCCTTTGCAGCACCTTTGCAGCCACAGCAAGCCTGGGAAGGAGCAGCCGTGGCTCCTCAGCCTCGCCAAAGCGGCGCTGCCTCTCTCAGCCAGCCTGGCTCCCTGGCCATGGGCAGCACAGGGCGGGGCTGCGGCGGCTCCGCTGTGCCCGGGGCAGCCCTGCTGCACAGCGGTTCCCAGCACAGCTCTCTCCCAGCCGGGCTCACTGCGCCCTTCGTTTGCTGCAGAGAGCAGGGACAGCCCTGCCCTGCCGGCCCCGCCGGGAACTCTCCCGCTGGCGCTGGGGCTGAGCAGCCACTGCGCACAGGGGACCCAGGGGCCCTGAGGGGGAAACACATCAGCACCTCTGAGAGACAGGACACGAAATCTGGAGACTCTTGTCTTGTGTCTTACAAACCTTATTAGAAAATACACAAATTTTTCAGTAATTGGAACAGTTCTTTCTTTTTTTGCGCATTTTCTGGGAAATTATAATAGATCATAATTACAACATATTTTATATTCATGTTTTTATATCTGTATACAAATACACAAGATATAATAAAAATAAATAAATAACTTTGCTAGTTTTATTTATTTATTCATGTTTATTTTCATTTCTGTATCCTGAAATTATTCTTATTTTTCTTATTCTTCTTGTTTATAACTACTATTCTTTGCTATTCCAACTTCTTCTTCTTCTTCTTCTTCTTCTTCTTCTTCTTCTTCTTTCTTCTACTTCTTCACTATTCAAACTATTCTTCTCTGCTTCTTCTTTATGTTTCTAAATTTTTATTCTATTCCTATTCCTATTCCTATTCCTATTCCTATTCCTATTCCTATTCCTATTCCTATTCCTCTTCTTATTCCTATTCCTATTCCTCTCTTCTTCTATGAATTCTTACATTCTTACACCTATTCCCCTATTCTTAAACTCGCGACTATTCTTCTCATATGTATCTTGAAATTATTCTGCTTTGTCTTCTCTGTATTCTTAGTCTTCATTGTCTTCATCTGATTTGTTGTCGTCACGTTCTTTGCTTTGTCTTCGTCGTCTTCTTCGTCATCTTCGTCTTCATCTGCTTTGTCGCTATGATCGTATTTAGCGCCTCCTTCTTCCTGCCCTGCTTTAGTCCTCGGGCTGTGGCCTCAGGCAGCCGCAGCGGAGCAGCCCCCGCAGCGCCCGCAGCGCCCGCCTGAAGCGGGAGGGACGTTTCCTGGGCGCAGCCGGCTGCCATTGGAGGGCCTGGGCTCCCGGCTGGGCAGGCCAGGGCCTGAGGGGGCTGTGCAGGGCAGGCACGGAGCTCCTTTCCCTTTCGGGGGCAGCTGCTGCTTCCCTCTCTGCAGCGATGCCGAACGCCAGCCCCAGCGAGCTGCTGCTGCTGCTGCTGCTGCCCGCCAGGCCCACGGCCTTGGCCACCACCACGTCCCTGGGGAGGAACCAGGGCACGGCCGCGCCGCTTCTGCTGCGCTCCAGCTCCGGGGAGCCGCCACTGCCCCGGCCCGAGGCCTCGGCTCCGGCCCCTTTGGGAGCATCCTGCTCCTGCTGCTGCCGCCCCAATGCCTGCACCGCCGGCACAGCCTTGCACAGGGGCTCCCTGGGGCTGTTCTGGCTCATGGAGAGCTGAGCCTGGCTGCTGGCCGGAGCATTGAACAGCACACGGGGCGGGCTCCGTGTCCCCAGTGATTTCAGTCCAGGTGATGAGCGTGAACGGCTGGCTGTATCACTGAGCAGGGCCCTCCTCGTCAGCTCCTCCTGCTCATGTTCTTCCCACAGGGAGAGCTGTTTGCTGTGACCTTCTTCCCATGGGGACATGTCTGGGACATCACAGTCTTCCCCATAGCACAGCACTATCTCATATTTGATATCTGGGGAAAGCTGCTCACCCTCATAGTAATCCCCTTGGGGCAGTTGACCCTCGATGATCTCTTCCACTGGGGACAGCTGGTGGTCACTTGAGCTGTCCTCTGGACTGATCTGAATGTCCTCTTCCACTGGGGATAGCTCATGGTCACTTGTGCTCTCCACCGAAATCACCTCAATGACCTCTTCCACTGGGGACAGCTCGTCATCATTCAGGTCGTCCTTTGGAAGGGCCACGATGGTCTCTTCTACGTGGAACAGCTCCTGGTCGCTTATGCTGTCCCCTGTAATTTCTTCAATGTCCTCTTCCACTGAGGACGTCTCCACATCTGTCAGGTTGTCCTGTGGAACGACATCAATGATCTCTTCCACTTGAGACAGCTCCTGCTCATTTGTGCTGTTCTCAGAACCAACCTCTATGTCTTCTTCAACTGGGGACAGCTGCTGGTCACTTGAGCTGCTCTCTGGACCGACCTCAATATCTTCTTCCATTGGGGACAGGTGGTCACTTGAGCTGTCCTCTGGACTGATCTTAATGTCCTCTTCAACTGGGGACAGCTCCTTCTCACTCACACTGTCCCCTGAAACCATCATGATGTTTTCTTCCACTGGGGACAAATCCTTGTCACTCCCGCTGTCTTCTGGAACGACATCAATGTCCTCTTCCACTGAGGAGGTCTCCACATCTGTCAGGTTGTCTTCTTGAATGACATCAATGATCTCTAACATTGGGGACAGCTCCTGGTCATTAATGCTGTTCTCTGGACAAACCTCTATGTCTTCTTCCACTGGAGTCAGCTGGTCGTCACTTGTACTGTCCTCTGCAATGACCTCAATGTCCTCTTCTACTGAGGACGTCTCCACATCAGGCAGGGTTTCCTCTGGAATGACATCGATGGTCTTTTCCATTGGCGACAGCTGCTGGTCACTTGGGCTGTCCTCTTGACCAACCTCAATTTCTTCCTCCACTGAGGACAGCTGGTCACTTGAGCTGTCCTCTGGAGCAACTTCAGTGGCCTCTTCCACTCGGGACAGCTCCTCTTCACTTGCGCTGGCATCTGAAGTCGCCTCTATGGCCTCTTCCACTTCGGACAGGTCAGGCTCTGTGTCGCTGTCCCCTGGAGTGAGCTTGATGGCCTCTTCTACTTGGGACAGCTGCTCGTCAATTGTGCTGTCGTCTGAAGAGAGCTCGCTGTCTTCTTCCACTGAGGCCAGCTCCTGCTCACTCTGGCTGTCCCCTCTAAAGAGCTCGATGTCTTCTGTCACCTGGGACAGCCCCTGGTCACATCCATGTTCCTCTTGGGAAAGTTGGTTGTCCTTATTCTTATCAGGCCCTGTGCCCCTGAGGCTGCGCTCCATGCCTGCAGCCCCCGCGGGGATGGGCGGCAAAGGCAGCAGCTGCCAGCTCGGGGACAGACGGGCTGTGCCCTCCTGGGACACCCTGAGCGGGGGCAGGAGCACCCTGGGCACGGGGCTGTGTGGCTGCCGAGGACAGGGGCTGCAGGGCTGCGGCCCCTTCTCCCCTGCACTGCCCAGCTCTGTGCCCCGGCTCTCAGTGTCCCTGGGGCTCAGCAGGCGGGGCAGTGCTGGCGGCCGTGGCACATGTGGCAGCGGTGTCAGCCTGTCCCCACAGAGGGACAGGGCCTGGCTGCGGCTGCCCTGCGGCGCTGCCTGTGGCTGCCTGAGCTCCACGTCTGGGACCGTGACGGGTTGAAAATTTTTGGGTCCCAACTTTGGCTGCCCGTGGTGTACTGGTGGGAGCTTGACGGGCACCAGTGAAGAGCAAGATGAGGATGATGATGATGTTGCAGAAGAGGCGTGGGACGGAGATGGCTCCCTTTGCAGAGCAAAGATCCTTGCCTTCTCCATCCCCTGGCCACTCCTTCCTTCCTCATCCATCGCTCTTGGCCTCCTCCGCAGGCTCAGCAGGGGGCCTTGGGTGGCCTGGGAGTTGGGCTTGTTCTCCATCGTCTTCAGAATGTCTACCGTCGTCAAGCGGAGACAGGTCCAGGGAGCTGCTTCCTCCTCAGAGATCGTCGCTCCTTGGACTGAGCACTCCAGGGCTCTGCGCCCCTTAAATACCCCCAGGCCAGGGTGGGGCTCCCTGATGTCACAAGCGTCTCTGGCCACCACCATGTCCCACATCACAAAGGGCCATGACACGTTGTGCCCGTGTCACCAAGGGCCACCCCCGGCACCCCACGAGCAGTGGAGCAGCCAGGAACTGGCTCGGAGCAGCCCCGGACTCGTGGCCTTGTGGCCCCTGCTGTGCCCGGAGCCCTGAGAGGCTCTGGCCGCGCTGGCACACGGCAGCCCCAGCCCCAGGCTGCAGAGCCCTGGGTTTGCAGGCTGCGCTGCCCAGGGCACGAGCAATGGGCCCAGGGACGGGCCAGGGCCTTGTGGGCAGCGGCTCCGCGCGCGGCGGGAGGCCGGGGAGCAGGGCTGTCCCTCAGGGCTCTGCCCGGGCCCGGGCGCTGAGCGAGCGGCGCCGCCATCGCTGCCGCCCTCAGGGGCTCTGAGGGGAGCGCGGCTCCCGCCAGCCCCGCTCCGCCCGCACGGGCAGCACAAACACGGAGCACAGACACAGACGGCGCTGAAATGGTGTCCTGCCCGTCCAAATGCACTCAGCCAGCGGCCCCAGGGGCTGGGCTCGGCTGCGGCAGCATCGCCACACGGCTGCCCCGGGACAAAGCCCCTGTGCAGATACCGGGGCCGGGGTGTGCGATGTGACACCAAACACACGGGGTTCTGTCTCTTTGGGAGAAACAAACGCACTTTGGGAGTGTTTTAGCCTCTTTGGCAGAGAAAAGTGCTTTTGATGGCACTTGTCTGTTGCACCTGAAGTTCAAAAGGCACAATGAATACTAAATAATTATGAACACGTGTGGTTCAAAAGTTATCAAGAAGTTGTTAGGAGCAACGTGTCGACTCACAAAAGATTTAACAAAAGAAAAAGTGCTATAAAATCTTACGTAGTCTTGTTTCCTGTTGTTGTCTTTCTGAACTTTTGAATTTTCGCCCTGTGCTCTCTTTAGTTTGAAACATTGAAGCCAAGCTGAGCAACACCAGGGAAAAAAATCAACAGCTGGGTACAGATCAAGTGTGGTTCTGGATAACCTGCTTTCTCTCACATTTTCCTCACAGTTTGGTATGCACTGCCAACCTGCAGGTGGGACCACACCTGCCATTTCCTGAAGCCTCTCCTCTGGCTTGGAGCCCTGCAGGGCAGCTCCACCAAGAACAATTGCTTCTCCTATTGCAGGAGTCTCCTTTGGTGTGTGAATGAAAGAAAGGAAAGAAAGAGCAGAGAATTTGTGCCTTCCCCTCTCTAAGGGCCGCAGAAGTCCTCAAACTTCCCTCCTGCTTCTGCCACAGAGAGGAACGCTGGCCTAAGGACTCTGCTGTTGGCTTCGGGCAAGGGAGGGGGGATACACTTGGCTGTCCCGCACAACTGGACGATCCCCTGCTGCCCTGCACAAGCTGCTCAAGGCAGGCAGCACTGCCAGGCTGGCTCCGGGAAATGAACTCTAAGAGGTTTTCCAGAAGTAATTCTTCCCTGTGAGACAGGAGAGGCTCTGGCACATGTTGCCCAGAGAAGCTGTGTCCACTCCTGGGTCCCTGGAAGTGTTCCAGAGCAAGTTGGACATTGGGGCTTGGAGCAGCCTGGGATAGTGGAAGGTGTCCCTGCCCTCTCCAATGAGGGAGAGATGTCTATGCACTGATTAGAGGGAAAATGAGACCATGGGATGGCCACAGGAGGAATTTATTCAACAACACAGATTTTATTTCCCAAGAAGTGTGAGGAAGGGAGAGAGAATGAAAGTAAGAGGAAACACCTGTCAGAGAGAGGGAGACAGAGCAGGAGATAATCAGCTGGAACTACAGAAGCTGTAGGGTCCCTGGCAACCCCAACCACTCTGTTGCTGTAGAAGTTGTACAGGCTCCAGAAATGACTCCACAGGTGCTTTCTGCTGAGCAGGCCCTGGGCAAGGACAGGGGAGTAGAGGGGGCAAGGCTTCAGCCCCAGGGCCAGCTGCAAGTTCCTTCTGGTGCATGTTTTGTGTGCCGAATAGAAATGAGAGCGGTGAGAAGAGCCTTTGCAGCACCTTTGCAGCCACAGCAAGCCTGGGAAGGAGCAGCCGTGGCTCCTCAGCCTCGCCAAAGCGGCGCTGCCTCTCTCAGCCAGCCTGGCTCCCTGGCCATGGGCAGCACAGGGCGGGGCTGCGGCGGCTCCGCTGTGCCCGGGGCAGCCCTGCTGCACAGCGGTTCCCAGCACAGCTCTCTCCCAGCCGGGCTCACTGCGCCCTTCGTTTGCTGCAGAGAGCAGGGACAGCCCTGCCCTGCCGGCCCCGCCGGGAACTCTCCCGCTGGCGCTGGGGCTGAGCAGCCACTGCGCACAGGGGACCCAGGGGCCCTGAGGGGGAAACACATCAGCACCTCTGAGAGACAGGACACGAAATCTGGAGACTCTTGTCTTGTGTCTTACAAACCTTATTAGAAAATACACAAATTCTTCAGTAATTGGAACAGTTCTTTCTTTTTTTGCGCATTTTCTGGGAAATTATAATGTATCATAATTACAACATTTTGTATATTCATGTTTTTGTATCAGAGACTGTATACAAATACACAAGATATAATAAAAATAAAGAAATTTGCTAGTTTTATTTATTTCATTCATATTTATTTTCATTTCTGTATCCTGAAATTATTCTTATTTTTCTTATTCTTCTTGTTTATAACTACTATTCTTTGCTATTCTAACTACCCCTTCTTCTTCTTCTTGTTCTTCTTCTTCTTCTTCTTCTTTCTTCTACTTCTTCACTATTCAAACTATTCTTCTCTGCTTCTTCCTTACGTTTCTAAATTTTTATTCTATTCCTATTCCTATTCTTATTCCTATTCCTATTCCTATGTCTCTTCTTATTCCTATTCCTCTCTTCTTCTCTGAATTCTTACATTCTTAGACCTATTCCCCTATTCTTAAACACGTGACTATTCTTCTCATATCTTGAAATTTTTCTTCTTTGTCTTCTCTGTATTCTTAGTATTCTTCGTCTTGGTCTTCATCTGATTTGTTGTCGTCATGTTCTTTGCCTTTGTCGTCTTCTTCGTCTCCTTCGTCGCCTTCGTCGTCTTCTTCTTCATCTTCGTCTTCATCTGCTTTGTCGCTATGATCGTATTTAGCGCCTTCTTCTTCCTGCCCTGCTTTAGTCCTCGGGCTGTGGCCTCAGGCAGCCGCAGCGGAGCAGCCCCCGCAGCGCCCGCAGCGCCCGCCTGAAGCGGGAGGGACGTTTCCTGGGCGCAGCCGGCTGCCATTGGAGGGCCTGGGCTCCCGGCTGGGCAGGCCAGGGCCTGAGGGGGCTGTGCAGGGCAGGCACGGAGCTCCTTTCCCTTTCGGGGGCAGCTGCTGCTTCCCTCTCTGCAGCGATGCTGAACGCCAGCCCCAGCGAGCTGCTGCTGCTGCTGCTGCTGCCCGCCAGGCCCACGGCCTTGGCCACCACCACGTCCCTGGGGAGGAACCAGGGCACGGCCGCGCCGCTTCTGCTGCGCTCCAGCTCCGGGGAGCCGCCACTGCCCCGGCCCGAGGCCTCGGCTCCGGCCCCTTCTTCCCATGGGGACATGTCTGGGACATCACAGTCTTCCCCATAGCACAGCACTATCTCATATTTGCTATCTGGGGAAAGCTGCTCACCCTCATAGTAATCCCCTTGGGGCAGTTGACCCTCGATGACCTCTTCCACTGGGGACAGCTGGTGGTCACTTGAGTTGTCCTCTGGACTGATCTGAATGTCCTCTTCCACTGGGGATAGCTCATGGTCACTTGTGCTCTCCACCGAAATCACCTCAATGACCTCTTCCACTGGGGACAGCTCGTCATCATTCAGGTCGTCCTTTGGAAGGGCCACGATGGTCTCTTCTACGTGGAACAGCTCCTGGTCGCTTGTGCTGTCCCCTGTAATTTCTTCAATGTCCTCCTCCACAGAGGACGTCTCCACATCTGTCAGGTTGTCCTGTGGAACGACATCAATGATCTCTTCCACTGGGGACAGCTGCTGGTCATTAATGCTGCTCTCTGAACCAACCTCTATGTCTTCTTCAACTGGGGACAGCTGCTGGTCACTTGAGCTGCTCTCTGGACCAAACTCAATATCTTCTTCCATTGGGGACAGGTGGTCACTTGAGCTGTCCTCTGGACTGATCTTAATGTCCTCTTCAACTGGGGACAGCTCCTTCTCACTCACACTGTCCCCTGAAACCATCATGATGTTTTCTTCCACTGGGGACAAATCCTTGTCACTCCCGCTGTCTTCTGGAACGACATCAATGTCCTCTTCCACTGAGGAGGTCTCCACATCTGTCAGGTTGTCTTCTTGAATGACATCAATGATCTCTAACATTGGGGACAGCTCCTGGTCATTAATGCTGTTCTCTGGACAAACCTCTATGTCTTCTTCCACTGGAGTCAGCTGGTCGTCACTTGTACTGTCCTCTGCAATGACCTCAATGTCCTCTTCTACTGAGGACGTCTCCACATCAGGCAGGGTTTCCTCTGGAATGACATCGATGGTCTTTTCCATTGGCGACAGCTGCTGGTCACTTGGGCTGTCCTCTTGACCAACCTCAATTTCTTCCTCCACTGAGGACAGCTGGTCACTTGAGCTGTCCTCTGGAGCAACTTCAGTGGCCTCTTCCACTCGGGACAGCTCCTCTTCACTTGCGCTGGTATCTGAAGTCGCCTCTATGGCCTCTTCCACTTCGGACAGGTCAGGCTCTGTGTCGCTGTCCCCTGGAGCGAGCTTGATGGCCTCTTCTACTTGGGACAGCTGCTCGTCAATTGTGGTGTCGTCTGAAGAGAGCTCGCTGTCTTCTTCCACTGAGGCCAGCTCCTGCTCACTCTGGCTGTCCCCTCTAAAGAGCTCGATGTCTTCTGTCACCTGGGACAGCCCCTGGTCACATCCATGTTCCTCTTGGGAGTGTTGGTTGTCCTGATTCTTATCAGGCCCTGTGCCCCTGAGGCTGCGCTCCATGCCTGCAGCCCCCGAGGGGATGGGCGGCAAAGGCAGCAGCTGCCAGCTCGGGGACAGACGGGCTGTGCCCTCCTGGGACACCCTGAGCGGGGGCAGGAGCACCCTGGGCACGGGGCTGTGTGGCTGCCGAGGACAGGGGCTGCAGGGCTGCGGCCCCTTCTCCCCTGCACTGCCCAGCTCTGTGCCCCGGCTCTCAGTGTCCCTGGGGCTCAGCAGGCGGGGCAGTGCTGGCGGCCGTGGCACATGTGGCAGCGGTGTCAGCCTGTCCCCACAGAGGGACAGGGCCTGGCTGCGGCTGCCCTGCGGCGCTGCCTGTGGCTGCCTGAGCTCCACGTCTGGGACCGTGACGGGTTGAACATTTTTGGGTCCCAACTTTGGCTGCCCGTGGTGTACCGGTGGCAGCTTGACGGGCACCAGTGAAGAGCAAGATGGGGATGATGATGATGATGATAAGGATGCGGTGTGGGACGGAGATGGCTCCCTTTGCAGAGCAAAGATCCTTGCCTTCTCCATCCCCTGGCCACTCCTTCCTTCCTCATCCCTCGCTCTTGGCCTCCTCCGCAGGCTCAGCAGGGGGCCTTGGGTGGCCTGGGAGTTGGGCTTGTTCTCCATCTTCTCCTCAATGTCTTCCGTCCTCAAGCGGAGACAGGTCCAGGGAGCTGCTTCCTCCTCAGAGATCGTCGCTCCTTGGACTGAGCACTCCAGGGCTCTGCGCCCCTTAAATACCCCCAGGCCAGGGTGGGGCTCCCTGATGTCACAAGCGTCTCTGGCCACCACCATGTCCCACATCACAAAGGGCCATGACACGTTGTGCCCGTGTCACCAAGGGCCACCCCCGGAACCCCACGAGCAGTGGAGCAGCCAGGAACTGGCTCGGAGCAGCCCCGGACTCGTGGCCTTGTGGCCCCTGCTGTGCCCGGAGCCCTGAGAGGCTCTGGCCGCGCTGGCACACGGCAGCCCCAGCCCCAGGCTGCAGAGCCCTGGGTTTGCAGGCTGCGCTGCCCAGGGCACGAGCAATGGGCCCAGGGACGGGCCAGGGCCTTGTGGGCAGCGGCTCCGCGCGCGGCGGGAGGCCGGGGAGCAGGGCTGTCCCTCAGGGCTCTGCCCGGGCCCGGGCGCTGAGGGAGCGGCGCCGCCATCGCTGCCGCCCTCAGGGGCTCTGAGGGGAGCGCGGCTCCCGCCAGCCCCGCTCCGCCCGCACGGGCAGCACAAACACGGAGCACAGACACAGACGGCGCTGAAATGGTGTCCTGCCCGTCCAAATGCACTCAGCCAGCGGCCCCAGGGGCTGGGCTCGGCTGCGGCAGCATCGCCACACGGCTGCCCCGGGACAAAGGCCCTGTGCAGATATCGGGGCCGAGGTGTGCGATGTGACACCAAACACACGGGGTTCAGTCTCTTTGGGAGAAACAAACGCACTTTGGGAGTGTTTTAGCCTGTTTGGCAGAGAAAAGTGCTTTTGATGGCACTTGTCTGTTGCACCTGATGTTCAAAAGGCACAATGAATACTAAATAATTATGAACACGTGTGGTTCAAAAGTTATCAAGAAGTTGTTAGGAGCAACGTGTCTACTCGCAAAAGATTTAACAAAAGAAAAAGTGCTATAAAATCTTACGTAGTCTTGTTTCCTGTTGTTGTCTTTCTGAACTTTTGAATTTTCTCCCTGTGCTCTCTTTAGTTTGAAACATTGAAGCCAAGCTGAGCAACACCAGGGAAAAAAATCAACAGCTGGGTACAGATCAAGTGTGGTTCTGGATAACCTGCTTTCTCTCACATTTTCCTCACAGTTTGGTATGCACTGCCAGCCTGCAGGTGGGACCACACCTGCCATTTCCTGAAGCCTCTCCTCTGGCTTGGAGCCCTGCAGGGCAGCTCCACCAAGAACAATTGCTTCTCCCATTGCAGGAGTCTCCTTTGGTGTGTGAATGAAAGAAAGGAAAGAAAGAGCAGAGAATTTGTGCCTTCCCCTCTCTAAGGGCCGCAGAAGTCCTCAAACTTCCCTCCTGCTTCTGCCACAGAGAGGAACGCTGGCCTAAGGACTCTGCTGTTGGCTTCGGGCAAGGGAGGGGGGATACACTTGGCTGTCCCGCACAACTGGACGATCCCCTGCTGCCCTGCACAAGCTGCTCAAGGCAGGCAGCACTGCCAGGCTGGCTCCAGGAAATGAACTCTAAGAGGTTTTCCAGAAGTAATTCTTCCCTGTGAGGCAGGAGACGCTCTGGCACATGTTGCCCAGAGAAGCTGTGTCTACTCCTGGGTCCCTGGAAGTGTCCCAGAGCAAGTTGGACATTGGGGCTTGGAGCAGCCTGGGATAGTGGAAGGTGTCCCTGCCCTCTCCAACGAGGGAGAGATGTCTATGCCCTGATTAAGGGGAATATGAGACCATGGGATGGCCACAGAAGGAATTTATTCAACAACACAGATTTTATGTCCCAAGAAGTGTGAGGAAGGGAGAGAGAAAAAAAGTAAGCGGGAACACCTGTCAGAGAGAGGGAGACAGAGCAGGAGATAATCAGCTGGAACTACAGAAGCTGTAGGGTCCCTGGCAACCCCAACCACTCTGTTGCTGTAGAAGTTGTACAGGCTCCAGAAATGACTCCACAGGTGCTTTCTGCTGAGCAGGCCCTGGGCAAGGACAGGGGAGTAGAGGGGGCAGGGCTTCAGCCCCAGGGCCAGCTGCAAGTTCCTTCTGGTGGATGTTTTGTGTGCCGAATAGAAATGAGAGCGGTGAGAAGAGCCTTTGCAGCACCTTTGCAGCCACAGCAAGCCTGGGAAGGAGCAGCCGTGGCTCCTCAGCCTCGCCAAAGCGGCGCTGCCTCTCTCAGCCAGCCTGGCTCCCTGGCCATGGGCAGCACAGGGCGGGGCTGCGGCGGCTCCGCTGTGCCCGGGGCAGCCCTGCTGCACAGCGGTTCCCAGCACAGCTCTCTCCCAGCCGGGCTCACTGCGCCCTTCGTTTGCTGCAGAGAGCAGGGACAGCCCTGCCCTGCCGGCCCCGCCGGGAACTCTCCCGCTGGCGCTGGGGCTGAGCAGCCACTGCGCACAGGGGACCCAGGGGCCCTGAGGGGGAAACACATCAGCACCTCTGAGAGACAGGACACGAAATCTGGAGACTCTTGTCCTGTGCCTTACAAACCTTATTAGAAAATACACAAATTTTTCAGTAATTGGAACAGTTCTTTCTTTTTTTGCGCATTTTCTGGGAAATTATAATGTATCATAATGACAACATATTGTATATTCATGTTTTTGTATCAGAGACTGTATACAAATACACAAGATATAATAAAAATAAAGAAATTTGCTAGTTTTATTTTTTCATTCATATTTATTTTCATTTCTGTATCCTGAAATTATTCTTATTTTTCTGATTCTTCTTGTTTATAACTACTATTCTTTGCTATTCTAACTACCCCTTCTTCTTCCTCTTCTTCTTCTTCTTCTTCTTTCTTCTACTTCTTCACTATTCAAACTATTCTTCTCTGCTTCTTC
The DNA here is from genome assembly GCA_034336665.1 of Luscinia megarhynchos. Classification (NCBI taxonomy): domain Eukaryota; kingdom Metazoa; phylum Chordata; class Aves; order Passeriformes; family Muscicapidae; genus Luscinia; species Luscinia megarhynchos. The sequence goes on from JAPFBE010000003.1 coordinate 3,972,335, forward strand.
CTTACGTTTCTAAATTTTTATTCTATTCCTATTCCTATTCTTATTCCTATTCCTATTCCTATGTCTCTTCTTATTCCTATTCCTCTCTTCTTCTCTGAATTCTTACATTCTTAGACCTATTCCCCTATTCTTAAACTCGTGACTATTCTTCTCATATCTTGAAATTTTTCTTCTTTGTCTTCTCTGTATTCTTAGTATTCTTCGTCTTGGTCTTCATCTGATTTGTTGTCGTCATGTTCTTTGCCTTTGTCGTCTTCTTCGTCTCCTTCGTCGCTTTCGTCGTCTTCTTCGTCACCTTCGTCTTCATCTGCTTTGTCGCTATGATCGTATTTAGCGCCTCCTTCTTCCTGCCCTGCTTTAGTCCTCGGGCTGTGGCCTCAGGCAGCCGCAGCGGAGCAGCCCCCGCAGCGCCCGCAGCGCCCGCCTGAAGCGGGAGGGACGTTTCCTGGGCGCAGCCGGCTGCCATTGGAGGGCCTGGGCTCCCGGCTGGGCAGGCCAGGGCCTGAGGGGGCTGTGCAGGGCAGGCACGGAGCTCCTTTCCCTTTCGGGGGCAGCTGCTGCTTCCCTCTCTGCAGCGATGCTGAACGCCAGCCCCAGCGAGCTGCTGCTGCTGCTGCTGCTGCCCGCCAGGCCCACGGCCTTGGCCACCACCACGTCCCTGGGGAGGAACCAGGGCACGGCCGCGCCGCTTCTGCTGCGCTCCAGCTCCGGGGAGCCGCCACTGCCCCGGCCCGAGGCCTCGGCTCCGGCCCCTTCTTCCCATGGGGACATGTCTGGGACATCACAGTCTTCCCCATAGCACAGCACTATCTCATATTTGCTATCTGGGGAAAGCTGCTCACCCTCATAGTAATCCCCTTGGGGCAGTTGACCCTCGATGACCTCTTCCACTGGGGACAGCTGGTGGTCACTTGAGTTGTCCTCTGGACTGATCTGAATGTCCTCTTCCACTGGGGATAGCTCATGGTCACTTGTGCTCTCCACCGAAATCACCTCAATGACCTCTTCCACTGGGGACAGCTCGTCATCATTCAGGTTGTCCTTTGGAAGGGCCACGATGGTCTCTTCTCACGTGGAACAGCTCCTGGTCGCTTGTGCTGTCCCCTGTAATTTCTTCAATGTCCTCCTCCACAGAGGACGTCTCCACATCTGTCAGGGTTGTCCTGTGGAACGACATCAATGATCTCTTCCACTGGGGACAGCTGCTGGTCATTAATGCTGCTCTCTGAACCAACCTCTATGTCTTCTTCAACTGGGGACAGCTGCTGGTCACTTGAGCTGCTCTCTGGACCAAACTCAATATCTTCTTCCATTGGGGACAGGTGGTCACTTGAGCTGTCCTCTGGACTGATCTTAATGTCCTCTTCAACTGGGGACAGCTCCTTCTCACTCACACTGTCCCCTGAAACCATCATGATGTTTTCTTCCACTGGGGACAAATCCTTGTCACTCCCGCTGTCTTCTGGAACGACATCAATGTCCTCTTCCACTGAGGAGGTCTCCACATCTGTCAGGTTGTCTTCTTGAATGACATCAATGATCTCTAACATTGGGGACAGCTCCTGGTCATTAATGCTGTTCTCTGGACAAACCTCTATGTCTTCTTCCACTGGAGTCAGCTGGTCGTCACTTGTACTGTCCTCTGCAATGACCTCAATGTCCTCTTCTACTGAGGACGTCTCCACATCAGGCAGGGTTTCCTCTGGAATGACATCGATGGTCTTTTCCATTGGCGACAGCTGCTGGTCACTTGGGCTGTCCTCTTGACCAACCTCAATTTCTTCCTCCACTGAGGACAGCTGGTCACTTGAGCTGTCCTCTGGAGCAACTTCAGTGGCCTCTTCCACTCGGGACAGCTCCTCTTCACTTGCGCTGGTATCTGAAGTCGCCTCTATGGCCTCTTCCACTTCGGACAGGTCAGGCTCTGTGTCGCTGTCCCCTGGAGCGAGCTTGATGGCCTCTTCTACTTGGGACAGCTGCTCGTCAATTGTGGTGTCGTCTGAAGAGAGCTCGCTGTCTTCTTCCACTGAGGCCAGCTCCTGCTCACTCTGGCTGTCCCCTCTAAAGAGCTCGATGTCTTCTGTCACCTGGGACAGCCCCTGGTCACATCCATGTTCCTCTTGGGAGTGTTGGTTGTCCTGATTCTTATCAGGCCCTGTGCCCCTGAGGCTGCGCTCCATGCCTGCAGCCCCCGAGGGGATGGGCGGCAAAGGCAGCAGCTGCCAGCTCGGGGACACACGGGCTGTGCCCTCCTGGGACACCCTGAGCGGGGGCAGGAGCACCCTGGGCACGGGGCTGTGTGGCTGCCGAGGACAGGGGCTGCAGGGCTGCGGCCCCTTCTCCCCTGCACTGCCCAGCTCTGTGCCCCGGCTCTCAGTGTCCCTGGGGCTCAGCAGGCGGGGCAGTGCTGGCGGCCGTGGCACATGTGGCAGCGGTGTCAGCCTGTCCCCACAGAGGGACAGGGCCTGGCTGCGGCTGCCCTGCGGCGCTGCCTGTGGCTGCCTGAGCTCCACGTCTGGGACCGTGACGGGTTGAACATTTTTGGGTCCCAACTTTGGCTGCCCGTGGTGTACCGGTGGCAGCTTGACGGGCACCAGTGAAGAGCAAGATGGGGATGATGATGATGATGATAAGGATGCGGTGTGGGACGGAGATGGCTCCCTTTGCAGAGCAAAGATCCTTGCCTTCTCCATCCCCTGGCCACTCCTTCCTTCCTCATCCCTCGCTCTTGGCCTCCTCCGCAGGCTCAGCAGGGGGCCTTGGGTGGCCTGGGAGTTGGGCTTGTTCTCCATCTTCTCCTCAATGTCTTCCGTCCTCAAGCGGAGACAGGTCCAGGGAGCTGCTTCCTCCTCAGAGATCGTCGCTCCTTGGACTGAGCACTCCAGGGCTCTGCGCCCCTTAAATACCCCCAGGCCAGGGTGGGGCTCCCTGATGTCACAAGCGTCTCTGGCCACCACCATGTCCCACATCACAAAGGGCCATGACACGTTGTGCCCGTGTCACCAAGGGCCACCCCCGGCACCCCCGCGCAGTGGAGCAGCCAGGAACTGGCTCGGAGCAGCCCCGGACTCGTGGCCTTGTGGCCCCTGCTGTGCCCGGAGCCCTGAGAGGCTCTGGCCGCGCTGGCACACGGCAGCCCCAGCCCCAGGCTGCAGAGCCCTGGGTTTGCAGGCTGCGCTGCCCAGGGCACGAGCAATGGGCCCAGGGACGGGCCAGGGCCTTGTGGGCAGCGGCTCCGCGCGCGGCGGGAGGCCGGGGAGCAGGGCTGTCCCTCAGGGCTCTGCCCGGGCCCGGGCGCTGAGCGAGCGGCGCCGCCATCGCTGCCGCCATCAGGGGCTCTGAGGGGAGCGCGGCTCCAGCCAGCCCCGCTCCGCCCGCACGGGCAGCACAAACACGGAGCACAGACACAGACGGCGCTGAAATGGTGTCCTGCCCGTCCAAATGCACTCAGCCAGCGGCCCCAGGGGCTGGGCTCGGCTGCGGCAGCATCGCCACACGGCTGCCCCGGGACAAAGCCCCTGTGCAGATACCGGGGCCGGGGTGTGCGATGGGCCACCAAACACACGGGGTTCTGTCTCTTTGGGAGAAACAAACGCACTTTGGGAGTGTTTCAGCCTCTTTGGCAGAGAAAAGTGCTTTTGATGGCACTTGTCTGTTGCACCTGAAGTTCAAAAGGCACAATGAATACTAAATAATTATGAACACGTGTGGTTCAAAAGTTATCAAGAAGTTGTTAGGAGCAACGTGTCTACTCACAAAAGATTTAACAAAAGAAAAAGTGCTATAAAATCTTACGTAGTCTTGTTTCCTGTTGTTGTCTTTCTGAACTTTTGAATTTGCTCCCTGTGCTCTCTTTAGTTTGAAACATTGAAGCCAAGCTGAGCAACACCAGGGAAAAAAAATCAACAGCTGGGTACAGATCAAGTGTGGTTTAGGATAACCTGCTTTCTCTCACATTTTCCTCACAGTTGGCTGTGCACTGCCAGCCTGCAGGTGGGACCACACCTGCCATTTCCTGAAGCCTCTCCTCTGGCTTGGAGCCCTGCAGGGCAGCTCCACCAAGAACAATTGCTTCTCCCATTGCAGGAGTCTCCTTTGGTGTGTGAAAGAAAGAAAGGAAAGAAAGAGCAGAGAATTTGTGCCTTCCCCTCTCTAAGGGCCGCAGAAATCCTCAAACTTCCCTCCTGCTTCTGCCACAGAGAGGAACGCTGGCCTAAGGACTCTGCTGTTGGCTTCGGGCAAGGGAGGGGGGATACACTTGGCTGTCCCGCACAACTGGACGATCCCCTGCTGCCCTGCACAAGCTGCTCAAGGCAGGCAGCACTGCCAGGCTGGCTCCAGGAAATGAACTCTAAGAGGTTTTCCAGAAGTAATTCTTCCCTGTGAGGCAGGAGAGGCTCTGGCACATGTTGCCCAGAGAAGCTGTGTCCACTCCTGGATCCCTGGAAGTGTCCCAGAGCAACTTGGACATTGGGGCTTGGAGCAGCCTGGGATAGTGGAAGGTGTCCCTGCCCTCTCCAATGAGGGAGAGATGTCTATGCACTGATTAGAGGGAAAATGAGACCATGGGATGGCCACAGGAGGAATTTATTCAACAACACAGATTTTATTTCCCAAGAAGTGTGAGGAAGGGAGAGAGAAAAAAAGTAAGCGGGAACACCTGTCAGAGAGAGGGAGACAGAGCAGGAGATAATCAGCTGGAACTACAGGAGCTGTAGGGTCCCTGGCAACCCCAACCACTCTGTTGCTGTAGAAGTTGTACAGGCTCCAGAAATGACTCCACAGGTGCTTTCTGCTGAGCAGGCCCTGGGCAAGGACAGGGGAGTAGAGGGGGCAAGGCTTCAGCCCCAGGGCCAGCTGCAAGTTCCTTCTGGTGGATGTTTTGTGTGCCGAATAGAAATGAGAGCGGTGAGAAGAGCCTTTGCAGCACCTTTGCAGCCACAGCAAGCCTGGGAAGGAGCAGCCGTGGCTCCTCAGCCTCGCCAAAGCGGCGCTGCCTCTCTCAGCCAGCCTGGCTCCCTGGCCATGGGCAGCACAGGGCGGGGCTGCGGCGGCTCCGCTGTGCCCGGGGCAGCCCTGCTGCACAGCGGTTCCCAGCACAGCTCTCTCCCAGCCGGGCTCACTGCGCCCTTCGTTTGCTGCAGAGAGCAGGGACAGCCCTGCCCTGCCGGCCCCGCCGGGAACTCTCCCGCTGGCGCTGGGGCTGAGCAGCCACTGCGCACAGGGGACCCAGGGGCCCTGAGGGGGAAACACATCAGCACCTCTGAGAGACAGGACACGAAATCTGGAGACTCTTGTCTTGTGTCTTACAAACCTTATTAGAAAATACACAATTTTTTCAGTAATTGGAACAGTTCTTTCTTTTTTTGCGCATTTTCTGGGAAATTATAATGTATCATAATTACAACATTTTGTATATTCATGTTTTTGTATCAGAGACTGTATACAAATACACAAGATATAATAAAAATAAAGAAATTTGCTAGTTTTATTTTTTTTCATTCATGTTTATTTTCATTTCTGTATCCTGAAATTATTCTTATTTTTCTTATTCTTCTTGTTTATAACTACTATTCTTTGCTTTTCTAACTACCCCTTCTTCTTCTTCTTCTTCTTCTTTCTTCTACTTCTTCACTATTCAAACTATTCTTCTCTGCTTCTTCTTTATGTTTCTAAATTTTTATTCTATTCCTATTCCTATTCTTATTCCTATTCCTACTCCTATTCCTCTTCTTATTCCTATTCCTCACTTCTTCTTTGAATTCTTACATTCTTAGACCTATTCCCCTATTCTTAAACTCGTGACTATTCTTCTCATATCTTGAAATTTTTCTTCTTTGTCTTCTCTGTATTCTTAGTATTCTTCGTCTTGGTCTTCATCTGATTTGTTGTCGTCATGTTCTTTGCCTTTGTCGTCTTCTTCGTCTCCTTCGTCGCCTTCGTCGTCTTCTTCGTCACCTTCGTCTTCATCTGCTTTGTCGCTATGATCGTATTGATGTCCTCCTTCTTCCTGCCCTGCTTTAGTCCTCGGGCTGTGGCCTCAGGCAGCCGCAGCGGAGCAGCCCCCGCAGCGCCCGCAGCGCCCGCCTGAAGCGGGAGGGACGTTTCCTGGGCGCAGCCGGCTGCCATTGGAGGGCCTGGGCTCCCGGCTGGGCAGGCCAGGGCCTGAGGGGGCTGTGCAGGGCAGGCACGGAGCTCCTTTCCCTTTCGGGGGCAGCTGCTGCTTCCCTCTCTGCAGCAATGCCGAACGCCAGCCCCAGCGAGCTGCTGCTGCTGCTGCTGCTGCCCGCCAGGCCCACGGCCTTGGCCACCACCACGTCCCTGGGGAGGAACCAGGGCACGGCCGCGCCGCTTCTGCTGCGCTCCAGCTCCGCGGAGCCGCCACTGCCCCGGCCCGAGGCCTCGGCTCCGGCCCCTTTGGGAGCATCCTGCTCCTGCTGCTGCCGCCCCAATGCCTGCACCGCCGGCACAGCCTTGCACAGGGGCTCCCTGGGGCTGTTCTGGCTCATGGAGAGCTGAGCCTGGCTGCTGGCTGGAGCAATGAACAGCACACGGGGCGGGCTCCGTGTCCCCAGTGATTTCAGTCCAGGTGATGAGGGTGAATGGCTGGCTGTGTCACTGAGCAGGGCCCTCCTCGTCAGCTCCTCCTGCTCATGTTCTTCCCACAGGGAGAGCTGTTTGCTGTGACCTTCTTCCCATGGGGACATGTCTGGGACATCACAGTCTTCCCCATAGCACAGCACTATTTCATATTTGATATCTGGGGAAAGCTGCTCACCCTCATAGTAATCCCCTTGGGGCAGTTGACCCTCGATGATCTCTTCCACTGGGGACAGCTGGTGGTCACTTGAGCTGTCCTCTGGACTGATCTGAATGTCCTCTTCCACTGGGGACAGCTCGTCATCATTCAGGTTGTCCTTTGGAAGGGCCACGATGGTCTCTTCTACATGGAACAGCTCCTGGTCGCTTATGCTGTCCCCTGTAATTTCTTCAATGTCCTCTTCCACTGAGGACGTCTCCACATCTGTCAGGTTGTCCTGTGGAACGACATCAATGATCTCTTCCACTTGAGACAGCTCCTGCTCATTTGTGCTGTTCTCAGAACCAACCTCTATGTCTTCTTCAACTGGGGACAGCTGCTGGTCACTTGAGCTGCCCTCTGGACCGACCTCAATATCTTCTTCTACTGGGGACAGGTGGTCACTTGAGCTGTCCTCTGGACTGACCTTAATGTCCTCTTCCACTGGGGACAGCTCCTTCTCACTCACACTGTCCCCTGAAACCATCATGATGTTTTCTTCCACTGGGGACAAATCCTTGTCACTCCCGCTGTCCTCTGGAACGACATCAATGTCCTTTTCCACTGAGGAGGTCTCCACATCTGTCAGGTTGTCTTCTTGAATGACATCAATGATCTCTAACATTGGGGACAGCTCCTGGTCATTAATGCTGTTCTCTGGACAAACCTCTATGTCTTCTTCCACTGGAGTCAGCAGGTCGTCACTTGTACTGTCCTCTGCAATGACCTCAATGTCCTCTTCTACTGAGGACGTCTCCACATCAGGCAGGGTTTCCTCTGGAACGACATCGATGGTCTTTTCCATTGGCGACAGCTGCTGGTCACTTGGGCTGTCCTCTTGACCAACCTCAATTTCTTCCTCCACTGAGGACAGCTGGTCACTTGAGCTGTCCTCTGGAGCAACTTCAGTGGCCTCTTCCACTCGGGACAGCTCCTCTTCACTTGTGCTGGCATCTGAAGTCGCCTCTATGGCCTCTTCCACTTCGGACAGGTCAGGCTCTGTGTCGCTGTCCCCTGGAGCGAGCTTGATGGCCTCTTCTACTTGGGACAGCTGCTCGTCAATTGTGGTGTCGTCTGAAGAGAGCTCGCTGTCTTCTTCCACTGAGGCCAGCTCCTGCTCACTCTGGCTGTCCCCTCTAAAGAGCTCGATGTCTTCTGTCACCTGGGACAGCTGCTGGTCACTGCCATGTTCCTCTTGGGAGTGTTGGTTGTCCTTATTCTTATCAGGCCCTGTGCCCCTGAGGCTGCGCTCCATGCCTGCAGCCCCCGCGGGGATGGGCGGCAAAGGCAGCAGCTGCCAGCTCGGGGACACACGGGCTGTGCCCTCCTGGGACACCCTGAGCGGGGGCAGGAGCACCCTGGGCACGGGGCTGTGTGGCTGCCGAGGACAGGGGCTGCAGGGCTGCGGCCCCTTCTCCCCTGCACTGCCCAGCTCTGTGCCCCGGCTCTCAGTGTCCCTGGGGCTCAGCAGGCGGGGCAGTGCTGGCGGCCGTGGCACATGTGGCAGCGGTGTCAGCCTGTCCCCACAGAGGGACAGGGCCTGGCTGCGGCTGCCCTGCGGCGCTGCCTGTGGCTGCCTGAGCTCCACGTCTGGGACCGTGAGGGGTTGAACAGTTTTGGGTCCCAACTTTGGCTGCCCGTGGTGTACTGGTGGGAGCTTGACGGGCACCAGTGAAGAGCAAGATGGGGATGATGATGATGATGATGCAGATGCGGCGTGGGACGGAGATGGCTCCCTTTGCAGAGCAAAGATCCTTGCCTTCTCCATCCCCTGGCCACTCCTTCCTTCCTCATCCCTCGCTCTTGGCCTCCTCCGCAGGCTCAGCAGGGGGCCTTGGGTGGCCTGGGAGTTGGGCTTCTTCTCCATCGTCTTCAGAATGTCTACCGTCGTCAAGCGGAGACAGGTCCAGGGAGCTGCTTCCTCCTCAGAGATCGTCGCTCCTTGGACTGAGCACTCCAGGGCTCTGCACCCCTTAAATACCCCCAGGCCAGGGTGGGGCTCCCTGATGTCACAAGCGTCTCTGGCCATCACCATGTCCCACATCACAAAGGGCCATGACACGTTGTGCCCGTGTCACCAAGGGCCACCCCCGGCACCCCACGAGCAGTGGAGCAGCCAGGAACTGGCTCGGAGCAGCCCCGGACTCGTGGCCTTGTGGCCCCTGCTGTGCCCGGAGCCCTGAGAGGCTCTGGCCGCGCTGGCACACGGCAGCCCCAGCCCCAGGCTGCAGAGCCCTGGGTTTGCAGGCTGCGCTGCCCAGGGCACGAGCAATGGGCCCAGGGACGGGCCAGGGCCTTGTGGGCAGTGACTGCATGTGCCACAGGAGGCGGGGGAGCAGGGCTGTCCCTCAGCATTCACCCTGATACAAAGTATTTGCAGAAACTGTGTGAATTCTCTTGTGTTTTTCTGGAAGAGGCAGAAGTTTCCACAGTAATATCTGCACTTGGCTGGTTGCATGGTCCTGTTTGCTTTGCCAGGTGGTTTTGTTTAAACAGAGAAAATTTGGGAATCAGCATTCACGTGATTTAGGTTAGCACTGAAGTGTTATTTTACTTTGGTAACTGAGTTTGTCACAGCTTCGTCTGTGGGTTACTTTCAGGAAAGGAATTTCGAAAAAGACGTGCTTGGTATGGAGACTGTGTTAAATTTCCATTGAGAATGACAAGAACTTTTTTTTTTTAAATTAGTCTGTATCTTATTTAAATCGCTTTCCTTTTCACATCATTGTTTCAAATACTGACCTCTGTGTAGTAGGACTCTGTTGTCCTTACTAGGTACTGAAAGTACAGAAAGATATTGTAAAAACTCTGGTGATTCTTTGTGGCTTAAGTAATGATACCATAAAGAACAAGATGAAAAACCAGTCTCTCTACATCTAAACATAGATTTTCATTGTCTATTTATCACATGCCTGGACTTCAGGAGCTTCTTTTGATACCTTTACCCCTTTTTTGATGGGTAAAATTAACCTTGTACAATCCTTTTAAAATTAAGTCAGTCCATAGAGAAAACTGTTACTCTCCAGTTTTTTTAAAAAATTCTGTCTTCATAAGAAATAAGAAAATAAATAATTAATTAAATTTTATTGTTGCAAATCCTAAAAAAATATATGCTCAGTTCCACGTGGTAAATAACAAAGATCTTAAGATTAACTATTGACTCTTTTGGTTTTTATTTTCAGTTCAGGAAAGACTGAAAGGACATAGAAAACATTTAGCAATAGGCTACAAAAAAAAAAAGAAGAAAAAAGAAAAAAATAAAATCAGAAGGAAAGAGAAAGAGATAAAAATAAAGAGAAAGAGGGAGAAAGAAAGACAAAGACAAAAAAGGAAGGGAGGGAGAGAGGGAGGGAGGAAGGGAGGGAGGGAGGAAGGAGGGAAGGAAGGAAGGAAGGAAGGAAGGAAGGAAGGAAGGAAGGAAGGAAGGAAGGAAGGAAGGAAGGAAGGAAGGAAGGAAGGGAAGGAAAAGAAAAAAAGAGGAAAAGAAAAAAGAAAAAAGAGAAGAAAAGAAGAAAAAAAGAAAAGAAAAGGAAGAGAGAAAGAGGAAAAAAAATCTCAACTCTATTTCATTCATAAAATGTTACATCCTAGCATTACTCAGTGTTACACAAAACGCATCCTTACAGAACGATCTATTAAAAAAAAAAAAATCACATTTTAACGAAAACTAACAGCTTTCCTCCGTTCCCAAAAGGAAGGCTGAAGTTTCGTGTTCTTCCAGGGTAAATTCGGGGAATTCTGAGGAATTTGGGGAAGCGGCCGCCGCTCTCAGACCCGGTCCGGCGCTGCCACCCGGTGGCCATTGCTGGCACTGCACCAGCCCCGCGCCCCGCCGCAACCCCCGCGGCTCCCGGGGAAGATTTTGGGAAATCCCAACTCTTCGAAAGCATCGGGGACCCGAGGGATGCCCTGCTCACACCGGAGCACAAGAAGGGGCAATTAAACGGAACAGTTCGAAGATTGTCCCTAAGATTGCCCGAATGACATAAAAACTTAGAAAGGATGGGGAGGGAGGCACAAAGGAGGACCCACCCCCCCATTCCTGTCTCCAGCGCTCTTTGCACACCTCCGATGGAAAGGTCTGTAGGCTGCAAAGGACTCGTGTCCATGGAGCGCCAGGTCTGAGTACCACAGGTACATTTCTGTACAGACAAGTGATTTCTCTGAAATACCAAACATCCTGAAATACCAAGTTCCTGCTACTCATAGTGCTCTGGGACAGCAACTGGACCCTACAGGATAGGCAACACCACACTACTTCCATGGAGAAACTAATTCCATTGGTGTAATTAATGTTGCTTTTGTGTCTGATGGGGTAGATATCAGCAGTGCTGAGCTAACTTTGGACTCTATCTTAAAGGTGTTTCCCAACAACAAATTCTATGATTTTATGATGGGATGTGTGAGGGCTCCTAAACACAGTCCATGCATTCTTTGTGGTTACCTGCACCTTCTCTGAAACAGAAAAGTTTTCCTGCTTGAGAAGCCTCGATGGTGCATCTCGTCTAAACTCACTCCTGAGTCCTCAGGAAAGGCAGCAGAGGTGGAAGATTCTCACAAAGCACAAAGCTGTTTATAGCTTCATGCTGGTCTTGGCAGGATGTTCATTGAGTACATAATCTAAATTTTGTCCCACCCCTTTAATACCTGGAAACTTTAATACCTCTTTTTTCTAAATTCCCCCAACTGCCCCATGCAAGTTCTCCATTAACCATCTTCGTTTTTCATTTTCTCAGTGACCTAATTAATAACAAAATTCACATGCAAGAATTCAAAGACCTGATCCGAGTTTCTCCAAACACTCATACTCAGACTCTAAAAAACCACATTTCTGTTTGCAGTAAGAAGATAATCTGCTCTTGTTAGGACATGACCTCCAGCATTTGTCTTCAGATACAGACAAATAAATATTTTCTTCGGCAGCAGTTCTACCACCCACTTGTTTTCCTTTAATTTTTTTAACCTTTATCAATATATTGTGTCTTGATACAATGTGTCTTGATATTGTGTCTTTCCTTCTTTTACTGTCTTGCGCTTGATTTATCATTCCTAGAAATCAATTTTCAATGGAAGTTCATGTTGACTCCCACTAAATCTTTGCCTGCATTCCGCATTATCACTTGAAAACATCAAACTAAATCTAACAAAGATGTTTTAGAGCTCTGAAATCCCTTCTTGTCACTGCTTCAATAGAAGGGAAGCACCTCAGTCATCCTAAATGGAGTTGTGCTGAGTTGCATAATTCTTAAATACTTACTCTTGTATTTGAGAAATGCAAGAGATGTTTTACTGTGAGAATGGAGCCAGTCAGGCAAGAATGACTTTCAAAAGCTTTTCTGGAGCAGGTGGGTGGTTGGAAAGGAAAACAATAATAAAAAAACAAACACCAAAAACAACAGACCCCAGAAACTTTAAGGTGTGCGCATCCCTTGAAGGCACCCTTGCCCAATCTACATCTCCAAACCTGTGATTCCTGACTTCAGCCTCAGACGAGAATTCCCACTCCTCCTCTTTCAGGTACATTATCAATCTCTCCTGTACATTATTGATTTCATTTACAAAGCCAGGGCTAAAATGATGACTGATGATTCAACAGCCTTGGAAATATTTTATCTAGTAATGAAAACATCACAAAATTTTTGCCTCAGTAAATATAGCGTGAAGTGGTAAAAGGGAAAAGCAGCAATTGCTAAAATTTAGTGTCTTTACCACAAAACAAACAAAAAGAACAACAAATGAAGACAAATCTCCCCGTGGAAGATTAAACAAACCATGATAAAAAAATTCCATCAGGCAGTTTCAACTTATGAATTACCTTTTACAACACAAACCCGTGGGGAATGCCCAGCAGTGGGGCTGCTCCTCACCTGACTTGTTCTTGCACTCGATGTCGTAGCCGGTGATGGGGCTGTTCCCGTCGAAGCCCATGGTCCACCGGAGGGCGATGCTCCGCGCTCGCACCTCCCGGATCTCTATCTCGGGGGGGTCGGGGGGCTCTGGGCAAACACACACACACAGCTCTGCTCAGAACAGACCCCATCCTCTCAACGGGGCACACCAGCGTGGTGCTGGCTCAGCCTTCCTGGCATTTCTCCGGGTGTTCATGGGGACCCTGTTAATCACCCTGTATCAGCACTTCTCAACTCGGAGCCTGTTGCATTTGGGCTATGGGAGGGGTGAATAGAATATAGCAACAGATTTCTTCATGCAGTGAAGAAGCAAAAACCCTTTATTTAAAGAAACACTACACTTATATAGAGTAGTTTGTGGTAGCAAAAATAGAAATGGTTCCATTGGTGCAAGAGAGGTGACACCCCCAGTCATGTAGCTCATGCATCCAGCAGGTGCTCAATCATTGTTATAATTCTTTTCTCTTATGTTTTCCTTGAGCAGCATAAGAAATCCAAGCTGCTTCAAGGCTGCTTTTCCCTTGCCTTTCACCAGTATCCCACAGGAGCCAATGGTGTAATCTTAAATACTGGCTTCTCTTTCACTTTTTTGGTTGTATTTCCTTAAAATCAATCCAGCTTGGATTTTCATTCCAGGAAGGATGTTTTACCTTGAACACCACATTTCCCTGATACTTCTACCAGTGATTTTACTCAAAATATGCTTGCAAAAATATGAGTACTTAAACTCAAAAGTGCTGAATTTGGTTGGGAGAGTAAAATTTCTGTCTCTTTAAGCATTTTTAAAAGTTTTAGTTTAATAACAGAATAGTTTGATAAAATCAATCTAAAAGCTCCTCTGCCTCTAAAGTTAATATTGCTAATAACCAGCACCTAGACCCATTCTAATGTCCCTTTAAATGGTCATGGCAGCTTAGATGAGCAGTGGTGGAACTGGGAACCTGTCCCCAAACTCCACCTGAATTTTTCCACAGGACTGCCTTAGGCATCCTCTGGAATCTGCTGCTACTTGGAATCAAGGGCAGGGAGAGAGAAATCTGCAAGTTGTAGGAATTTGTTGTGTGCAGGCTCAGAGAGGCACAGGAGGAGCCAGCACCACAGGGGAGTGAGCAGTGGCCAGTGGCTGAGTCCTGCCTGTGCCCTGCATCTCAAATATTGTCACCTCTCCAGGACTTGCTGTTTCTGCCCTGTGGGAGGGGAAACCCAGCCCCAGGCAGTATAAATTCCTAGAGTTTGGATTGTGCAAACTACTCACAATTTATCTTGACTGATTAAACTTGAAATATTTTGCTTTAAGTTCCACAGTTTAATATTTCTCTAGAGATGAAGTGAGATCATTTCTGCTTTGTTTCAGACCTGGGTTTGAAGCACATTTGTTCTTTAAAATCAAATGAAACCTGCTCTCCCTCAATCCTCCATATCCACAGTCCTTACTGAAGATATTAGTTTTAAGTATCTTTGGCAATTGTCAACTAATGTATTTAAGGAAAAAAAAATCTACTTAATTTGTACAGATCTAGAAGGACTCAATCTTTTCTTTTGATTTAATCTCTGATGCTGGAAAATGAAAGACCGAGAACCTTAATGCAGCTCCTCATTTCTTTGACAATGAGGAAAACATTTAATTAGGAACCAGAACTTCTGTACCCCCAGCAGATTTCTACACTTCCTGTCCTACGATAGCTGTGGGTTTTTTTCCTTGTGTTGTCCTCTGCCTACCTTGCACAGTGAGCTGAATTATTCCACGATCCTCCCCGTAAGAATTGATGGCGTGGCAGGAGAAGAAGCCAGAATCTTCACGCACAGTTGGCAGAATCTATAGGAGGTTGGAAAAGAGGTGATGGATTGAACAGCACACAGAGAAAATAAACCAGCAGCTTGTCTGTGTGGTGCAAGAAAAATTGTGCAGACTGTTCTCCTTGACAGATATAGATACTGCAGGATACAAACGTACATTTGCATAGGAAAGCTTCCAAAATACTGAGATTAGCAAAGCCAGCAGCACCTGGGCTGAGGACACAGAATAGCAGCTCGACATGTGTAGTCAGGAGCTGGAGCTCCACCTATTCCTGCAGCTTCTCCTTAGGAGCCTTGTTTCCAGTTCCTCACAAGTTTGCCAGGTATTTAACTGTTGGCTGAAATTTGCCATACAAAATGGTGCCTCCTGCTGCCTCCAAATTTTTCCGGTTATTTCTGAAAATAACTCAAGTGGCTGAAGTCTGTGTGGAGGAAATAAAGGTTCAAACACTGGTGGTGAACCCTGTAGCATTCAGCATGGTGCCTCATAATAAAGTTTTGTGTGGTCTTTCTTTTCAATTTGTTGTTTAACAGCACGGAAATTTATATATAATATTTACAAACATGTTCATAATTATATTTTTCTACAGGACCACTGCTTCATTCAAGGTACAAGAAAGAAAGATTTTTCTTTTTAAATTAACAGATATTTGAAATACCATTTCCTTCTCAGTATTCAATGTGCTGCTCCACAATTTATTTACTGCACACTGTTCAAACTGTGCCCTGAAAACAGACATTCATTTTCTCACAGCATTTTCCTATGAGTTCACCCATTGCAGAAACACGAGTGAATTTATTTTCATCAGCCCTGACACCATGAAGAGCATTGCCACCATTTCATGTAGAGAATTAAGGAAGCAGATATATGATAATGTTTGTGGCTGCTTGACAAGTTGCCACATATTAGCTGAGCCATGGAAACTCCACGTGCTCTTTATTCCTCAGCAAAACCCAGGTGATGTGAGCACAACTCCCAGTCACCACTGGTTAGGATAAATGGATTAATTTCCCACTTGCTGCAAGGAAATTGCAGAGTTATCATCTGAGATGTGACAACCTGTCAAGCTGTGTTCCCTTGCACGTGTGGCTGAGCTTGGAGACAGGGAAACAAAAATTTCCAGAGCCCAGTTTGAGACATGTAGGGCCTTCTCCCCTCCCTCAGAGTGCTGAGCAATAAATAGCCTTTCATGTGTTCATAACAGCTTCCACTGAGTTCAGCTGCAGCCAGGAGGGCTTAGTACTTCTGCAAATCAGACCCCAAGGGCTCAAAGAGAGTGCCCAGAAAACAAAAAACACACAATTAGTGGCCACCTGTGAAAAGTTTGGTTTCAAAAATCAGCTTTGCATCACACAGTGCCATTCATTACTCAACCCTAGTTCAGCCCCAGTGAAATTCCAAGTACTGTCTCAATGAGGCAGGGGTCCTGCAGAAAAAATAAAAGCTGAGTACACAACTAAAGATCACATCATCATGCAAAAGCACTGAGCTCAAAGCTTCAGAGGCAGCCTTAATCTGCCACTTTCTGCTTTTTGGAGTGTTTTATCTCTCAGAAGTGAAAGGTTTTGTATGTAACACACATGGATGTGGAACACCACTGCTGCACTCAACTGCTTCAGAAAACACTCCAAGCAGGACTCCAGCCTTCCAAATAGAAGGAAATAGAATAGAATATTTCCAAGTAGAAATATTATTGTGTATCCAGGGGTTATCTTAGTAAATTCAACAAGAAAAATGATGGCTGAGAGGCCTAGGGGTCAATCCTATAGTTAAATATTATTTGTATCACAAAAATACTAATAGGAACAAAGTCACACATAGAATTTATTCTTCCTCATAGAAATCAATGGCAAAGGTCCCTTACAGACAGCAAACCCAGAATTTTACACAGTTTTTGGCCAGTGAAGAAAGAAATCTTTCTTAAGAGTTACTCTAAAATTTAGACAACAACCAGGCAGATAGAGAATTAGTTCCTTGGGCCTGATATATACACTTTTAAAATGTAACTGAAAATGGATAATGAAGATATTTAAGTCAGGAAAAAAAAGATTCTTTTAGATTTCATAAATCACATGTAAAACACCATTTTGTGTCCTGACTTTATGAAGTGCTGTCACAAGCCCCACTAAGTGTAAAGGAGGGAGAAGAGCACTTTAAAAAGGCAGCATTTTTTCTCAAGCCAGTTTAGTGATTTTGGTGAGGGTAAGAACTTGGGGTCAGATATTTGCCAGAGTTTATCAGCAGTTTGGTCAAACTCATCTGGGGAAGGACAGGATAAGGCATGAGCCACGCTGCTCCTGAGACAGAGAGGATGGAGGGTTGAGCCTGGCTCACTCTCTTGCTGCCTCTGGAGTGTAAGAAGGGGGAATTTTTCTTTAAGGATGATTGCAGAAGTTTCCTCTCCCTCCTCTTGCCAGCTCTCCACGCCATGCACGGAGCGAGTGCTGGGGCTCTGGTGTTGTCAGGCTGGCCCTGCACCTGAATCAACACCAAACCAAGCACACCTTGACATGCCTGGATGATTTGGGGGCCGATTTGTTTTCTTACCTGCAGGGTGGAAATCACTTCATCCCCGACTTCCTTGGTGGAAACCAGGTAACGGGACATTTCGGGGTTAATGATCCGGTCTTCCTTCTCCCAGCGGACTATGATGGGCTTCTCTCCATGTGCCGTGCAGCTCATCTCCTTCTTTTGGCCTTGAGTTGCCAGGGTGGTGTTTGGGTAGGAGGTTATCATAGCTGGAACTAGAAACAGAGGAAACAAAACAGAACAAGGTTGTTCCTCAGTGAGCTGAAGGGTCTGAGGATGCAATGTTGGCTTTTCAGTCTGTGTCTGACCCAGCTTGTCCATATTCAACCAGATCGAAATAAATGTGAAAAAGTTGTTTATTTTCATTCCTGATGGGTCTCAAAGGGAGCTTAGCAGAAAGGAGTTGGAAATGGACAATAGAAGGTGTGAGTCCAAAGGAAGCTGGTCTTCATTTGTTTTGCTTCTCACAGGGCAACTTGCAACATAATTCAGTATTCAATATTCACAGCACATAAAGGGACTTAACTAATAAGTGTTCAGATATGTGGACAATAAAGAACAGATAAAAAATGTCTGCTTCCTTCTGATGAGCTGCTGTTCTACTTGCTGACTGTTATATGTTTTATCAGTGTGTGTGACAGTAATGATCTATCAAAATGAGGGCTCAATTAAAGCAGGAGCTGCACAAAATTAAAAGAAAGGCTCTGCACCAAGGAGCTTACAAACCATGGATGTGTTGAGTGCGTAGCTGAACTGTGCTGAACTGAAAGTATAATTAAACTGACAATAAACCTAGCTAGATTCGAGTTTTTATTGTACTCAGAAGGTATTTGCAGAACAGTTTGGACATACCTGTCAACTTCATTAACCATTCTTTTAAAAAGGGCTTAAATTTTAATGTTGAAAAAAATACTCTCTTCTTAGCAAGAATAGTCTTAAACCTAAAGTATTTTCATGTTTTGGAATTAAAATTGCCTGCAAACAGGAAGAAAACAAATCCTTGGAATGTTTTATTCCAAACCCCAAACACCCCAAGCAGTTTTAAAATAAGAGGATCTCTTTTGAGTCCTTTGCTGACCTTTCCTCCCCACATGGCTTGTCCACTAATAAATGGCATCTGGATTTCTGCCTCTAGAAAGAATCAAAGCCCACGAGCCTTTCAGTTCAGGAGAAGCTGGAAAGCCCTGGACAGGCACAGAGCTGTTCTTTCTGAATGAATCTGTCCACTCTTCTAAGGATATGAGGCATCAGCAAGGAACCCCCTCCCTAAGCTCTTCCCTCTGGGGCTGCCTCCTGCAGTAGCCCCAGTCCCTCGTTTTCGTGCATGAATGGTTGCCTCTTCTCATCAGAACAGCTCACTCCTTCCATCTGAGCCTCTCTGGTCCCTGTTTTAATCAGATGGCAGTGGCAGAGGGTCTGATTTGAGGCCTTCCCAGGCTCTCCCCTTGCATAGGTTGTGTTTGTTGCCGCACAGCAGCACAAAACCCCTTATTTAAATGAATTACTTTAATTGCCAGCCTGTAATGTTAATGCTTGGTGGCATGACCTTTTCACATGCCAGAGCTGTTAATGCTTGGATATGACAATATGCCAGGATGCAGCCCTTTCTGTTCAGAGGCTTCCTGAACCAAACCAAACCGAGCTGGAGATTAACAGGGCCTGTGGAGCCGTGGGTTGGATCCAATGGGATCTAATTCCAGGAGGAATTCTGAGAAAGCTCTTGTGTGAGGCAGGAGGCTCCACATGCACTGGTGATGAAGTACATCTTGTTTAACTGTTTGGGTATTAAGTACTCATCAATTTTGTCCAAGAGGAGCATTGAAGAGAAGAAATTATGAATAATCAAAATACAAAATCAAGATGAGTCTGATTCCATATTCCAGAGAATGGAAATAGTCTCAGTTTTATCTGGTGTGTGCCCTACATACCCACAAGGAGGTTACTTCCAGAAAGTTGGCTTTTTGTGACCATCTGCTTGTTCCTCCAAACCCAGAACAACCAGGCTGTGCAAGATCACAGAATAATTTGGATTAGAAATTACCTCCCAGCCCGTGGAGTCCCAGCTGTGCCCATCCCCACCTTGTCCCCAGGCCAGAGCTCTGAGTGCCACCTCCAGGTGACACCTGCAGGGATGGGCACTGCAAACCTCCCTGGGCAGCCCCTTCCAATGTCTGAAAACCCTTTCAGTGAAGTAGTTCTTCCTGAATTTCTTCCTGAAATAATCCCATACATCCTTTTATGCATTTTGTTCAATAGAGACCCAATTCAAAAGAGTGCCAGGCTGTTAAGGAGTGCACATCACCATCATCAGCTTGTGCCACCTCCTTCTTCCTTCTACAATGTCCCCAGCCTCCCACATCCCTTCCTCTGCACATCTCTCTCCCCTCAGCACAGCAGGCTGCAATTCCCTTCACCTCTCCCTCTTTCTTCCTACTTCCAACCTCCTTGAATTCTCACATGTCCCCTAATCCCTATGTCTTCATATTTTCCTTCTCCAGCCTCCTTTCCTGTCCCTAATTAAATCAGCCAAACTCCCAAGCCACCTAGAGGTTTTTCCCTACAGCTGCAGTCCCTTCCCATCAATATCTCTCCCTTGGGGTTTCCTGATGATGGTGAAAATGTTCTTAGCCCAAGCAGGAGATGAGGGATGAAGGTTTTGTTCCTCCTCATGAAGTACCAGAGCTCCTGTGCAGGTGAGCCTTGCCCTGGCAGCTCCACCCTCCTCCTGCTTCATGGGCAGGAGCACACAGAAAATGGGACCTTGGACTTGGATTGAAATCCCACAGTGCCTGTCCCAGGCACTCCTGCCTTGCTTTTGGGTCCTGTGCTGGGTGACAGTGCCAAACCAACCCCCATGGCTCCCTATTTTGCTATTAAAAGCCAGAGGCTACCTTGCAAAGCTCATTTTTCCTCCTAACAAACTTTCTTAATAAGAGCAGTATAAAAACATGTAAAGAAAGATGACTTTATTCCTCAGATACAGCTTTATCCCTGCTTATCCTTCCCTTCTCCTCACATAATCTTCCACACAGATTCCTTATTGCCATAGCAATGCCTCACAGCTAAATATTTCCCTTTCCTCCAAAGCTGATTTTTTCACTCTTCACAATTTATCTCCAATGATCCTAAACCATAAGCTCTTCTTTTTATCTTCCTCTGTGTCAAAAGATTTCTGGTAACAGAGCCACATTCCCAAGGATATTTTAGGCAACGTATTTCTTCATTCTCCAACTATCTTTAATCAAATTACTGATGCAAATAACTGAGATAAATAGGCTGGTTCTTTACTGACAAAATAATCTAGAAAACTGTAAATAAGCAAGCTAAATCTGCACTACATATGCATGAGATATTCTCTTAGGATGTCTTAAAAATAAGTGCAGGCATTTAGAAATGTATCAAGATGATTCAGATGCCATATTAAGTGTGTCTGTGCTTTATATCTCTTCAAATGTGTCTTATATACAGACACATATTTATAGATGTGCATTTATATAAGAGAATTTTGGAAGGAAAGAGCATTTTGGAAGGTTCAAGGAATGGATATTGCCATGTTCCACAATTTTGGAGTAGTTTCACCACGGGACAAATTAATCTAGTTCTATTCTCTCTGGGGTTCTCCATGTCTTTGTCTGAAGCTGTGTGGTGCTGGGCACAGTTAGAGATATATTGCTCAAAAACTGGAAAATAGAAGCTACAATTTACAGATCATGGCAATTTCCATTTTCAAGGTATGCATATCTCTGCCAGAAGCATTAATCCAGGAGCTTTCTCTGTTTGGAGTTGGGCTTTCTTTTGGAAAATTGATTTATTTGCTGCTTTTCACAGGTCAGCCCATTGTTTTCCTCTTTCTTCATGGCAACCCAACAAGAAATAATTTAAAAATATTTCATTATATTATTATTATTGTTATATTATCAAACCATTATTTATTATAGCACTAAATATTATTGCTATACTAATGCATATAAAGGTGCATTATACAGTACATTTTGATTATACAATTATATTAAGTAGCAATTATATTGCTGGTTAACATAATGATTGCTTTATAGTATTAACTACTCCATCATTAAAATCAAAGTGCAAAAATTCAGTAGTCAGGGTTATACTTCAGAATTGTTGAAGTGGCTCACACAAAACAAGAACTTTTGTCCTACTCTTGAAGAAAACTGAATCTGGGCCTTTCCTAAGATTCAGTAAAAATTACTTAATCTGATTTATTTTTCTCTGCTACTGCTGAGTGTTTCATCAGGAACTGAGTACAAATAAAAATGAAAATATTTAATTACCTTGATAAAGAGCAGTCTCATAATCCAGAATAACAAAACTGTAGGAAGTGGAGGAAAGTTTGTGAAGGGTATCAGAAACTTCTGAATTCTTTTAGAATAAATTTTTATGAATTAATAGAAAAAAATTCACATCAATTAAAAAAAAATATGTAGAGAGCTGGAATGGAGAGTGAGGTATTTTTTCTCTCTTTCAGCTCATAGATGGGAATAGCCACATGGGAAAAAGCAAATTTAAAAATGTCCCTGTTTTTCAGTTTATAATTAAACACTAAATATCCATGTATAATTGTAGAGTGACTAAAGTTCTCAGTATTTTTAAGAATTATGGTCCTTTCTAACCCAAAGCCATTCTGGGATTCTCCTGGTCTGAAATCTCTGTCCTGGCAGAGTGTTCTCCTGTTCTGGCTCCATCACTGGATCATGCTTGAACTGGCCAGTTTGGGGAAATATCTGTAACCATGAGAGATTCATTTTGCAAACATTGAAAAAAATATTGAGAAAATTAATTGAAATTCGAGTTTAACATTTAAGCCAAATTCAGCTGTCATTTTATTCTGGTCAGCCACAGTAAGAACACTGTTCTCTCCATGACAAATAGGATTTTCCTCCCTCAAAAAATTCCCTCTTCCTCCATGCACTTTTGCTCAGGCAGAGAAAGTCCATGCAAATACATTACTCATATTTAAGGGAGCCTAGCTGTCACACTTTTATTGGTTGATATATATATTTGTTAATTTATTTTCAAATTTAGCAGACTTTCAGGAGTCAGCCAGAGCTTTGCTAGAATTTGTAACTTCAGTATTCCCTTTCTGATAAGAGACATTTGGGTTTGCTTAAATAACATCTCTCTGAAATTCAAATGGGGAAGAAAAGAGAATCTTAAATCAATAGGATTTCCCAAACAATTCTATTTGAACTCATAGTTCCTTGGTAAAGGCAATCCTGTTCAGCAGGTCAAAATCATGCTCTTAATCCTCCTCCTCAGGAGATGTCCAAGATTAGAAAATTCTGAGTCTCAGACTGTCAAAGAAATATGTAAACACACAAAAAAAGCATCCCATTTTTATGTATACAAGTTATTATATATAATAACAATGGTATATAATTAATGATAACTTCTCTCTACCAATATTCACTAATTCTGAAAATTAACTTCACATTTGGGACCTACTTGTGTATGTTTGTTGTGAAAGCTTCCTCAGAGACTTGTTCTCTTAGGATAAATATTTTAAAAATTTTATTTGAATTATTTAATCATTTCAGGAAGGTGATTTTAGAATAGAATATTTTACTGAATCGCTTTGAATCAGTAAATAATTTGCTGTGCAAGCAATGCAACTCTTAGATAGAAAACATTCTGGGTGAATTGTGCCAGTAATCAATATGGCATGAATTTCAAAATTTAAAAAGCCAATGTTTTGAAATTAATAACCACTGATGTTTCAGATTAGAAAAAATAATTTCAAACATGTAAACCTGAGAAATTCGATGAGAGAAATAAAGATTTGATGAATTCGTACAACAGACTGAATTATTTACTCAGCTACAGTTTCTTAGAGTCTGTAGTGTATAGGAAATAAATTCTTAAAATTTATTAATATATTCCTGAAAATATTTTAAAAATAAAACTGAACAAAGCAAATTACCTTCTACCCCTTACTTGCCCTAAAAGGAAGACCAGTAGCTTTTTATAGGTTTTTGTATGAATTAATCATTGGTCAAAAGGCAAGAGATTAATTAGCAGTTCTATTAAAAAAAAAAATTGACAGAAAAGTATAAAACAACAGCACTGCTGTGTAAAAAGAGAGAAATTAAACACAGAAATGCCAGATCCTGTCCCAGCTTCATAAATTTGTATTACAAATCCCAAATCAAAACAGGACACTCAGTGGTTTGTAAAAACTGCATTTTTAGGGCACCCATACAAGGTAATGTTTTGGGGGAAAAAAAATCTAAAAATCAAAATAAATACTGAGCAGGGAATAAATATGGATCCTGTACATCTTAAAACAGCACTTCAGCCAGCTATTCTCCTGGTATAAAGGAAGTGACTTTGATTATAAATATTATCAAACATGTGTTTCCAAGCTTGAACAGGCCTGGTTTGATGCTGAGCTGGAATAAAATGACAATGATGTCTGGAGTCCTTGGCAGCTCCTCCTGATCTGATTGAATGTGTCAGGGCAAAGGCTGTGAACATTTAGGGCTCATCTCTTATTCACTCAGAAGTGGTTTCAGGTCACATTAGAGGAAGAGAAGTTGATTTATTTTGCATGACAACTATGAATTTTAACCAAAAGACACATTAATAAAATAAAAAAGGGCTTTTCTCTCAAATCACAAAGGCAGTTCTTTCCTCTTCCTGAGGTCTTGTCTTGCATTAGTTTGTGTTTGTTCAGTGCTTCAGCTGATACACAGGAGACCTGCAGCTGCTGATATTCCTTGGTCTTTCCTTTCACTTTGACATGGCTCTGATATCAATGTGACTTTCTCTTGCTTTGCCATGCAGCTTCAATTCCCATTTTGTGCAGCTGCACTTCCCACTTACCAGGGGGAAGGGAATGGGGCATGATAAGCTGACAGCTTTGTCCCTGCAGTCAGCTGTAGTAAAAGCCTGTGGAAATTACTTACAAAATTAGTTACAAACTGTGGGGGCTCACATGAGGCACTGGGAAATCAGCCTCATCAAAGCTTGGCTAATTGTCAAAACAAAAAGTAGTGATCAAAAAACCATTATATTACCACGTATCTAATTGTGATTTATGCAGACTTGGACAAAGACCATCTTCCCACAGAATAAATGTAGGGACAATATTAGTTTTACCATCATTGACATTATTGGGAAGTGTGGATGCCTAAAAATTAGCACCAGAAACATGTCTTCATTAATTATACAATCCTGGGGCTACTTTCTATTCCAAATCAATTATGATCTTTCATCAGCCTGTTATAAAAGCCAGGCTGGAAAGAGTAGGAATGTTAAATAGTTAAAACTGGCAATACATAATTTTAGATAACTTCTCTACTGCTTTGATCTTAAATTGAATTCAGTCTGCCATCAAGATGGCATCAAGTTTTAATGTGAAATGAGAGGGTTACTGCTATCCTAATTGTAAAGCACAGTGCTGTAATTTTTGGTGACTTAGTGAATGCAAATTAGTTAAAAACAGAGACTGTGGAATCCCAAAGGAGAGTGGGGTTTTGTGGTTTTTTTTTTTAAACAGGTTTTTATGCTTTAAACTCTCTATTTGTGTCCTTTCATTAAAATCACCTGAACAGTTTACAAGTTTAAATGAAAAAAAAAGGCAGAAGGTCACTGGAAAGCACAAGCTTTAATCAGGCTTTATTTTATGACCCAGCAGCTCCTGCAAGTCTTTTAGATTTTGGAGGCTGTGAAGTGACATGTGTAAATGTCCCTCCCTGGGGAAGAGAAGCAAACACTAATTGGGGTATTGACAGGTTTAAATGAAGCAGAAACACACGAAGAAACTCTGGCTCCAACAAAAATGAGTATTGGGGAGCGAGGCATGCCGGGACATTAATGGTTTTCATTCACTGCTCACTCAGGCAAGTAAATATACTTTTAAGCACGGTGACCTGGGTCTATAACAGCTCAGTTCTGAGCTAAAAAGCCATGAAATGCTATCTGCTGATGTATGAGAAAGAGGGCTCTGGTAGAACCAGCCTCCTCCAGCTGTTCAGAGGGAATTATAATTTTATTTTCAACATAGTTGCAGATAGACTGATATCATCTGATACTGTGATGGCAGGAACAGACTCAAATGTATTTCAATCAGCAAGACACAGCTCTCTATATATTTAGCAGCCACTCTATATATGAGTTTATTAGCATAATCAATACAAATATAAATATTTTCTGCATATTAACACCAGCAGAGAGGTGTTGTTGCATTGGATGAATATCCAAAAGCATTCACCTGGGCACAGGGGTCAGACATGGTCATAAAACCCATCAGTGCTTCACCACAACTGGTGGCTAAAAATTAGAAAACTGTTTTTGTAGGGGACATTGAGGAGACAATAAAAAGGCCTTCCAGAGGGCACTGGTCTTGTCTTAAAGATGACAAACACTTTTTTATTGATGATAAAAGGACCTCGGGGGAGGTGATCAGACTTTTGCAACCATCCTTCAGAAGTCCTGCTTAAATTCAGGGAAATCAAGTGCTGAAGGTCTGATCTCAAACTTTACATTCTCTTAATTAAGGAGATTCACAATGTTAATAAATTCTGCAATCCCAGTAAAGACAGGAAAGGAGATTCAACGAGGCAGAATAAGATCCTAATACAAAGCTCTGTAGATGTTTATTTAAATTTTATCTGGTTTATCCAGTAAAAATTTTGCCCCTTTTTAGACACACCATCTGGGAATAGTTTGGGAATGGTCTGACCACCTTGGTCTGCTTGTTTCTGCAAAAACAAAACCTTAATTCTGAGTCTATTTATCTTTTCTTTTCCTCTATGTGGTCTAGTTTCTACTTTTACTGCTCAGCATGTAGAAGAGTGGGGAACCATCTTAAAGGCTGCAAAGCCTAGGAAAAGCTGATGGGTAACTGGAATTTTTAACATATTTTTAATATTTATCTCATGGAAACAGGGTATTACTAGCAAAGAGAAACAAAGAGGGCTTAGAGAAGCACAATATTTATAAAGTAAAGATACTAAATGTGATACTTTTTGAGATATAATCACCCATAAATTAGAAGCAACTCTAAAAAAAAAAAAAAAAAGAAAAAAGAAAAAAAGAAAAAAATCAGAAAGGAACCTCTCACTTTTATGAAATCTAAAATTAGAAACCTTCCTTAGGGAATTTGTTGTGCATTTTTAAATTCCTTGTTATTGTGTATTTGCAGTGTTTTATCAGATCTGAATTGTAGGCCTTATGTGCTGAGTATTTTGGGACTGTCTCACTGAATACTTAATACTTCCAGACAAAAGCAGTGGCTGATGATTTGGCTCCAGTGCCCAATGTCTGAGGCAGAGGAAGAGGACCCTAATTTGAACCTGGATTATAGTGATTTTGGCTCATTCAGAGCTGCCAATGTGCTCATCCAGCTGTGAGCCAGAGAACAGCTGCAAAGAAGTTTTAAAGCTAAATTTTACAGTGCTGATGTTGACAATACTTTGCTATACAGGGGCCCTAGAGATTTATCACCTCTATAACTTATGTCAAGGTGTTTTTGTGCCTGCACGTGAACATGTGTGTGTGTGAGTAAAAAAATTGGGAAAAAACCAGGAAATATTTTCCACAAGGGCAAACAAGGAGAATTATTTTGTTACCTGAAAAAAAAAAAAAAAAGAACAAAGCAACCTTCATTGTCTCCTTCCCTTGACTTTCAGCTGCCCCACGCATCCCTCTTTTCAATATGCTCTTAAAAAGAAATGTTTCTGTTTCTCTGGAGACCATTTTTACCCCTCAGCCAAGGGGAGGCACCATAAATACTCGTGTTTGAGGCAGGAGTAAATTATAGCCATCCATCTCCTGGACAGAGTGTGGCACAGGGCTGGGGGTCACTTTCCTCCACGGTCCCTTCCCACGTTACAAGGAGTTCAAAGGACTTGGTTTATAATTTTTTTTCCCCTCTAAATTGTGTTTCAAGGGAATAGAAACTCCTATTACCTCTTCCACGTGCCCAAAAGCAGAGGCCAGAATGGCACTGCTGATAATGTAACCACCAGAAAGGAAGAAGAGAGTCGAGTTTCCAAGCAAGGTTTGACATATTGTAGATGACAAATGCTGAGTGTGATAAATGAAGCAGCTGGTTACAAGGGCAATATGAAAATGCCTTTTTGATTTTTTTGTAAAATCAGATTGTCAAATCTTTCTTTTTGAATCAGATCCTTGAAACACACAAACACAAAAGCTCTGCTAAGATCTAAGCTTTGTACCTAAATTATTAAATTACTTTCATCTGGCCTTAGGAAATCCAGGAGGTTTAAGGACTGAATTGGTCATTCTGGGTTTTGTTTTTTGAGGGTTTTAAATTATATTTCATTATAAAAAGAATAATCACAAAAAGGTATAGTGTGAGTTTTATACATTGTACAACAACCTTATTAGTCACACCCCCAGGGGGATTTTGTGATTTTATGTTCAAGTTTTATTGCTTTTCTATGATGCATTTTAGAGTTTCTTGTAAGTTGGAAGAAAGGCTTTTTGAACTACTCCTGTTGGGGCTTTGGACTGTAAGTTATTTTATTTTTAGAGAACAGCTGACTTCTTTGACCCAAAACTTTTTATGAGAATGTGACCTCTTTGACAAAAGGCATTTCTGAGAAGGTTTTATTAGCTCAGCCTGCAAAAATCAGGCCAACATGCCCACATCTTCAAAATGCAAATTCTGGCAGAAAAGGAAGAAAGAAAAAGCTACAAAAATTCATGAGAATTCTCGAAACTGAGTCTTTTTTTCAGCCAAATAATACTGGAAAAATGACCCAAATTCATTCAAACTAAAATCACTCTAAGGGACATGGATTTCCTGGTGGTCACCTGGGAATACATTCTCAACTTTTTAATTCTGTGAGGAACTGAAGGAATAGTTTTGGCAAATGAAATATAAAACAAAATGCTATGGTGTTGTTGAATCAAAGGTAGAAACTTCCTTATTCATCATGAAGCAAAGTTGTTGCTAATTTCTAGTTATCTTCTAGTCAGGTTCTTATTTAATGAATTTCCCATGGATGGATTTTTTTCTTTTTCTGCTAAAAGGAGGCTGCAGGAGTGATGGGCAGGAAGGTCTCACGTTGTGGATCCATGCTGCTCCTCTGCAAATAACTGCTCTAACCAACCCCTTTTCTGTAGCTGTGATTAAAAATTTATCATATTACCTAAGACCCTGGGAAAAAACCATCCTGAGATTCAATCTTGAGAAGCTCCTGCATTTCTGCTCTCTTTTAACTGGAGGAAAATCTTTCTGTTCTTTGGAATTTAGCATGAAAAATCCCTTCTTGTTAAAGTGCTGCACCTTGGTCCCACAGTGTTTCACTGGGAATTCACAGTGGAAAATGCTGGAAAATGATGTGGCTTTTAAAATTTCCTTACCAGTAAGATAAGATAAATTGAAGCAATAACAGTATCAGCAGGATGCCAAACTAATAACTGGATATGAATGTTCCAAAAAGGAAGATTCTGCCACGGTCAAAGCACCTATGACTCCAAACTGGGACAAACCCAATGGATTCCCAGCATTTCCACCACTTGTGCAAAGAAAAAGGTGATAAAAGGAGATTTTTTCTCCAGCCAAATTTATTTTCTTTTCCTTCCTTTCCCCCCAATAAATTGATAACATGGAGAAATTCAGGACATCCTGTGGACATCAGGTTTTGCCCTCTCAATTGCTAGGACAGAAAATGGGGGATTGTTCAACCAGGGTCCTTTGTCCAAGTTTCCAGAGGCAACATTTGTCTAAAAAAGTTTGTTCCATCTCCCTTTAGTATGGAATCCTGCAACTTGAATTACAGAAGTCTATTTTGAGGAGTAACTGCTGAGACTCTACTGCATGATGATCATTTAGGTTGGAAAAGGCCTCCAATCAAATCTCTAATCTACTGTTTGCCTTATTAAGTATGTAAAAATTAAAAAAATATATAACAAGATATCTCCTCTGGATTAATTTATATGGATTAAGGAAAAAAAAGAAAATTTAGATGGCAGGTTCAAGCATCCAAAATTTCAGTAACTGAGACATCCAAGCAATCTCCAGTGGGACTTTTGTGATCATGTTTGATGATACATTGTTTAACTACACAAACATTTTTCCCCACAAGATAAATTCTTCTTTAGCAGGGAGACTACACAGTGCTCAGAGTTATGAAGTTGGTGAAAGAGGCAACTTCTATTTTTGCCTTATTTTTGATCAGGCACTAGATTAGAAAACAGTAAATGAAATGGAAAGAAGACCTTTGGCCAGTCCTTGCTGAATGCTGAATGGATACTCTCGTTTTACACTTTTTCTGTGGCAAAATTAGGGATTTCTAGACTGCTACCTCCCACCTTTGACAGATGTTGTGTTCTTTCACTTATTTTTAGTGTTCAGGTGGCTTTGCAGAACTGTTGAACATCCCTGAGTGCAACTGAAATCTTCCTAAAAATATGTCCTGATTGTCTACACAGTCAGTTATTCCTCAGATAATGTATGGGGTGTGTTTGCTGTCTTTTGAGGTAATTTCATATATCTAAATTCATACTTCGCAAAGGTTTTCCAAGGATAACCTGGAAGCATCTTAAAGAGTGTGGTTTCTGAAATTCTCCTATATTTATGCTGTGCCCTTGCCTCAGTTGCTCTCTATGAGCAGCATCAACAGAGTGCCCAGAATTGGTCTTAAAAAGAACAGCTCATTATGAAGCTGAACTCTTATGAACTGTGAAATATATATATATATATATATATATATATATTTAAATGCCACGAAATCTGCAGCACTGAAGAAATGAAAAGCCTTCTCAGCCCTCTGTCAGTTAAATACATTTTTAATACTGCTGCTAACAAATAATAATCATTGGATTTTCCATCTTGAAGATTGCAAAGTTGCTGACAGCTCCAGTAACTTTTCCAATTTCTATTGCCAGCTCTGCCAGTCTCTCATAAATCTCACTGGTCTCTTCACCTCTGTCTCCAGGCTGTTCCTTGCCTCGGATTTTGCCAGAATAAATTATGGTAATGTCATGGAACATCCCCCCTCCTGCTTGAGAAGACCCCTGTTGTGGTGTTTAATTAGATAGTGTTCTTTGCAGGAATGGAAATTTGAGGCAAAGAGGTGAAAAAAGGGTCACTGGTAATTTACTGTGTGTGCCAGGGCTGAGCAAGCTGGTAACTGCAGCACTGTAAACCTGAGTAATGAGTTGGACAGAGAGCCCTGGAAGGTTTGGAACTCCAGGTGAAAAGAGAGAGGAACTTGAATCCTTATCTTAATCTTACTGAAACCTCTCAGTAAGTGTCAAACCAGGTCATCTGTCAAGAATTCCCATGTCACTATTACTGGTAAGGAAATATGTAATTCAAAGGCAGCCTCTGAGAGGGTTTTTCCTTTCTCCTTGGGGATCACTTAGAATCACGAAGTCCAAACATGCAAACTAAGATGTTACTTTAGAGACTTTCAGCTTTAAATTTTCTAAAATATTTGCATGCCAGCTCTCTTGCAGGAAGACTGATTGGCTCATGTGAACCTTTCATAGAAAGGAACAGAAGCATCAGGAACATGCAGCCTTTGAAATTATCATTGAATTATAGAATGGTTTTGTTGGAAGGGACTTTAAAGATCATCTCATCCAACCCCTGCCATGGCAGGGACACATCCCACTGTCCCAGGCTGCTCCAACCCAATGTCCAACCTGAAAACTGAACATTGCAGGGATCCAGGGGCAGCCACAGCTGCTCTGGGCACCTGTGCCAGTGTTTCACCACCATCACAGGGAAGAATTTCTACCTAGGATCTACTCTAACCCTGCCCTCTGGCAGTGGGAGCCATTCCCTGTGTGCTGTCCCTCCATCCCTTGGCAATTGTCTCTCTCCATGTTTCCTGCAGCTCCTTCAGGCCCTGCAAGGCCACCCTGAGCTCAGCCCAAAGCTTCTCCTGTGCAGGTGAACAATCCCAGCTGTGCCAGCCTTTCCTGCCAGCAGAGCTGCTCCAGCCCTCTGCTCATCCTGCTGCCTGCTCTGGGCTCTCTGCAGCAGCTCCAGCTCCTCCCTGGGCTGGGACAGGGCTGGGGCAGCCCTGCAGGTGGGGTCACACCTGAGCAGGGCACAGGGACAGAATCTTGATGGAGCTGAAAAATTTGGGTATCTCCCTTTGTCTGCCTTGCTGCTGATGGCTAATTACTAAATTGCTAATTACTGCATGACTAAAGCAAAGTTACTGTTATCATCAGAGCATCTGGAGACAGGGTCTTGTGGGTTACTAAAAGCTCACTCTGGAGATGAGGGTATTGATGGGTCTTTGTTTGACAGCAGGTCCCACATAACCCTAGAGAGGAGGCAGCCCTGGAGGAGGAAAACTCCTGACATCTCTGTAACAAGCAGCCTTTGCTGTCCTGGGGAGAACTGTTCCACCTTTCTGTGCCTGCAGAACCCTCTGGCTCTGGGACACGATTTTGCACAGCTTCCTGCCAGCTGGAGAATAATCATGTTTTTCAGTTTGGTGGTGAAGGAAAAGTGGGAAAACCAAAAATATAGACCAAAAATAAATCACCACTTGAGTTCAGGAGGAAAACTGCAGAAGATGGTAACGCTGGCAAAATCCATGGATGGCAAAAAGAGGAGTTCAGTCCTTCTTAGTGAATAGCTCTGCTGTTCTGTCAGCAGCAAAACCCACAGGCTGGCCAGGGGCTTGGCAGTTTTGCTGCATCATGGAAAGGATGAAAATGAGATTGCTCAAATGAGGCCCTATGATTGAAATTCTGAATTCTGAGGTCTTGAGGAACTTTGGCACTGACTTTCACTTGAGCAGGATTTAATTTGCTAAAATAACTGAAAGTTATAAATTTGCTAAAGAAACAGACAAGTTTCTTAAAGTCTTAATACCCAATCCTTATACAAGCTAAAAGGGAAGTGCTAAAGGAGAAGTGAACTGTAGGATATTAAAAGGACTAATTCCTTTCTATTTTTTAAACAAGAGAAATTAAAAATCTCCCAAGGTGCTCAATATTGCCCATTACTGTGCATATCCTGAATTCATGACTAATGCACTTCAATTCAGTCACAGGATACACTTTAAACAGTTCAGTGCTGCATTATGTGCTGCACTTGAGATGTTCAAGATCTTAATTATTTGTTCTCTTCAGTATCCCTCACCCAAAAGCTAATGAAAAATTCTGTCGTGGTGGTATTTTTTTATGATACACATAGCTGTGACACATGATAATTTCACAATCATTTTGAGACACCATGTGGTTTCTTTTGACATTTTGTGACAGGCTGTGTTATCAAGCACAATTGTTTGCACAGGAAACAACTGTAGCACGTGGTCCTTGGGACATTATGTTATCTCCTGATAATGATGTCATTAACATGTGTATACTATAATTAATGACTGCAAGAGCGATTCATTTGAGTAAGGCTTATGAATCCGTTTCATCTAAAAAGGGAAAGAAAACCTATAATCATTTGGGCTCAGATCCTGAAAGCTACTTACTTGCAACCTGCTGCAGCTACGCTGGGTGACCCGTTAATTGAGGCATATTAACCAAGAAGCATTTATTTCTCAGTTATATTACAGAAGCTTGGATTAGAATCATTATCATAATGATTGTTCTAATAGAGATCAGTCAGAGAAACAGGAACCTAGCAGTGCTCCAAACCCCTTTGTCACCCCATCTCCTACCAACGGGAGCCAGGAAACAATTACAGTTCATCAGTGTGCTCAGTGAAATAATGAAGCTGGAGACGTGGAGAGCAAACCCACTGCAGCTCAGGCTGTCCCCTCCTGCTCCTGCAGCCCCAAGACACAAAACACCCTCCTACATCCTTGCCTGCATAGAAAGCAGGCTGCCACAAAGGCAGTTCAGACACGTGGAGCATTTTTTATGTAAGAATCACAGAATCACAAAGTGGTTTTGTTGGAAGAGACCTTAAACATCACCCAGTGCCACCACCCCTGTCATGGCAGGGACACCTCCCACTGTCCCCAGGCTGCTCCAGCCCCAGTGTCCAGCCTGGCCCTGGGCACTGCCAGGGATGGGGCAACTTCTCTGGACACCCTGTGCCAGGGCCTCACCAACCTCACAGTAAAAAACTTTTCTCAAATCTAACTTATTTTTCCCCCTGTTCCACTTTGAAGCCATTCCCCCTTGTCCTGTCACTCCAGTTTCTGATGAATTGTCCCTGTCTGGCTTCCTTGTAGATTTTTGCTATCATACTTTTGCCAACATGTTTGATGGTTCAATATCTTGATACAAGTCCTGGCATGGTTTAGGTGTAATGTCACCACAAACTCAATTCTGCTTCTCAGTGCTTACAGCTTCCCAAGGAAAAAAAAATATATTCAGATTGCCAAAATCTGCTTTCAAGCCTGATAATCCTCTCTTCTCCCTTGAGGCTACACAAATTGCACACAAATATTTTTGTGTTATTCGGATTTTCAGAAGGTTCTGTTTGGTCATGCAAAATATTTTCATGGAGATGTTTGCATGCAGGAGCAGCCACACAGAAACAGCAGCAGGTGAATGAAATTTCCAACCTGCCACAGGTACAGTCCTCAGGAAAGCTGCCTACCATGTGTCTAGAGAAATTATGATGAGACTGGATCCCTGGGAAGATGTTTGAAAACTGTCTCTGTGCAGAACAGCTACAACTGATGAAAGCTGGGTCATGCTGGAACATCCAGAAAGATTAAAAAAGGGCAGGAGGAAGTCAGGGAACCATGAGCTGAGCTGCTCCCAAAGCCTAAATTCTGAATTAGTTCAAAGATGCACAAAGCTCTATCTGGGCTTTTCCAGAATGTTTTCCTGCAAAACAAAATCAGCAAAGTGTTTTTTTTGAGATGCTGCTGCATTCTGTTTGTTCCTTCTTTCTTTTGTGGACAGCAGTCCAGAGGACCCAAGCACATCCCTCCTGTCCAGTTATTTCAGAACTATGCAAAGCCAATCTCTGTGACTTTAACTGCCTTTTACATATAATTGTCATAAAGTGACCATATGGATTATGAGTGTATTGCACAAATAATTATTTATATGCACCATTAACTTTGCTCTGAGGCTTGAAACACTAAACATATGTGTACTTAGTAGCCCTTCTTCTCCAGAATAATCATCACTGAATTTATTTCAGTGTCTACTAGATTTTTCCTTAGTTAAAGTAAATAAAATAACAACATGTATTTTTCATGATGTAAGCTACACAATATTTTAAAAGTCAAGAAGTGCAAAGTCAGAATTTCAGGAAGAGTAAATTAGAGTAGTGTTAACCATAGCCAATATAAGAGACATAACAAAGGAGTTAACACATAGAAATCATTCTCTCTACCTTAAAAATATGTTTTTTCTGTATTTTTACATGCATGTTCCATACATGTACTCTTCTATCTTAAAAATGCTGTCATTATATTAAAAATAAGCAAAGTTTTGATTATTCCTCCTAAAGCTCCTAATTCAAAACTAAATGTGCTTTTTCTTCCATGCAAAAATTAGAACTGGAAAACCTAATCTTGATCTACAGGATCCCTATACTAATCAATGTCTACAATTTGGATATTATTTAATTTTTAATTGCATTATTTTTGTAATTGTTGATTATAACATCCTTTGTAACAACACGTGAAAAGAAAATGATAGGGGAAGGGGAAAGGGAAGGGAAGGGAAGGGAAGGGAAGGAAGGGAAGGGAAGGGAAGGGAAGGGAAGGGAAGGGAAGGGAAGGAAGGGAAGGGAAGGGGAAGGGAAGGGAAGGGAAGGAAGGGAAGGGAAGGGAAGGGAAGGGAAGGGAAGGGAAGGGAAGGGAAGGGAAGGGAAGGGGAAGGGAAGGGAAGGGAAGGGGAAGGGAAGGGAAGGGAAGGGAAGGGAAGGGAAGGGGAAGGGAAGGGAAGGGAAGGGAAGGGAAGGGAAGGGAAGGGAAGGGAAGGGAAGGGAAGGGAAGGGAAGGGAAAGGGAAAGGAAAGGAAAGGAAAAGGGAAAGGAAAGGAAAGGAAAGGGAAAGGAAAGGAAAGGAAAGGAAAAGGAAAAGGAAAGGAAAGGAAAGGAAAGGAAAGGGAAAGGAAAGGAAAGGAAAGGAAAGGAAAAGGAAAGGAAAGGAAAGGAAAGGAAAGGAAAGGAAAGGAAAGGAAAGGAAAGGAAAGGAAAGGAAAGGAAAGGAAAGGAAAGGAAAGGAAAGGAAAGGAAAGGAAAGGAAAGGAAAGGAAAGGAAAGGAAAGGAAAGGAAAGGAAAGGAGCTGAATGAGTAAAATTTGATTTAAAGCAAGCAGACAATTTTCTTCTCCAGATCATTATTTCCATAATGACAAATACCTCTGTTAAGGTATCCAATGGTACTTGGAGAAAAAAAATCCACTTGTTTTATGGGGAGAGATAAAAAGGGTACAGACACCCCTGACTCAAACCAGTTGGATGGTTGATAACATTTGATATATTCTGACTTCCCATTTTCTGGGTATGAAAGCAATTTATGCTCATGTGAGAGTGCAGCTCCTCAAGGTCACTCACATTTCAGCATCTTTGAAATGCTCCCCAGGGTTGGTTTACAGCACTCTGCATGAGAAATAGGCTAATGCACTGCTAAGCTGAGCTGCCTTGGTACAAGCAAGCTGGGAGTGTGTGACAGATCCCTCAAAAGTACTCAAACTCCTGTGCATTCCGAGCTAAAATATCCCTGGGTGGCCCCAAGTTAAATCCCTGATGCTTCCAAGCTTCTACATTTCACAAGTTCAGCTCACTCAAGCTCAAGAGTTGAAGCAAAATTTGCTTTTTGGGCTTCATCTGTCTCTTCTCTTGTCTCCTGCTTTTGAAAGTAATTGTGACTAAGCTGCAAAAAAATCAACTCTTGCTCCAGAAACAATGTCCATGTGAGAAATTTATAGTTACACAGCTTAACCCTGATGCCATTGGAATAATCTGGAATAATCAGCAATGGAAAAAATAATCCTGAATTTGGACATGATCTAAGGATCTTCCTGGGAAATGTAGACGACAGGATGTGTATATTTATATTAAAAAGCACATTTGTAACATCTGAAGGGCTTGCTGGGTGTCAGCAAGCCCATGGTAACTGCCCAGGTCCATAAGCCTACCCCACAGCAAATGAGATGAAATTCAATCTCTGTAATTGTCAGGCAATTACTCTGCCTATCCCTCAGGCTGAGAATGCATTGGGACACCAGCACAGCCCAGCAGCTGCCAAACCACTGGAGTGTCCATTTGAGCCCCCTCACTCAGAAGAGAGGCTGATTTATTCTGCTCCTGGGCCTTGACAGGTGAAATAAGCAGATATCAGGGGGTAAAAGCAGATCCCAGCCACGGAAAAAGCCATCCTACCCAAGCTAAAGAGTGCTTGTGCCAGCCTTCTCCTTCTGCCCAGGCTGTTCTCTCCTTTCTCAGTTTTTCAGCATTTTTTGGGGGGGTCTTCCACACTGAAAGGTTTAAGAGCCCTAAGGGAGAGAGTTAACACCTCTGTGCAATGCGTTATTTTCATTATATGTGCAAATAAACCTCACAAGGCCTCACCCACAGCTGTGTCTCCACTGGGGAGTTCCCTGAAATAGGACTGGGAACAGCCTGTGGATGCTGCAGGGAATCAGCAAAAACTCCTGAGGACACCCAGGGATTACTGTGCTCTCCTGCAATGCTTTTCCTCATAGGTGCATTCCCATTTTCCTTAAAAGCCAGGCACTTCATTTAGCCCTTATTTAAATCTCAGACCTGGGCATTTAGCAAGTGGTAATTGGATTTTCCACAACAATATGCAACCACTTATGGAAAGTCTGTTCTCCCTTATTTCAGCTCGGCAAGTCACCACTTAAAGATCTGATAGCAGGAGATTTGCCTTGCTCAGAGTGTGGGGTTATGGCAGTAAGTGCATGGCAGAGAGCCAGCTTGTTCCAGCTGTAAATGCAACATTTGGGTTGCATTGCAAAGCAAGACAACAATACGGCAGAGTGCTGCTTTCTTGCACAGCACTCACAGAAATAGGCACTTATTTTGAAAGCCAGTTTTGAGATAAAGCTGCAGAAGTGAGATCCTGCTGCACTGTTGTGTATGTACGTGTGGGCAATTACCCAAATCAATGGCCAGTAATTAGAAGCCAGGAAAAATAACCATCTAACAGATGCTCTTTCTACTGCTCTGATGATTTGCAGCAAAATGGACTTGTGCAATAGCTCTATTTTCTGTCCCTTTCTGATTTTGAGATCACAAGTTTATGCCATCTCACTTCCAGAAATGACATTAGATCCTTTGAATCCTTTGCCCTTTGCAAGGAAAAAAATGGAAGCAAGAGGACAGGATTGTTTCTCGGGTACTTATCTATCAATATGGCAAGTCAATTAGTAGAAAAATGTTCTTGTTAGGTCACTGGTGACACGATTTTAGAATTTATTTTAAATAATATGAGGAAAGTTCAGGTTGGGGAAACAAAACTGAGAGAACTTGCAGTGCTGACTGAAAGCCAGGCCATTGAAATCAGCTGCTGCTTTACCATTCTTTCCCAAAGGATTAAAACATTTGCTGGAGGACTTTTTCTTAAAAGTTTAAGCCAAATTTGAAGACAACAAAACCCCCAGTCCTAAACCAAATCTAAGCAGCATGTGTTTGATTTCCTAAATAGCCATCCCCTTTGCTAAGCATCCTTCAGCACATCACTGATTACATGAAATACAACTATGCACACACTACTTCTATACATTTATAAATCAGGGCTCTGATGAAAAAATGGCTGTAGGAGCATAATATTTAAGATGGATTTTTTAAATTGATCTAACTTTAGGGCTTGAATTTCACCAGATCACCCACAGAACCCAATTCAATGATTCTGTATTTCTGTGTTGTGAGTGGCCACATGTTCATGCACATGGACATAGAAATATTGGTAATTGAGGGCTTCTAATTTCCATAGATAAAACGCAGCAAGAGATCTTTTACAGCCTAATAGCATTTTTTACCAAATGGTGCATAGGAAATTTCACCAGAAGTTTCATTTGTAAAAGCAAATGCCAATCCCTGCACACACTGGGCTGCTGCCACCATCACCTGAGAACAGGTGATTCTCTTGTACAAGGGAATTCTAAAGGAAAAACCTATTTCACAAGTCAAGAATGGTGGTTGGAGCTATAAAATTTATTCTCTCCCTGAAGCATTATTTCTCCTTTCTGAATTTGGTGCTGTGCTCACCTACATCCATAAAATTACAAAACATTGCCTTCCTGGAGCAGGAATTGTCCAGGTGGAAACTAAACACCAAATAACTGATGATAGAGAATCTAAAATTATTGTCAAAAAGACACATAACTGCCTGGACAACACAGTTCCTACATGATCAAATATTCCAACTCAGAATTGGAAAAGAAAACAAAAATTGGCTGTAAGAGTAATTATTCTGTGGTCTAATGGCAACAGTTAAAAAAAATGGATGGGGTCAGATTAATCATAAGTAATTAGGCCAACAGTAAGAGCTCATTCTTTCATTATCTCCTGGTTTGACAGACCAAATCGATTCATTCCTCAGCCCTGCAGGATTCTAATAAGATTTATCTAAAAATGGAGCCATGCTTCTTTAGTTGTCTATACTGTGAAGACACTCAGAAATCAATTGCTATGGCCATAACTGGACACTTCCTTTTTTTTTTTTTTTTTTTTTTTTTCCTCAAGAAAGAAAAAAGCAAGGTGTTCAGATTTGTTCAAGCATCACATACCCTACAAATATTTGAATGTGCTGTGGGGATGGGAGCTCACATGCTCATGCACTGGGGGAGTCCCAATGACGGGAGGGTGATGGTGTGAAGGAAACCTGTTTCCCACAAAGCAAACAGATTGCTGAAAGAAAATCTGCCTTTGTACTTCAGGTACAATTCTTCTGAATGTAGCTGACATGCACAGCAGGAAGAGGTGTAGGAAGCTGTCTTGGGTTACAATACAGGATTTGATCAGAAATGTGAATTCTGTCCCATCTGCTGCAGCCGGGTGGGGCAGTGACCCTGATCTCCTGGCACACATTATCTGCTAATAGGCAATCATCTTTATCTTTCCACAGCCCATCCTCCCTCCAGGAGATATCTCCTCTTCATGGCCACTGAGTCCCAGTGCATGGCTGATAAAATTCCATCATCCCACTGGGAGATGCTCCAGCCAGGGCAGGAGCCAAGCCTTTCCTACCCAGATAAAAACTGAGATTTGGAACACCAGAGCAGCCTTTTCCACTGGATTCCAGAGGAAAGCCAGACCTTTGCACATCATCCCTGGAGCTTCAGAGGAAACTGCCCCTTCTCCAGGAGCACTGCTCCAGCTGAACCACATCTGCCCCTGCAGGAGGATGCAGCCACCATGGAATGGGACTGTGCCAACACCCTGACTGCCTGACGGGTGTCAGCTTGGATTCTGACTCTAGCAGGGTTTGGGATTGTTCTGTGTAATACTGCATTGCTATTTTAATTTTCCTAGTAAAGAACTGTTATTCCTCATTCCCATATCTTTGCCTGAGAGCCCCTTAGTTTCAAAATTATAATAATTTGGAGGGAGGGGGTTCACATTCTCCATTTCAAAGAGAAGCTCCTGCCTTTATTGGCAGATGCCTGTCCTTCACACCAGGACAGAAGCACTGCCTTAAATTGCCCTGAGTGCAGCATCTTCAGCTTGCAGGCAGCTCTTCTTTCTACATTGCATTTCTATTCCTTTTGTGACCCCCCCTAGATATAAATGTAATTTTTGTTTATGTTGATTATCACAGACTCTATGCACTGTGCTCATACTGAGCACCACAGTGGGATTTTCACAGAGGATGTGAATAAAACCACTGCACCATTTTCGAAAAACTATTTTGAAGATGAAAAAAAAGTAATAATAATAAAAAAAACCTCTTTATGTTTGAAGGCAAAATGCTTTCCTTAAAAAAAAAGCTTAAAGTTGCACAGTTGCACTGATGGAAGCTGCTGTAAAAGATCATCTTTGGCTAATAGTGATATGTGATATTATTTTTTTAAAGAAATGAACTCTTATCCAAAGCCTAAAACATTTGCATATAAACTACACTTTTTTATAGTTTTCTTTTGCTGCAGGAGAATTACACAGAAAAATGTAACTGACTTGGCATCTGTATCACTTGACACTCAAATGTAGTTTATACTCTACATATTTCTTCAGATATTGTGAAATAACTTTCATTATTTTTGTTATAACTCAGTGTAGGCTTTCTTTCTTCAAATTAAATTAAGGATAAACAATATTAATAAACAAATAAACATAATTTAAAACTGCAAAGAATTATGATGTAGGTCCTATGACAGCATTCAGTAATTTAAAAAAGAGTGAATAACCTTTTGAAATATAGAGTTTTTACTGGAGAAGACAGTGACTAAGTCATTCAAAGTACAGAAGAAGCTGATATATAAGAAGAAATATAATTTAAGAATCTGCTCTCTTTTTTTGGCTGTTCAGAGAGCATTCTGCAAGTCCTAAACTGACATTAAATAATAATGGGGAGTTCTGAGGCTTTGTCCTGCTGGACTGGGTTACTTTCTAAATGAGATGTACCTTAAAGATGCCAAGACTGGCACAGACAAAAAGAGGCGAAAGGAAAGGAAAAGGAAAGGGATAAAAAAGAACAGTATATAAGAGCTACCTCTTCTGAAGTAGAAATAGTCACGTGTACTGCACATACCCACTAAATTAATTTACATCCCACTATTGCTTTACAGTGCACTCTTGATTTAAGTTTATTTAATCTTTGTTAGCAAGACACAGGCCCAACTTTTGATGACATTGCAAATATAAAAATAAGCTGCAATAGATCCTGCATTCACTTCCTCCCCCAGAAGCCAATATTAAACCCATCAAACACACTGCAAACAACTCCCACCCCACAGATGAAACTAATGTATTCACAGCAGTATTTGTATTTCAAAATATTACTCAGAAAAATTAGTAAGTTTGATAGCATGAAAATCCACATAAATGCAGAGATCTAAGCATTAAATGCCCCTGAAGATAAATATTCAAGAAAAATCAAGACTGTAAATCTACATCCATGCTGCATTTGAAACCCATTTGATTCAGATAAACCAGTAAACATCAGCACTCGATTATGGGCATGGTTAGTGATTAGTCATTACTCCTGTACCACAAGAACTGAGGGAAAAAAGAAATAACTTATGAGAACACTGTCCTAACACTATTTCTATTAGGACCTAACACTTCGAGATATAGAATCACTTTATAATTTTAAGAAAACATCATAAATAAATTTAAAGAATTGTTATT
Organism: Luscinia megarhynchos; assembly: GCA_034336665.1. Classification (NCBI taxonomy): domain Eukaryota; kingdom Metazoa; phylum Chordata; class Aves; order Passeriformes; family Muscicapidae; genus Luscinia; species Luscinia megarhynchos. The sequence continues at coordinate 4,013,569 of JAPFBE010000003.1, forward strand.
CTATAAGAATAGTGTGTTCTGACAATAATTTCTGAGATAAATGTCCAAATGGTAGTTAATGTGCTTTCCTCAGCACAGCAGGGACAGGAGCTCCTGGGGCTGAGCAGGGCCTGGAGCATCTCCGTGCCCAGGAAAGGCTGAGGGAGCTGGGGCTGCTCAGCCTGGGGAGGAGCCAGAGAGAGGGGCTCAGCCTGGTGTGCCTGTCTGTCTGTCCCTGTCTGTCTGTCTGTCCCTGTGTGCAGGGAGGGCAGAGCAGTCCCAGGCTCTGCTCCAGGGCCCAGCAATGGCCCCAGAGCCACGGGCAGGGGCTGAGCCCAGCAATTCCCCCTGCACAGGAGGCACAACTTCTGCCCTGGGCAGAAGAATTGTGAACAGTGACAAGACTCGAGGAAAAGGACTGAAGCTGAGCCAGGGGAGGTCCAGGCTGGAGATCAGGGAGAGGTTCTTTCTCCAGAGGGTGCTGGGCACTGAACAGCCTCCCCAGGGCAGTGGTGATGGCCCCAAGCCTGCCAAGAAGCCCGGGAAGCATTTGGACAATGTCCTGTGCAGGGCCAGGGGTTGGACTGGATCATCCCTGTGGGTCCCTTCCAGTTCAGGATATTCTGTGATTCTATTATTCTAAACCACCAGTAAGAATAATTTCCAGAATACTTCCTCCCATCTAAGAACATTTCGGGATTGCCATTTATTGCGTTCGAGCACAGTAGGGTTTGAAAAATCCTGCCAAATACAATATACTGACATTTGTACTTCCTCAATGATGGTTATTATGAATGGATTATCTGTCTAGCTGGTATCAATCCCTGCCACACCACCATCTCAGCTGAAGGAGTAGATCAGATATTATTTTCAAGCCTTGTTTCAGCAGTATTCAGAAAGAGAGGAGCTTCAGCCCTTGATCTAAGATGATCTCTGTGACACAGAGTTTTCTGACCACAGCTGGCCAAACCTGGACACAGAGTTTATTGCAATCTGAGAACCACATAACACCTCTGAATAAAGTGATAATTCAACAGGACACATGAAGTATTGATGTTGAGGAAGGAGAACATGCTAAAATATATCTGTTTTTTATAGTACTAATCTGTTGAAGAAAGGGAGATAATAAAATAGCAGCTTCTGAAGCCCATCCCTTATGAGATTTTCTAAAAACCATGAAGATGTGACGGCATTTGGAAGACTAAATCATCACAATTTTCTTAAACTGATTATTTTCCAGGAAAGCCTCAATAGTCTATATCCACTATGAAAATTTCCCCATAAAGAAAACTTCTGAAAATAAACGTCACCCATGCTCCCTTTTGAATGTTGCCATTTGGGCATCAAAAAGTTGAGAGGAACAGCTATTTTGGAAAAAAAAAAAGGCAATAAATATGATACTGATGAACTGATGATACAGCAGAGTCTGTGTGCACTTTGTGGGAGAAAAACCTGCTTCACCTTTCTGCTGGAAACATTGCTGTGCAGCCAGCCTTGAAGAAAAGAAAAAGTGCTGCTAAATTCTTGCTCAAAAAAATATTTATTAAAAAAAAAAATAAAAGAAAAAAAGAGAGATGGGTTCTTATCTCTTCTCCTTAAATGAGAGCATTGCAAAGATTTGCATACAAACCCACTTGAGTATTTGTGCTGCAGCACATCTGGCAATTATCTTACAAGAGAATTGCCACGGGCTTGGCGGTACCGAGAGGAGCATTTGAAGGCGCGGAAGAAAAGGGATATTCCAGCCTTCTACCAGCTACCTTGAACATACTTCATGTTTAATTTCCCTCTGTTGCCAGAGGCGCTGTGTTGTTATGACAGCTGATCTGCCATGGAATAGCTGTAAAGGAAAATCAACAAAGGATCGCTCCAGCGATTCTCGGCGCAATTTATCGGCGCTCGTGTCTGGCGGCTGCTGCCGCCTGTCGGGGTAATGACACATGATGGGTGATTAAAGTGCAAGTCCCTAAATCAAAGCTGTGCCAGCAGTTTGAAGAGGCAGAAAACAGCATTTAGACCCCCCGTTCCTTTCTCCTAGTGGGAGGACCTCATTAGGAAAAAACGGGCTGTTTTGTTAACAAGAGGGAGCGCTCGCATCATCCAGGGAGAGGTCTTGTGGCTCCAAGATTCACTCGTGGTGCCTTTTAGACTTTGCATTTCATGAAAATAAATGATTAAGAGTCATAGAATCATGGAATAGTTTGGGTTGGAATGGACATTAAAGATCATCAAGGTCCAATCACCCTGCTATAGGCAAGGACACACAATTAAAACATAAAGGGCAACAATTTCATCACCACCGACTTGGAGTTGGCCAGTTTATTCACAACTTCATATTTAACACAGTTTTTACCTTTGTTTGACAAGAAATTGATGGTAAAAGAGGGAGAGAGCTGCCTGTCATGAGGGCAAGGGCAAAGGTGGGCAAGGGCAGCTCAGCATAAAGAACTGATTGGGACATGAGAGTAGTTGCAATTCAAGGAAATTATTTTTTGTTTTCTTTGCCATTGCCCCACTTTTCATTCTCAGGACACAAGCAAGCCATCTAACTAGAGATTTTTACCAATTTTGGCTAAATTTGTCCATTTCACAGAAGTCTACCCTAGTTGAGATAACTGCAAAATGGGGATAAAGAATCAAATAAATGAAAAAGCCTTAAAAAAAAAAAGATGGCAGAATGTCACAAGAAGAGAACAGTAAACCAGGTCATACAAAAAGAAAAGGGAGCTTTTGTCTTGTTTTGTTTTGCCACAGAAAATAGTATTTACAGACCATGGGACTGTGAGAAAAATGGAGCAAAGAAAGCTTAAGAGTCATCAAAATAACTGGGCTCAGGTGAATTTGACACAGCATTATTGCTGTCCTTCTAATAAGTGTTTTGTAGGTATTAGAGACAGTGATTTTAAGCTTCCTTTACCACATATCATGGATAATCTATCTCTGCAAATGTAGAACAGGCAGTGCCACCCTTACTGACACCTTGTGGGATACATGCATTTTAATGAGAAATTGGCTTTGTATACACAAACAAAAGTAGCACTCGGGCAGATCTCAACCTTCCCGTGCTCTCAGCAAGGAATTGTTTTCCCAAAGACTAAAATGAGCATTTAGAGGCACCCTGGTGAGCAGAGCACAGTGAGTTCTCCATCACAGCTTGCTGGCTTTGCTGCTGGTATCGCAGCAGAGCAAACTCATTTGCCTGGTCATATGGAAATTGTCCCTTTATCCTGCCTGGATAAAGCTTCACAGGCAGAGCTTTCCATCCATCTCAATAAACAAATGCTGCAGTGCTCCAGCCATATGGTGGAACAACTGTTAGCTTGCAGTGGAGAAAGGAGCCCCACGCATTCCAGTCTCCATCCATAAGCATCTTCTGGGTTTACTTGTGTTTGTGACCAATGTTACATTTTATTTCTTTTGCAGTAGCATGTGAGATTGGGGTCTCTTTGCTCCATGAGTTGTCTGAAGATGGTGAGAAACAAATCTGGCCTGGAAGAGGTCATGGTCAACGTGGGCAAGCAGCACTGTAAGGGAGGCAGGGGCAGCAGAAACACGATGTGGTGCTGGAACAGGTTCCATGTTTTACCAGTTCTACCAGGCTCCCTTTCCCTACCAGCCTCCTCTCCTGTTATTCCATCAGCTCTTGTCACAGGCAACAATTTTTAAAGTTGTTTTCTTTAAAAAAAGAAAGTCTGAGTGGTGAAACTTGGCATTGGAAGAATTAGCAGGGATTAGCATGTTCCTGCTGGAAGGAGCTGTGGATCTGACTGACAGCTTTAGGTTTATGTATTAAACACATATAATGCCAATAGCTAAGAAGCATATTTGAGGGGAAAGTGAATGAAGCAATTCTGTTTTCTTGGCAGACAGGATTTGTTGGAAATGTTTTGATGATCAGATTAAAACTTGTCAGGCTCCACACTGTCACAAAAAGAAGTGATAGATTTAAGAAGGGGCAGGGCTAACATGGTTACCTCCAATCATGAACATGCATGCCTTAATGCAAGCTTGCTTTTCAGGAGGTAATTTTTTCAGGATACCATTCTATCACATTATATATAGCCCCTAAAGTGGAATTAGGAAGTGTGACATTTATTCAGATGAAGGCAGGCAGGCAGTCCGTTTTAAGCAGTCATCTCTTCCCCTGTGACTTCCAGGCAACCTTTAAATAATTTTAGTTCTTCCCTTCATGTTAAAGGCTCATTATCCTTTATAGAAATTCTTCAGAAGTCTTCTCATCCCAAGCACCAGAAGTCATTTCTCAAGACAGAACTAGATTCCTTGTTCCAGATCTCTCTCATATCTTTCTAATACTGTGTGTCTTAGTGAATATGGAATTTGGGAACTCCTTATCCTTAAATCACAAGAAGAGAAGAATTCACTGGTCATGATTTTTATGTCCATCCCTTGAAAAGAAAGGGAGAAGGATAATAGCTGCTAAATGAAAATTTTCTGCCCTGTGGCTTCTGATTCAGCATTGATGCTGGCAGCTTGCTCTTTTCACATTTCTGATGGCATTCCTGAAGCCTCTTTCTTTTCCTCTCTTTTTTAATTTTTTTTCCTCTTTCTTTGCATTCCCTTCTCATGCAATCTCCCTTCAACCAAGAATTTGGATCAGTTCCTCTGACATGCAGGTGTCACTCACCAAACACTGATTCACTAAATAAATGTATCTTTGGAATTATTACAATTTCCTCCTTAGTACTAAAGAGTCTTGCTAAGAAAACCAAGCTGGTTTATAGCTTGACATTGGTTTTCACTAAGAAAAAACCCATCCATTTTAGAGGTATCAAAGGCATAGAAGTAGATTAAATCAATTTTCATCCTGCTCACTCCTGAACTACTGAAACAAAATAACTCCTACTCTGTGGACAGGAAAGGTCAACATTTATTTTTTTTTAAATACAGGTGACAATGGAAATTTTGGAGGAATAAAGCATCAGCTCATTTAAGAGATTTTTTTAATAAGATCTATGAAAGGTACAACTTCATCCAGCACTGTTACTAACAGAGCAGGTAAAAACTTTTATCAGACATGGAGGAGAAGAATCTCCTGTGCATGAGAGGGTTCATTTCCAAGTTCAGTGATGCTATCAGTGGTTAGCACCTGCATGCACCAGGAATCTGTGGCACAAGGAACAAGAAGTGAAGGAATTAGGTGTAAAGGAGCTGCTGCTATGTTTTTCTTTCTCAGGGCCAGTCTGATTTCATGATCAGTGACCAAATCCATCTGGGCCACTCTGCTTTTTCTGTCAGGTTTGAGCTACTGCTCTTGGATAGACTGAAGGAAGGTGGAAAGGCAATTTGTAACAAGGAAGCCACAAGAAAATGCATCAATGCTACTCCTTGTTTGTATTTTGGAAGCTGTTTCTTACCAGCTCTATCACTCCAGAAACAATATGCAGGTCTCACCCTCTGCCTCTGCCTAAAGAAGGCAATTTAGGGTGGTGACCTTTGTGGAGAAGGATCAACTAATCAAGAATACCATGATTTTCATGAAGGAAGACCAAGGTTTTTTATCTAGAGGAGGACTGCACTTGAGGACCAGGGTCCAGGAGGAACAGGTGTGTGGGGAGAATAAAGGACCCGAATAACACAGGAAAAGGAAACAGAGAACAAAGAGATTAAAGGCAAATCCAGGCCCTCACTTTGGAGTCAGCCCACCTGACCAGGTGCAGATATTATGAGCCACAACCACACCACCTGAAGAGGGGATCCAGCCATAAGTGCAGCCCATTTCCCCAGAGCATCTTGTCCTTAGTGAGTGCTTGCTGGCAGCTAAAGCTCTGCCCCTTCCCTCGCACACCAGCTCCCTCCCAGTGCTGGAGCGGGGCTGGTGTCAGTGGGGCTGTGAGAGGGGCAAGGCTGCTCCTGCTATCTCAGAGCCAGAGGGGTTTTCATTAGATTCAAACAGCAGCTGGCTCCCCAGGGAAGCTCCTGCTCTCATTTGATAAGGGATGCTCTTTTATCACACATGAAACTGCATGCAGTGATCAGACAGGCAGTGTGCACGGCTGCCAAGCAGAGGGAAGCTGGCTCGTGGTAGAATATTACAGCAGTGCTTCTCTCCTGCAACTGAGGATTGGCCCAAAAATGGCCAGTTCTGCAAACCACAGAAGCTGGAACTTCTACCAGCCCACAGAAACAATGTCCAGTTAACATATCTGCTGGATATTCATCCATGTTGTTTTTCAGAAGATGAAGTCACTATGGTAAATCAGAGTGGAGGGGACATCTGAGATATTGGGGCTTGCAAATTTTTTGACACTCTTAAAATAACTTAGTTATTAATTCTCAACAACAAACAACACCCCTCAACCCAAACATTAATGGTCTAAAGTCCACTCTCCAATTGAGAATAAATTCTATTTTTTCTTCCTTTCTAGAAAAAAAACCATTACTTTCAAGGGCACAACTTTTTCAAGTTAATTGGCATCCCAGCACTTCAAAGCATTCTGTACATCTTCAAAAACCCTACAAACATTAAAGTACACACTGTGGTACCTCCTTCAGTACTGGTCTGACAGGTTAGACAGGAACATTTGGAATGCTGATGTGTCAATAGTCTCTTTTTTTCTCTGGTGAGAGAAATTATATCTACAACTTTTTTCCATAATAATTCCTCTATTTTCTAAACTGTGTTGATGTTTCAAGGAATTATAGCTAGCATGCATTTGAGAACAGGAGTGGTTTTATCTCTTGTGCCTGGAAAGTACAGGTAGGTTGAGCAATTAGACATTTTCTGAAAATTACCTGCCTAAGTCAAAATAACTACTATGGTTGTATCTGTGCAATCTTAGAGTATGTTGTATGATCTTGTGGCTATAGTAATTGCACCTATAGATTCCATCTGTGATATATTGAGAATTTATTAAATATCTTTTTAATCCACATTTCTTTCAGCTTCTGAGATTTATGAGAACCGCTGTGGGTATTTCTCCTTTGCTTTTTTTTTTACTCCTGACCAACTTTCATACTTTCCCTTCATGACTCAGGGATAGCTTTCAGACCTGGTACAAATTTGCTTTTCTCCCTCTACAAAACAAAGGTTTTTATTAACCATCCTAACTTTCAGGTGCTGCCAGATGCAGCTGAAAGCCAAAATTAAATCAAAACCCATCAAACCCAACCTCTCCCCTCCCACCCCCTTCCCTTCCCTCCAAACTGAGGATGCAGTAAAGCCTTTTTTCACTCAATGGCAATATCTGGATCACAGAAAGCGTTTCAGTTCTTACTTTTAACAGTGAGGTACATGGACTTGCTGACGTCTGCTCCCACATCATTGCTGACCTTGCAGAGGTAGTATCCACTGTCTTCTTCCAGCACGTGTTTGATCAGCAGGGAGCCGTTTGTGAGCAGCTGGATCCGACCGTTCAGCGCGATCGGCTGGAACTGGGGAACCCCGGCACCTGAGGCAACAAACCCGTGCAAAAAAAGGTTCAAAATAATCCCTTTTTTATTTTTTTTAATTTTTTACAAGGCACAAGCTGTAGCTTCTGGTTTGTTGGATCCCAGAAGCCTGGTAGTTTTGAGCTTTTGTGCTTTCTGGTACTGGCCCCCTGGAGAACACTGCTTTGGACCTGAGGCCGGGGAGAAGCTTCCAAATTTGGGTGATGGAGTGAAAATCACGGGTGTGTAGTTCAATAGAAATGTGTGATTTCACATGGGTGAAGGGTTTTAAATTTGAGGTATAGTAATAGGTAATAGTATAATATATTATTATTTATATATTATTATTATATATACCATTAATTTTATAGTATAGTAGTAGGAGCAAGATGAAAGATTTTGGGTGGTGTTTCTTTCAGTGTTCTTCCTTCTTCTTCCTTCTTCTTCATGGGTTTCAGGCAGTAGTTTCTGGTTGACTAGTCAGTGTCACACTGAAGTGAAGGTCAGGAATTTAGTTAATGGGTTGAAAGAATAAATAATATAGGTGTTAATTCTCTCTTGGACTGTTTAGCTTTAAAAGACCTTGTAACAGCTGGAACTTTCTCCATTTTTCCTTGCTTCTAGCAGGTAGCTAGAAGTGCTGCTGAACTCTGTATTTTTTAATGAGATTTAATAAACAACCAAGCCTAAGCATAAGAAAATCCTGTTTCCATCGTGTATTTGTTAATCCTGGCTCTGAGTGAAGGCAGAGGAGACTGAGACAAACCACTAATGCCGTGGTGCAAACCTCCCACCACTGTTACACCAGTTCTTAGAAGCTCAGTGCAACTAAAACGGTTTTTGGCATCATCAAAATGAACAGAATGGTTCTTTATCCAAACTGAATTCATTGCTTGAAAAGAGCAAAGACTTTTGGAATGCAACAGCAGCCAGAATTTGCCCATATTAAAGGGGCAAAAGGAGCACAAAGCAGAAGAACCAGGAAGGGAGAGAGAGGAAATGAAGATTTCCAGCCCTTTCATGGGTGAAAAGGCACATTTGTTGTACATTTAGAGGCTGATGAATTATTGACAATTACAGCTGAACAGTCATGGCAGCATGCATCCCTAATGCAAACAGCAAATGAATTTCTTATGACTGAGAGGGATGTCTGTTGTAGTAAACATGGCACACTCAGGGGACCTCGAGGACCTTGTGTATGAAACCCTGGATAACATGGAAAACCACATCAGTGACTGTTCCTCTTGTTTCCTGCTACAGCTGATGGACTAGTGACACAAAAAATCTCTGTTCTGCCATGCTTGCAGCCAGGATTTATTGAGACTATCAAAAAAAAACCTCCAAAAAATCCACAAAAACCCTCAAATGGAACAAATAAAACAGAACAAACCTCAGACCACTGATCAGACATTTTTGGCAGCACTGTAAAAATGGAAGGTCCATAAAAACAGGAAGCTAGAGATTTTTGTATCAAGTTTGGTTTTAAGGAAGAACCTACTTTTCCTTGGAAATAAGATACTGGGTGATTTAGAGAACAGGAAACAGGATCCTGCTGTACTGTCAGCACAAGTTCAGGTTCCTCCAACATTAAACACTCCCTAAACGTGTATTAAGACACATTCCTTGTAACAAAGGGGTTTACAATCTATTTTGGCAGTAAGACATGGGATTTTTCAGGGAAGTCAAAAGGTGCTCTTCTTCAATGGAATTCTCTTACACCACTTTCTGTACACAAAGTTAATATCTGTCAACATTAATCACTCTAAACAGTTGGCTGAGTCAATCCAGAAGGAAATATGGGGAATAAATTTAGTGTTACATAGTGAGCTAGAACAATCTATGAATATAACATCTAGAATATTAATAAAACCCAGACATGCACATCAGAAATACTTCTTGTCCTAGAAGAGTTTGCTTTGGGAACTTTATGGCTACACTGAAGGCCTCAATACTGTGAACTTAAAAATATTAAAATTATGATGTTTTCATAAAAATCAGTTGCCATTGCTGATTTTTCACCTATTTTGGTCACGTGCATGTCCCACTGTTCTTTTTGTCTTGCTTTTCTTTAATAAGCCAGTTTTTCTATCATTTATTTGGAATGCACATTTATACTTTACTAACTGTAGATGCCAGTCTTTGATTGTCCAGTCACTTCCTGTGTTTCTTCACATGAAAAATTGTGGGAACAATTTAGTGTTCAGAGAAAGGAAAGGACTGATACTAACTGAGGACAGCTGCTGGAAAAACTGGAAAAAATTTTGGGCAGCAGTTTGCAAAGTTTTTTTAATCTTCACACACGTTTTTACTGCTATTGAAGCCAAAGTCCTTCCTGAGCAGGAGAGTCTTATCCTATACATCTGCATGGATGAATGTGACAGGGGACTTATCCAACTATTCTATCCTTCCATGTTGGGTTATTTATCTCCTCACAGTTAATTGCAACTCATCTGACTTGGCTTGGCACCTTCCTTCAGCACACAAATAGAAAAAAAAAGCAGAATTACCTCTTCATGCTCTATATTCAGAATTAAAGTCCCACACACCACTGAGATTAATGGAATTTAGAACTCTGCACCCTTCTTGCAACAAACCATAATTTGTCAATTAGAGCACAAATAGCCTTTAACATGAACTTTTCTCTCACCCTTTTTTCTTCAAACACAATTTAGACTTAGGTCCTAAGAAAACTAAAAATGACATGGAGCATGACATGGATTTCTTCTCAACAGCACCTCGTTTTGTTTTTTAGGGAGTTAACTCATTTAGATTGGGTACAGAGTTTGCAGGATGTGTTTTTTGCTCAAACCTACCAGAAGACAACAGGCCAGAAGACACAATCTATCAGGCAGCACATTTTAACTAAAAAGCATTCAATTTCCTATGGTTACTGAGGGTCAAGTGGGGCCACTTTTAATGCTCTGTTCCACCAGGAGAAAATGTTAAAGCATTATGTAAAGCTCATACTGAATTACTGCTTATGTTAATGCTACCTGACCTTCCTTCCTTGCTGAAAAGATGTGATTGGCCATGTTATCATAAATTTTGAAGAGGGGGGAAGAAAATCAGCCAAATGCTGCTGGTGAACCTCGTGCTGAGGTTGTTTCAATTAAAGCTGTGTCTGTTCTCTCCCAGCCATCCCTTTGAGGCCACAGCTGACACAGGCTCACAGGCACAGCCAGGACATCTCCAGGGCAGAGCAGAAGTCCATCCAGCTCAGCCTTGTGTGGGACAGTGGCCAGCAGGGAGATGGGGAGATGATTTAGGAGGAGTAAAACACGACTGGTACGTCCTTTATTGGACCACACTGCTCCCTGGCAACTTGGAGATTAAAACAGCAACCCAAGGGTGAGTGGGATGATATTAATGCAGAATGAGCCTGTCCCCAGTGGCCACCACAGGAATCCTACCTTTGGAGTACTTCCAGACAATGGTGGGGACGGGATAGCCCTCGGCAGAGCAGTTGAGGATGACAGCTTTTCCATAGATCCCGTCCTGGTCGCTGGGCTGGACCACAAACCTGGGGGGCACTGTGGGAAGGGAGCAAAGGGAGCCATCAGAATTCAGAAATTCATTGGGAATTTAATGGGTATCTCAAAATGGCAGAGCTGAGTTATAACATTTCATAGCGAAAACCAAAAATTAAAACCAGTTTGTTGCTGATCCAGTAACAAACTAAGGTTGGTTTTAGCAGATAATTCACTTTCTGTACAAAATCTTGATGTATTTCTTGCCAGGCATGATAAAATCACTGGTCTTTACAGGACACAAAAATAAGTTTATATGATCTCTCCATGGGAGAAGTTAAAAATGGAGTAATAGATAAATCATATTATTGTGGACAGAAAATAAATGCTTTCTACCAAAAGTAGGTTTGTCAGATGTCTAAAAGCAATTGAGTTTTTCCATTTGCTTTTTATAACAGTGAACTAGCAAGCTTTAGAAAAAAAAATTATTTGATATAAGTAATCATAACTAATAATGCTTTTATTAGAAATGAAATCACTTCATATTAAAATGAGGGTATTTGAGCTGTAACTTCTGATAGGACTTTGCTTTCCAACCAGCCAGAGAGAGGTTCAACACAATTTACTTGCATTAAGTTGACAATAAGAAATCTTATTTCAGTGCATCAGTGTACACATATTATTAAACTTATCCCAAAGTAGCACAAAATCACAGCAGTGAGTCTTCCACATGTACCTATTTATACATAAATAAAATAAGAGGTGCTTATCTCAAGGAAAAGCTCTACATGTTCCAAATACAGGTATACAGTGAAGAGAAACAGCTTGTGACAATGTTAGGCCCAAAAAATTGATATGAAAGCCTGATTCTAAATATCAAAGTCCTAGTAAAACCTATACATTTGACAAAATCATGAAAAAGAGGCTGGAAGTTGTGAAGATTGTGGAAAATCCCACAAAAATTTTGAATATTAAATGTTTAATGGTTGTATTAAGGTTAGTTAAGGTCACATAATTTTGTTGACCTCCTGTTCTTTTGTTCAGAACATCAAAGTGTAAAATCCAAAACCAAAGGAAGTAAATTGATTGTGGTTTTTATTCTGCATGTTTTTCATCTTGCCATTTCTCACAGGGCCACAGAGAGTGACTGAACATGTGACAGACTTTTTTCTTCTCAAATATTTTTTTTTTTAACTTGAGTTCACAACACACTGAGATCTCATGCAGCACAGGAGAAATCCTAATAGTTCCTTGCTCTCCTCATGCCACTGCAGAATTTGAAGATTCTCCACGTCCAGCCAGTGCTGAATTTGTCTGAAGGTTTGCAAAAACTGAACAAAGGACCCAACCATCCATCCTTGCTCTGATCCCTCCAGAAATGCCAGAAATTAGGAAAGGAAGCCTGGCAGAAGATTGCAGCACAAGAAAATGCAAGGGAGCACAGAGGGGGACTTCAATACTGTAAATATTTTCCCTGAGGCCTGAAATAGTTTTAATGCCCATAAATAGGGGACTAATTATCCATCGAGAAAATCTGTGCAGCAGAAACACAGCAGAAGCACCAATGCTCTAATGTATGACCCTTTTCAGCATAAACACTCTCATAATTCATGCAAATATTAGCTCTCATTGTGCCAGAGTGCCCCAAGTTTTCCTTAAGGAAAAATGGGAGCTGCCAGTGTTGGTGTGGGCAGGGCAGCTCAGAGCTGAAGGTCTGTGGAAATTCTCTCTGCAGGTTCAGAGACCCCTCCTCACAGCAGCTGGAGCCTTCCTTCACCACCCACACTCCCCTCCAGCTTTCTCTTTCCACATGCATAGGTAGAGCTGCTTTTTTAAAAAGGACAGCTGTCCTCTGGAGGGCAAATAATCCCCCTAAGTGGATCTTTTCCTCACTGAATCCTAAATGCAAAGCTGTTTATTGCCTAAGTACAGAAAAGCTGTTTGGAACACGACCACAAGAAACAGAAGGAACCAGCAGTGATAGAGGCAAGAGATACCTCTGCACTAGAAAATAATTCACTGCTGACAAACACCTTGGCTTTCCAAATGGCTGCCAGGCTGACAAACATTTATTGTAGGTTATGGTTATTCACAATAGGTAAACATCGAACACGAAATCCCAGCAGCGACAGCTCTGGGCAATCACCCATCCTGTTCTAATTATCTGCTCAGAGGAGACATTTGCTTCAGTAGCTCCTCTCTCACTGTCCTGGGTTTGTTTCATCCCCAAACACACAATGAGGTATTTTCCAAGGCAGGTGAAAAGCACAGTCAGTTGCACAAATAGATTTGATTTCGTACGACTTGGCACGGCGGCGTCAGCTTGTTTCACCTCGGTAGCTGTGAGTAAATTTGTGTTTGCAGCTTCTGGAAAATCAATTACAAGCTGCTTATCCATAAAGAGGGATAAAAAACCAACATGAAACATGAACCCACTATTTTTGCAGGTGAATGATTACAAAAGATGCAATGGAGTGACTGATAATTACTGTCCTCTACCACTGAAGAGTGTGAAGAGCAGAATGCCTGTCTGTCTTCCAATATAAAATTTCTGTAATTTGTTTTATTTTCCTTTTATTTGAAAAACATTTTTTTATATTCTTCATTTGCTACGGATGATACTGGCAAGAAATGCTAAATTTTCAGGAAATTGTTCTATTAATTGAGCAGGCATATGCAGAAAGTCCTGGAAAAAGTTGAGCAAGACTGCTTAGTATGGAATAAATGCCATCAGTCTTTAAAATACTATTTGCAATAAAGTTATCTGCTAAGACACACTTTTTGTGTAATCCCATTGGGGACATATAGAAAAAAAGAAACAATGGGTGCCAGGTGGAAATATTCTTTGGGCTTTTCTATGGAACTTCTGCCACATTCTTCCACATCTTTTAAGAGCTCACTGAGATATCCATGATGTGTTGTGTCTTTAATACTGGCAAGCTCTGAACAAGTCTTTTCATCACACTGATATCACTGTATTTTGGGTAAATATAAAACCTAAGTTTTGGCTCAGATATTCTTGATACTCTCAATTCTAGTTAGTACTATCAGTAGAGAACAATACTAGAATGGTAACTGCAGGAATGAAATTTTGCTCTGTAGCTCCAGGACCAGGTGCATCATTAGAAATCAGTTGCCTTCTTTGGATCCCTAAACAAAACTTACTTGGAAAAAGTCAGCCCAGAGCCAGTAATAGAAGCAGTTTCAATGTTCAGTAAAGCTTTGGCTGTCCTTTAGGACTGGTTATAAAAATGCCAACTGCTGCTCTGGTTTTGAAGACAAAAACCCTTGCCACTTAGTCTCAAGACTGCCAATTGAAAACTGAAGTGATGCTGCAACAAAATAAAATTACTCATTCAATGACCTTTTAATTGTCTCTGTATTGCTGTCTAGATAAAGCCACAGGATTTTTCTTCTTATATAAATGATGAAAAAGCAAACAGAGCAGACCTTTACATTTTTCTTCCTCCTTGCTTCTTCTCAATTTTATTTCAATTTAATATCATGTTCTGTGCTATGTGCTGCCATAGTTCAGAATACAATGCTGTTAAACACTTGTTCTAGATTTTGATACCTAGATTGAGATGATAAACCTATGTTCACTTTCAGGAGATCATTAGCCCTTAAAGAAAATATGCTCAACAAGAATTTAACCAAGGTAATTTCTCTGATATGTTTGAGCTAATAGAAAAAAGTAAACAAGTATTTCCTCCTCTCTCTTTAGCTGTAAATGTGTGGGACTCCTCTACTCCTTCAGAAGTGAAACTCTCTGAAATTCTCCTGAGAAAAGTTCCACTTTTATCATCCTCCTTGTCTCAGCAGCACAGCTCCCTGAGCATGTGAAGGAAGGCATTTAAAATTGCTTTAACAGTGAGTTTCTGGCAGGCTCTCATTTAATGCAGCCCACAGGTCTGTGATGAGAAATGAGCTGTTGACTTGTTTAGGGTAAGAGCCATAAGTTGACAGATGCCAACTCTTTAATGGCTGAACTCAAAGGAGTTAAAAGGTTAAAAACTAAAGGTTAAAAGAAGTTAAAATGCCTAAAAAAGGTACTTTCAGTCAATATTATGATTAGCAGTCTCAGGCTCTCACTGAAGGAAAACAAAGGATGAAGCAATCAGAATAGGGCTCAGCACCCTCAGATCCTTCTCCCAAGGCTGCTCCATCTTTTCCTCCCCAGCCTGGACTGATTTTGGGGATTGCCCTGACCCAGATGCACCTGGCCTTGTTAAACCTCATGAGATCCCCGTGGTCCCACACCCTCTCCCTGATTTAAATTTGCTCTGTGTAAATGCAAGAATCCCCTCTGACTGTGCCTGGGAGCAGGTGCCAAACTCACACATTCCTTCCTGGGCTTCAAATCCACACGAGCACTTCTGGCTGCTGGGTACAGTGATCAGTGAACCCCTCTGAGAGCAATTCTGAGAGCTCCTAACACCAGCTCCTCTGGTGGGCTGCTGGAGTGAGTTAAGAAATAATCTACGACATTGGCCCAGGATGCAGTGTTTCATTTTTACATGGAATATTTGTACTTCACATTTAGATCAAACTGTCAAAATGATGGAGGAAATTTAATCAGCCAAAGCAACCATTGATGTATTAATGAATGAGATCATTAAACACTATGCTTTAGCAAAGATGAACAGTTATTAAATTTGGTCATTGGACCTAAGGGGTCGATTTAGCTGGTTTAGTGAAACCATTTGCTCTGCAGTTCAAGAAAAAAATGTATTTTTGCAAATGAGACTATGCCTAGTGGTTTGTGTTGATCAGGTTTGTCAAATGAATACATTAAATAAGTGAATCTTTTAGGAGTCATCTTCAAAGCCACAATGTAAACACCAGCAAAGAAAGTAAATGCGTTTTGACACCAGCTCTGACCTTAAATCTTCCCTCTCTGCTTTTCTCTCCCAAACTGCTTTTGCTGCATCACCCCAGCAACACCACCGAACATCACAAAAAAGGTGGAAACTCTCTTACTGCCTGGAAAGTTCAGGGACTCCTCATTGGGTGCCTAACTGTCTAATTATATTCAACACCCCTGGCAAGTGCAAAATGAAAACACATGTAATGCACTAAATGCATTATGGGGGCTTATTAGGTGTCTAAAGACCTTATCTCAATTTTAATTTATGATGTGTTCACTAACAGCAGATATAAAATCATGATTTATGCATCTGCTGCTATCTTTGAATTCCCTTTTCTGGTAATATCAGAAAAATTTTGAACTCATAATACATTTATCAGATTTTCTTTTTGGTTACTGATTAGAATTATTTTCACTGCTTTTTTATTTCATGAGCACTTCATTTTAGGAAACTCTACAGAAATGAATAACACATGATAAAGTGTATATAGATTTTTAATCACTCTTTGACGACAGCCTTAATGAGTAAAGTCTTGATTAATTCCTCGTGATGATTTAAGTAGTTGACAGAGAAGATATTTTCCTCATTTCTATCTATGGCTCTCATGACAGCATCCTATCCTTTCCTTCTCCTTATTAGCATGACTAGCAAACCAAGAGTGTGCCAATAAATAAATAATAATAACAGTAACAATAGCAGTAACAATAATAATAATAGTAATAATAATAATAATAATAATAATAATAATAATAATAATAATAATAATAATAATAATAATAATAATTTATGAGGTTTTGAGAAGCCCTTCTAGCTGCCAAATTTTTAATGCATTTCCAGAAGATCTGCAGACCAGGATCTGGCAGAGCCTAAGATTTTGAGAAGGAAAGCCCTGTTCTCACTCACCTCCACTTCATACTGAGCTTTCAAAAGGTATTCCAATAAACACTGGGACTAATCAAGCCTGCTTTTCTGTGGATTTGTGTCTCATGTTTGAGGAGAGATCCCAGTTGGAACAATTCTAGTCTTGGCAGAAGGTTTTGCCTGTTTAGATTCTCTGGTATTACACCCAATGCTTCTTACCAATCACTTCTTAATACGAAGTTTGCAGAGCTCAGCTCCACTGGAGGTGTTTTCCCCTCTTCCAATTAGTCTAAAATTAGCCAATAATTTGTGGAGAGAAACACAGATCTAAGTGATCTGACAGAAAATATTGAGAAGAAAGTATATGAAGATGTAAAGATGATGAATTTATATTTGTGTATGTAATCTGCAGAAGTTTGTGTGTTCACTAATAATTCAAATGAAGCAATGAGCAGTTGGCCTGTGTTTCTTCATTCACCTTAGGAATGTCTTGTCTTTAGATGCTACCTTTAATCCTACCCATAAAATGATGTGGATTCCCATTTAGTTTGGAAACATGATGGCCAGCACTGTTTTAATGTCTACTTTTGGAATGAATAAAAGGACAGTCTAAATAAGGAAAAAGGAATTATGTGAGTAACAGTCATATTTTACGTAATTTTCCTTTCCCATTCACTGTCTGTTCTCATACCAAAATGCACAGTGTGCACATAAATAAGATTTTCCCAGAACACATCTTCCAGCATTTAGGATAGCCAACACCTAAGTTTAAAGCACACTGCTGAGAAACCCTCAAAAATGGGGAGTAGAAACAAGAGGAGTTAAAGCACCACTTCTTCTCCCTGTGTTTGGAGATAAACCACTTAGATTATTTAGAAAAATAAAATGTTTCAGTTATACAAACAAAAAGATGAGGAGGGATCAGAAAGCCTGGAGAATAAACAGGCAGCAGGAAAACAAGTCTTCATTGAAATGTGGACAGGTCAGGTTGGATGCAGAGGAGGAGTGATCACAGTGACTCTTGGGTGGCTGTTTGAGCTCTGACCTCTGTGGCATGAGGAAGCACCTTGAAGCAGTTCAGTATGAGGGAAAGAGGTCAGGGTAGGGTTTTGGCAGAGAATTCAGGTCAGACATGATATTGTATTTTTACCTTTTCCTCTGAGTGAGAGCTCTTATCTCAGAAGCACATCCAAAACTGATTAAAACATTATCATTTAAAGTGACAGTGAGAGAAGGGAGAGAATAGAGGATTTAAGAGCATTATATGGGCAAAAAGATAGGCAAGAAGGGAACGTGATGTAGCCTTCCTAAAAAATTGCAGGATCCAGAGTTGCTCTCCAAGCCCTTGAGAGCCCAAGGGAGTGAAAGCATATGAGGGGGAAATGGAGGTGGAAATGGAGGTGCTGGGGTGAGAGACAAGTGAAGGGCTCCCCAAACCTCCTCTGCTGGACAAGAAGGCAAAACTGATTAATGCCTGAAAAGGCAGAAGGAGGCTGATGTGTCCAGGAAACAGAGGTCAGGGGAGGAATTACCCACAGACAGCAGGAGACAGGGAAAGTGCAGTTCAGGCAAAGCCAGGAGAAGTGAGGGCGCTGCAGGGCTTGTCCCCATCAGCGGGGAACAGGGCAGAAATCCCTACACAGAGCAGAAATCCCTGCAGAGAGCAGAAATCCCTACACAGAGCAGAAATCCCTGCAGAGAGCAGAAATCCCTACACAGAGCAGAAATCCCTACACAGAGCAGAAGTCTCTACACTCGTGGGTCTCAGTGCTGGCAAGGACAGACAGTCCTGGCAGGGAACCTGTTCTCAGATGGTAAAACCATCCTGGGTGTGAGAAATACCTGTAGGAACCCACACAGGGTTGCTGCAGATTCATTCCCATCACCTCCAGAGCCGAATTACAGCTGAAAACCAGGAAAAATCCCCACTGGTTTTAGGTGCAGCATTTCTGAGCAGGGCAGATACAGACAGTGATGTGAAGTTTTCAATCTTCCCTTCTCCAGCAAAAGAGGAGGTGAGGAAAATCTCTCATGATTAAAGTGAGGAATAGGGTTAAAATCTAGCAGAAAAGCTAAGAATAATTAAATGCATGTAGTTAATTAGACTACTTCATTTAAGAATTACTAAATAAATAAGGAAAGTAGTAGACACCTGTACTGAATAATCTTAAGCAAGATTAAGATCAGTGAAATTTTAAAAAAATTATGAAATATTTATGTCAAAACTAGTGGAAAAGTAATGGATTTGTTTACCACTGAGTTTTGGGAATACTAGCATTTAAAAAGTAAGCATATTGGAAAACCAGGGAATAATTCCTTAAAGATAGCATTAGGAAACTGGGAACATTTGACTTAAAAGAGTTCTTCAGAATTTGGGGTCGGGAAAAAAACCTGGGAAAGATTGCAAAAGCCCCATTAAGATTTTAAGGTTTATCTTGGCAATCATACAGGAGAGAAAATAAAATGTAGCGATGTGCAGAAGGCAGAAATCACTGAGGTTCCTTGTAGGATTATTCTTTCTCTGAGAAGCTCAATGGCTTGGTAGCAAGAAGAAGATGATAGAAAGGGAAGAGTCTGACTCAGTTTTTAAAAATAAAAATTTGAAACACTTCAAAAAACTCCCCAGAAAGAAAAAAAAAGAAGCAATCTGCTTTTGTTGAAGTTGTGCACAGTAAGTTTGAAAATACATCACAAGGAATAATCTCTAGATAATTTGGCTAAGATGTGACTAGAAAGGTTTTTTTCCACATAAAATATTTGCTTACTGAATGTATATTCACATTTATTCCAAGGCAAAATGTTGTGAAATCATCATGAGTGCATGAATCCTGCTAATTGCATGATAAACACAAACCAGGAACAGAACAAGGTAACAGCAGAGACTCCTTTCCCCACAAAGTCAACATCAATGTTCTGCTTTTGTAATGACATAATGTTGTAGGATAAAGTGGTCTAAATAAAAAAATGGGTATAATCAGACTAAAGCAATAGCAGATTTGATACCGTTTCAAAGGCTTGATGCCCAATCACAAGATTTTCCAGGATGTCACTCCGGCAGGCTCCCCCACCCACCCCATACTCCAGGATTTTTCATTTAGCTTCAAGACTTTCAGATAGGAAAATCACTTTACTTTATGTGCCTCATTGCTCTCTGTGCTCTTTGTCACAGAGAGAAGGGATTACCACATTCCCCTCTTGTTGTATTTCACTAAGTTATGGCTTGTATTGCACTAAATGGTTTGTTCTGTATTCCCTCCTGAGTTTATGGAGTTTGATTCAGCCCTCCCTTAGCCCCTCCTCACCGGCAGGATCTCATTGGTCATGGTTCAGTTTTTCCCTCCCCTTGCCCTGGGTTTAAAATTCCCCCGCCGTCTTCTCTCGCTCTCTCTTTTCCCTTGGAACCTGTTTGGGAATAAACTGTGGACTGTATCCCAGGAAAAGGAGCCTCCTTGTCTTTTACCTTTGTCCATGTAGGTTCTTCACTTTCCCCTGGTCCAGAGCTAGCTAGAGGGACCAGAGAGAAGAGAAAGAACCCACACCTGTAGGAGACTGTAGGATGCTATGGTGGTCAGGATGGTCGTGACAGAAACTTGAAACTTGTGTCTATTGCATAGGGTGTGGGTAAAAAGAGCTTAACTGGGAGCTGCCAGCTGCAGCTCAGAACAGGGCAGAAAGTGAGTGGGGGTAAGAGTTCTAAGAGGTAAGAGAGTAGGAAGAGAGGGAAGTAAGAGAGAGCGATTTTCCCCTTTACAATCAATAAATCTTCTTCTATGCTGAATATTCTAATTTTCACTAACCAATCCAATCCAAGATACAAATCCTATAGCATTTACATACAGCCTATAAGAATGATTATATTACCATAATGTGTTATAATTTAAACCCTAATAACTACTCTTTGGACCCCTTCTGCCAAGCTAGCAGGGTCTTCTCTGGCCTTTGGATCTGCTCTCCAGTAGAAGGCATTGTTCTGTCAAGAGGGGATTACTTTTGGCCAGCCATCCTATTGTCTTCTAGTTCTTTAGTAACTAAGGTTTGGTATCTCAAAGATGGCTCTCATTTCAATCTCGCTTATGGTTTCCATATTCTCAAAATATTTTCCTAGGCACTCATTTTTATAAGGTTTTCCTGATTCATCCTTCCCAACACACACCCTCTTTTTCACACTTCCCATCAAACAGATGCCATCACAAAACACCAAGTCCTGCTTAATTGGCGCCCATCAAAGAAACGACACCTCCTTACCTCTGACGATTAACTGGCTCTGGTGCTCCACGGCTGCCGCGTCGTTCCTGGCTATGCAGGTGTAATTCCCGTTGTGCATCAGGGAGAGGTTGGAGATCCTCAAGGAGCTGGTGAAGTCGATGTTGTCGATGGTGACGCCCAGGCTGGCGGGGATGGGGCGCCCGTCCTTCTGCCAGGTGATGGTGATGGGCAGGTCCCCCGAGACCACCACGCAGGGGATGAACACCCTCTGCCCGATGGAGAAACGAGGGAACTCGAAAGGCTGGATGAAAGGAGGGACTGCAAGGAGAGAAAGAGAGAGATGTTGAAGTCACCATCTTGTTTCTGGAAATAACATAACGGGGCAGGTGTGCAGGATGGGATTGATGCCTTAGGATTTTAGCTTTGTTGTTTTTAATTTTGTCCTAGGTTATAATGTAAAGATGTGCCCAAAAGTCTGTATTCTTTCACCATCTGCTGAAACCAGGTGGGGCAGAGATTCTTATCTCTGTGGGAGGTATCCTCTGCTAATGAGCCAGCTGTTAAAATCAGATGGGGCAATGTTCTTTATCTTTCCCATGATCCACCCTTCCTCCAGGAGATATCTTCTGTTAATGGGCCATTGAGTCCCACTGCATGACTGATAAAATTACATCATCCCATTGGGAGATGCTCCACCCAGGGGGAGGAGCCAAACATTTCCTACCTAGATAAAAACTAATATTTGGAACACCAAAGCAGCCCTTACCCACTTTCCAAAAGACAAAAGCTACCAGGATCACTGCCAAGATTTCTACAGGATCACTGCTTCAACAAGACCACTTCATCTGGACTGCTCCACCACCCCCCTAACTAGTGGAGTGTCAAGGTGTATTCTGACTCTGTCAGTGTTTTTTTTCTTTTTTATTATTGCATGTATTTTATTTTTCTCCTTTTTCCTATTAAATTGTATTTCTGACTTAGAGTCTCTCACTGGTTTTGCTTTCAAAACCATTACACATGTATTTGTAATCCTGCAGTTCTTCAGTGTATAACTCTAAACTCCATACAGAATGTGGGCTGCTGCTTTCTCATTTTTGTCAGACAACACAATTCCTCTCCAGGCCTGGGACTAAAGGACACCTCACTGCCTCAGGCCCTGAGAAATATAAACAAAAGTGAGTTGAGGGGGTCCAAACTGGGGGTAAATGACTTCATTACTTGAAGCTGTAATTGGAAGATTAACCCACAACATGCAAATGGACTGAACTTATAAAAGTGTACCCATTTTGGGTGTAGCCCTGGGGTTTTGTCTGCCCTAAATGTACCTGCAGGCCCTTCAATAAATATAACTGCTTTTAATTCCCTTAATTTTGTCTGGCCTCTGTTCTTAGGTAGTCCGAACACAAAACATCAGGATGTGCAGAATCTACACCTCTGACAGCCATAAAGCATTGTTTAGCAGGAAAAAAAATCACATTTTTGAAAACACCTTGTCATTTCTTGGCCACCCAGTGCATAAGCAAAGATGACAAGCAGGGGAAGTCCTGGCTTCTAGAGAGACCTGACCTCACTGGCAGACTCTTGCAAGAGAATCAAGCAGCTCTTCCAGAAATCACAGCACCACCAGCTTGAGCCTCTCCAGAGCTGCCAACAGTGCCAGAAAGAGCAATTTCAAGGTCTTTCAGCAGCTTTCAGGATCTGGTGCAAGGGCCTTGCTTAAAGGTCATGGAATAGACCTGGAAGAGGCTCCAGCTTTGCTTCTGGGATGTGATGAAAGGGAGTGTGAGCTTCCTTAACTGCTCCAGCACTTCTTTCCTAATGTTTCAAGTCACAATTCTCATTAAGATTGCAGGAAGGGGAAGCATGTACAGTGCTTGTAGGACAGCAAATGAAGGTAAAACTGGTTCCTAATCAGAGGGATGGTACAAGGCACAAATGTTCAAGTTGGCATTTAAATTTCTGCTAAGCATATTTGGCCTGAAAAATAATTTTTTTCTTTTCTTTCCTTTTTTTTTCTTTTCCATATTATTCTCTGGCTGAACCAAAAAACATGAAGGAAATTACCATATTTTCTACCAAAGTAAAGAATTATACTTCTTAAAATCATTTTATTTTCAGGTATTTTTAAGAAAACTAAACAGTTAGATTAAATAAACATAGAAAAAATTCTCAGGCTGCCATGTTTTCTTTGGGTTGTGGTTGGGATGTTTACTAAGAAATTGGTAAATTGAGACTCAAATAATTGTCCAGATGAAGGAATCAAAGTCTTCTGCCCTTCTCAGGGAATCATTCAAACAGCCAGGGCAGTGATCTCAGGTTTTTATCAATCACTCCTGAAAGGGCTGCACAACCAACTTTGCAAGCAGCACTCAAACACTGATTTATCAAAAGACAAGGTTCTAAGAGGTTATGTACCTCAGATTTAGAAGTGCATTTTTCTATTGCCTGGGAGATCACTTACACATAATCTGTACTACGTTTGAACAGAAAAGATGGAAGGATACCCAGAGCAGAACATTTATAGTGATCGATATGTTTGGACTCCAGAAGAAAATGGAGTTGGTGGCTTTATCTAATTGTATTTCTTTGTCCTTTTTCACTTCAGAAATTCTAAGGTTATGGTTTCCTCAGAATTGAAGCAAAATAAAAATCTCTCAAGTGGTTGCAGTGTGTGCACATGGACATCCCCAGCAGCATTTTCCCTCCTCTGCCAGTGTCCAATTTCTGGGATGAAGGGACAAGTGTTGCTGACCACTGTGACAGCTCCAGGAATTTCCTTTGTTCCATATGTTGGGTTGTCCATTAGAAGTAAGAAAGTTCATCAAGCATGGCCAGAAGTTCAAGGGAGGGGATTGTGTCCCTATGCCCACTCAGGTGTGACCCCACCTGCAGAGCTGGCCCAGCCCTGCCCCAGCCCAGGGAGGAGCTGGAGCTGCTGCAGAGAGCCCAGAGCAGGCAGCAGGATGAGCAGAGGGATGGAGCAGCTCTGCTGGCAGGAAAGGCTGGCACAGCTGGGATTGTTCACCTGCACAGGAGAAGCTTTGGGCTGAGCTCAGGGTGGCCTTGCAGGGCCTGAAGGAGCTGCAGGAAACATGGAGAGAGACAATTGCCAAGGGATGGAGGGACAGCACACAGGGAATGGGTTCTAAATGAGAGTGGAGTTAAAGTAGATATTGAGAAGAAATTGTTCCCTGTGAGGAACAATTCCCAGTGAGGCCCTGGCACAGGGTGCCCAGAGATTTTGTGGCTGCCCCTGAATCCCTGGAATGTTCAGTTCCAGGCTGGACATTGGGGCTGGAGCAGCCTGGGACAGTGGGAGGTGTCCCTGCCATGGCAGGGGTGGCACTGGGTGATGTTTAAGATCCCTTCCAGCCCAAATCATTCTGTGATCTGTAATTCCATGATTACAGGCCCCCAGAGGACTGAGGCCTTGTTCAAAGCCATGTTCAGATTCTTGGGCCCATTCAGCTCACGGTGCAAGAGGCTGACACACAAATACACAAATTTGGTATTAACTCCACAGTTTCCAGCACAGCCACGGTGCCATTTGATGAGGGGAAGTTACAACCATGCTCAGCTGCCACAGTGACTTCAGAGACAGGACAGCACGATTCATCCTCTCAGGCCTTCACTGGCTTTTCCCAAGAGTGTCTCCATGTCTGGGTTTGGGGAAAGTGCCACTGCCATCCATTTTTCTCACTGTAAGGCTGTAAGACTTGTTCCTGGCTGCCATCTCTCTAATTGCTAAAACCTGTCCTTTGGCATTCTGAATATCTGGTAGATCAGGCTTTGAGAAAAAGAAACTTGATAGAAATTACTGTGTTTATTTGAACTTTGAGCCCTGCTTGTTCACTTGGGGACTTTTGCTGTCACAAAGTGAGGCAAAATATCTGCAGCCTCTTGGAATTGCCTTAGCCCAACTAATTTATTCACATGAGAGGCCTCAGATTCTTTGTACATCAGCAGAAAAATTTTCTCTTAGCATTTATTGACAAGCAGCTCATAGTATGAATGGGAATGAGAAATTAACTGAGTGTATCTTTCAAAAGGTTTTGCCATAAATTTTCCCCTTGATGAGTGTAAATACCTACTAAATGCCAAATCCTCCCCCTACTGTGGTGCCCAGCACATTTCTGCCCAAGCCCTTCCCTTCATCTCAGACATCATTACTGAAAAATGTGCTAAAATTCACAACAGGGTAGAAAATTACTTCTGTATTTTCTGCTGAGTGTGTAACAAATTTGAGCCAATCTTTCACAGGCAAAATGATCTCAAAAGTCAGACAAAATATTGCCCAAGGATTATAATGTGCATCTTAACTCTCCATCTCCCTGATGAAGAAAACAGGGAGGAAGATCATTAAGTGACACTGAAGTGTTTTTCAGAAAATATTGATCTGCAAGGCTGCATTTACCAGCTCTAAAATATAAGTAGCAGCCTGCAGAGTATTTTAGAAATTGGCTGAAATATTTTTAGGCAGCACATTTTCCTTCTCCTCAGGTTTTTAAGGTACAGAGGAAACCAACATTTCTGCTTCATAAAATATAATTTGTATTCAACCTACAGCAGCTTGCAGTCCTGACAAGAAGCTTACTTTAAAAGCCAGTGTGTAATTTGAAATCAGTACTTAGAAGAAAGAAAATAGTCCTACAAAAACTTTGAAGTATTGAAGAATATTTTAGCTATGGTATTCACCAGTTTGAGTTGATAAAGAAAGTTTCTGGTGAGCTGTCATAGGACATAAACTTTCTTCCTGCTGGTTTGAAGAAGGAAATTACCACCAAAAAAAAAATCACTCATTAAAAATATATGATGATTTCCAGAAAATAATTTCTGAAATATCAAATTTTCTGTGTCTATCAATGTCTGCAGTAAAAAGTTGAGATATATCCTTGATAGAAGAAAATATCAAGCTTGATTCACCAACATGAGGAGGTTTCTTTTGCACACTAAAGCTGTACTATTGCCAAACAGCACTAAAAATAAGAGGGGTTTATAGTACTTTGAGAGAGAAAATTTACAGTAGGACAGATGTATTTAAAATCTGTTTAAAATACTTCAAGGTGTGTTTATGCATTTTCCTTCCCTGTACACATAGCTTTACTTTGACCACATTTCAGAGCTTGCATTTGATTTTTTGGTGAAATTATGCTATTTTATATATAAGTTGTTCCATCTTATCTAGAGAGAGAATAGTCTGTGTGCTTGTGTACATGGAAGGGATATTTTTTTCTCTACCCACAACGGGCAGAAGAGTGAAAATCCCTGCTTCATGCCACCATGTGCTGTGTCCTGGGAATGCTTTATTGATGAGAGCTTGAATTAAGTGTCTATTTAAGAAGAGGAGCATGGGCCAGCCTCATTAGTGCTAATACAGGAAGATTTAAATTATGTTTTTGTGCCCTAGCAAGGTCTTCTGTACCTCTGGGGGACTGCTGCAAAGGAGGGCAAGGAGGGCTTCCAGGCTCTCTCCATTAGCAGAGGAACATCCTTAATTTCTTGCCCTCTGTTCCATGGGAGTTTTGCTGGGAGGGAGCTGCTGAGATGATTCATTAAGACAGAGCATCCTGCAGATCTCCTGTTTCCTGCAGCAGCCTGCTGAACATGGTGTTCTGCACAGCAAAACAAAAGTCATCCCCTGCTTCATCATTATAAACAGCTCCCTGATGGGTTTTCTTGCAGCAGCACTCTTGCAGGGGCTGTGTCTGCAATATAAAATACTTTTGGCAATGAATATTTATGGCTGCAAAATCACAACCACCAAGCTATGCAGCCTCTTAGGGCAGCTGTGTGACCCCAGATTTCATGCAGTGGGAGTGGAAAAGCCAAAATTATTTTGTCTCTGCACAAATCCAAGCCTTGGTCTAGCCATTTTTAAGTTTTTACAGCAATCACAGTCCCCACTTCCCTTTCCTGCCATCCAACACTCACAGGCTCCCTGATGCTGTAGTGGGAGCGTCTCCATAAGGAGAGAGCATTTAAAATGTTGTGTAGAAACCAAAAGTGCTTTTAAGGATGTCTCATCCATCTATGGAACCATCTCCTTTCAGCCTCCTTTGTGAGGGGAAAAGTGCAAGCCCTCATCATCCTGAAACACCCTGCAAAGCTGGGATGGTGGGGAGCTCAGTTCCCTGCCCCTGTCCTATTTATTTTTAAGAGAGGAAGCCTTAATTTGAAGGTAAGATAGCAGCTGCAGGAGTATTTTCATGCAACAAACTGATACCCTCATTGGTAAAGTGCTCCCTAATTAAAGGCCTCACTTTTGGAACCTGCTCCAGAGATGTTGCCCTTGTTCAGCCCCTACCTGATCTAAAGTGATCTTCGTCCTTGGGTATCACTGTGAGAAGTCAAGACCAACCAAATCACCAGAGCCAAAAGATAATTGACAAAGTAAACACAAGAAAAGAGCAAGAGCATGCCTTCTTACAAATCTTAACTAAGCAAATCTGCACTGTAAGAGAGAGGAGAGAGCCAGCTTTTGATAAACCCATACATAATGTTCAAATTGAAATCCTGAACTCAGGCACTTATTGAAATATTAAGGCTCATTTCACATTGTTTGCATAACTGACAAATAAATTAATCCATACACAGAAATTGTGTTAGAAAGACAGAATATATCACTGTGCACAAATCCAGGGAGTTTTAGTTTAGATTTAAGTGAAAAGTTTTTGATTTGTGCTAATTCCTTGTCATGAATGCTGGATAGTGGTGAAACAACTTCAACAGACATTTTTGGGTGATCATTTCCTGCAGTGTCAGAGGTGAAGTCATTACAGTGGTTATATTAGAAATGTACTGGTGCAAAGCAAGCACATCCACATGACACTTGAGAGACTTTAAAGAATGTAAATCAGGTATTTTGGTGCAATGCTAACCTTAAGCTGCTGTATGTTGAATGGCAAAAAAAATTACACTGTCAAGAATATCAACATGTTTGAGTCCTATCTTCAGGAATTTCTGCACTTGAGACATTCCTATCAAAGTGCACATTCCCTTAAATCAGGCTCTGCTGCTGCTTGCCCCCAAAAACTACTCCCCATGCCTCTGGTGTGACCTGAAAAGAATTCCTAAGTGCATTTTCCAGGGTGTTTTGCACGATGGCACATCCTCATTCACCCTGACCACACTCCCTGGTGTGATTCCTGTACGTGACAACTTCAGTCACTTTGAGAGATCTGAGCATTTCTTCCCAAGGAAGTTGTGACAAGTTTGAAGGGATCCAAAGCCATATAGCAGGGGGAGTAGAAAAAGGGCAGAAAGTGGTGTAATGAAGGAAATATCTGAAAGAAGTCAAGGCCAGAAGTTTGTTGCTGATTCAATCTATTGGCAAAGTCAGTCAGTGGGACAGGTAAGATCTGACATATGTGCATGAAGCTGAACTCCCACTTGCCATAATCCAAACTTCCAGGCTGAAGCATGCACAGATTAGCAGATTGATTGATGGCAGAATGCACTAAGAACCATGAAAAGATTTCCAATGATGCTTTTTTCCCTTTCGTGCCTGCATACTTTTCACTACCTAGACCAGCCCACCCTGAACTGACCTGCAATGCAAATTTACCAGCAGTATTTCAGATATTCAAAAAAGCTAGACACTTCCCAGGAAAGATGAGGAGAATCTATTCAAACAGTTGCAAACATGAAGCTATTTAGAAGTAGCCCCTGTTTGGTTTGCTTGTATCCTAACATGAAACAAGGCTGGTACAATTCCTTTTTGTGGTTCACAACAGGTGAAGTGCTCACTTTATATACAAGAGGCTTTCTATATCAATGAAATACATAAGCTCAACAGGATCACAAACAGTTCTTTTGAACACTACACTTTTTATTTTAATGATGCTGTCCCCTTCCCTCTCAGGGGCTTCTTTTTCAATTAATTCCTGTTGGAGAAGTGTGAATAGCAGCAGGCTGTTTACATGAGAATGTGTCCCATGAGACTGATGACAAGAAAATCATCACTTACTACTGATGGCTTTTACTGTAGCTGGGAAAACTATTACTATAAATTGCATAATAAAAAAATGGAGATTATAACTCACTCCTGTTCTTAAAATGCTTTGAGATCTACTAAAATGCTGTAAAAGAGATGCTCCTATTATTATTTTAACATCTTTCCACTTTAATGTGAGATTTTTCAATGGAAATATGAAAATTAGAGATAGGGTGGGTAATAAAACCTCTTTCTTGTTTGCCAACACTTCTCATCATAAGACTATTTTAATTTGCTTGCAGTTTGATTTTGTTTGGGTAACAGTTTTCCAGGCCAGGTGTCTGCCTCAGGCTGAGTCATTTCAGCTGGAAGGTTTTAGCTACAATTCTTTGTCCACTTCCAAGAATAAGGTTGGAGAGTGGGAAAACTGAGAGATGGTAAATATCAATTCTACCATAAAACAAATTACAAAAAAAAAGGTATTGTGAGAACCTGAGAAGTCACACCTGCCCCACGGATTTAGCAGCATGGATTTCAAATTCAGGTGATGGCACCAGCCTCAGATGTTCTTGCTATACATATAAAAAGTCATCACAATGGTGCCCAAATTTTGCAGAGCAAAAAAAAAAAAAACAACTTTGCTGAGCAAAACCAAGTCAATAAATAAACAAACTCCCATATGATCATATTTAGAGAGGGCTTTTTGCAGTGACAAACAGAGACCAAGCAGTACTGAGCACATCCTAACACTACCTTTCAATGGCTAAGTCAGTCTGGTGAGATTTCAGAAATCAGCAGATTTGTCATTCCAGTGCTTGAACCTGAAGGATGGTCAAGAGGACTGGAACTGGAGGCTGGGAAAAAGGTTGGAGTATCCAAAGGAAAGGGGCAGTTTTGAGTCTTGAGAACAAGGGAGCATGAAAATGAGAGCTGAGATGATAAACTCTTTGAGTTCAGATTGATTTTGTAATTGAAAGGAGAAGAGCCAGGACTTGGGAAAGGAGGAGCTGGAGAAAACTGAGGAGGACAGGTCATTCTGAGAAGGAATGAACAGAAAATCTGCATCTTCTACAGAATATTCTTCTCTTTAGGAACTCTGATTTCAACAGTCCTCTGCCTTTGGCAAATGTGTGCAAACCCCTCTGGCAAACCACAAGGGCTGGGCTGAACACAGAGCACAAAACTGGTGCTGCTGAGAATAATTCTGTTCTTGGCAAGGGTGTGTGCAGTATCCTTACCAAGGCTAATCTCAATTACTTCTGATGATGGCAGTAACTGCTGTTCCCACTTTGCAGGAGGCAGGGGAAAGGGGGTTCAGATTACTTTACAAAAAAAAGCTACAAATAAAATTACACCTAACATATGCCAAAGCAAAAGGTGCTGAAAAAGAATTATTACAGTGAAAAGGTGAGTGGTCAGCAGGTATGGAACACAGAAATTAAGTAAGTACAGTTGTAATCTCCCTCTGTTACTTGTGCATTACAGGGTGGGTGGTTTGCATGGCTTTTTGTCAGAACTAAGAACTGGCCAAATCATTTGTCTAAATACAAAATAATAATGCCAAGATGGCTTGATTTCCAAAAAGCCCTGTTAGGACTCAGGCACGGTTCCATGGCAGTTATATCTGCCAAGCAGAAACCTGCACGTTTTCCTGCCAGCTCCTGCCCTCACTCCCAGCAGCCAGCTCAGGGGACTGCTGCCTTCCAAATCCAGTTTTTGGGACAGAGACAAGGGGAAGGCAAGAGCTGGAGGGAGAGGGCAGGGCAGGAATAACAAGCCACGTTTCTGTGTGTGTTATTTGGAACCTGCAGACCTCTGGCATAGGTGGCTATGCAGATGAGTGCAGCAGTCATTCCTAAAAAATTCTATTCCTGAAAAATGGGACAATGGATTTCACATGGTGTCTCGTTGATTCTTCTGATCAGCAGGGAAAAGAAGTAGAGGATCTAAGGTCAAATAGCACAGAAGTGCCCAGTTCCAAAGCTTTTGGCTTTCCCAGAGCCTGCCAGCTGGGAGGATGCACAGCAAGGTTCTGAAATCCCCACTCGGGCTCTCTGGCAGGCAGGAGTTCATTTAAAATTATTGCCAAGAAATGTTCTGTTCTCCTATCTGTGACCTTTATCGTGATTTCTGAAGGATGATTTCACTTTCATTTGGATGTTTGTAAATGTGAAAATACTCTGCAGAGTGGACAGCACTCTTGTATTTGATGGCACACTCATGGTGTTGCATGTTTTTATTTAAATGCTGCTTTAGCAAGTCTTCGTCCAAGCCAGAGCCAGGATGCTTCACATGCTGGAGGATTTGGAAAGTGCAAAGTAAATGTGGCAGAGGGCTGCCAACTTTAAAAACCAATTGTTTGCTTAATGCAGAATAAATGCTGCCAAATTCTGCATTTACCTTTGCCACAGATCTGTCAGATGAAGCTAATTAGATTACTTAAATCTGTCTTTCCCAGGGGGTTGCTAAGCTGGGAGATGTGACTGCTCTGAAGGAGGAAACAGAACTCTCAGGAGCAACTTCCTTTCAATGTGAGCAGAGCTTTGAGTATATAAATGCTACATGATGGCAGGTGAACTGGAAAAATTATACTGTAAGCTTCTGAAACTGAATATACAAAAAAATGTGTGGATATTTTGAGTTCAGTTTGTTCCTTATTGCTATTTTTCCTGGTGACCCAGGTGGCTTTTGAAAAGAAACACGTTGTCTCTGTAACACTCTGATACCACAGAGACAGAGATGATAAACTCATGAGGAAATTAATAATTATGTCCTCAAAACAGAACATGGAGGGGAAAAACCCACTAAGTAACAGCTCATTAAGTGTCATCTATTCTGGATCATTCTTCAGGTGACTGGTTTGAGGTCACCCACAAAGCTTGTAGCAGAACTGAGAGCAAAGCAAAGGACTTGTATTGAAGCTGGACAATAATTCTTCCTCTGTTCCTCTGTGAAAAAAAAATAATTTTGCTGATGGTAGGAGGAGCTGAACTGTAAATAAGAGTATTTGAGCATTGATTTTAACTCCTCTTACAACATCAGATTTCAGAGTACTTTTAACTTTCCAGTATGCAAGCTGGGCCATAAATTGTATTTTTTTGGTACCAAATATCTTTTCTGCTTAAAAACTCATCCCATTAACTTTGGAATCTATAAATTGAAAATGAAATACACACACAAACACATTAATAATATCTTAAAGCACCAGGCCACTTTTGACTCCCCACTAGTATGTTAGATAAAATCCACTGTGGCACTGCTGACCTCAAGCTACAACAGCAGAACACTGAGAACTGTTCAGGTCTGACCTAAAATCCTCACCTGTGACATTTTGGGCTTTGTAGATGAGGTCAGGCTATTAACCTTATTTTCAAATTACAGTGTCTTTTCAAGGCTTGGTGCAACCTGGTCTGGTGGGGGTAGAACCACATCAAGGAAGTAAAATCATTGACAAGAGTTACAGCTCAATCCAAATTGCTAGAGCTGGCAATCTGCTTTCTGGGGGAGGAATTGTCAAGTTGGAAACGGTAACCTAATGGAAGAAAAAGCAGTGTTTCACCTGGGATACCAGTTAGTGTTCTCAGTGACTGGTATTGTTTTGATCTCAATGCCTGTGATTGCTGGATTTGTTTTGTCTGGCTACATTCATTTTGACAGTCATTTGAAAAATGGTATCATTTAAGAGGCAGTTTTTCCCCACCAGAATTTCCATGGTGGCCTCAGTGCAGCAGCAACACAGTGACTGATTTGTCATTCAGTTCTAACTCTGTCAACAGATCTGTGATATCATTGTAA
The DNA here is from genome assembly GCA_034336665.1 of Luscinia megarhynchos. NCBI lineage: Eukaryota > Metazoa > Chordata > Aves > Passeriformes > Muscicapidae > Luscinia > Luscinia megarhynchos. The sequence goes on from JAPFBE010000003.1 coordinate 4,046,067, forward strand.
TGTCAAGCAAAGCACAACACACAAAAAAACAAAAGGTGACATTGGGTTTTTATGCCACAGCTTGTGACCAGTGTCCCTGATGGTCTCAGGTGTGTGAGATGTCATGTCTTTCAGAGTCCAAATTGCTCATGGCTTAAAGCTAATCCCCTAAACTCTTGGAAAAAAAAAATAGCAATTGCATCAGTCCAGACTGCTAATGGCAAAACTAACAGAGCAGAAGGAAGTTAAGAGATCAGATGTTTGTAACAATCATTTTACCTTACTGTTCTCTGCATCTTATCTGAGAATGAATACAAGATTCACCCTCTCTTCCTTCCTTCCTCTCCTCTGCCTCCAGGAAAAAAAAACCAAAAAAACCCAAAAAAACGAACCCAGGCAAAGTTTCTAATAATTTCAGGAACAGTGAAATTATACCCCAATTCTTCCTAGAGGCTCCCATGAAGTGCAGTATTTAGTGGCCCCATTGCTCAAAAGTAGGTGCTATGCAATCAGGTTTTCTGTCTTTTGTATCCTCATGAATAGGTCTGAACATTGCCAATGTCAGAACAGTCAGGACACAATGGTAAAAAATCACTATTCTCAATCTCTTTCTGAAGTCTTTCAGGGCCATCTGAACAGGCTTGTTTTGGACTATTTGAATAGATTTGAAGCATTCTATTAGAATTTCAAGTCACATTTATTTACAGTGTTATCTTTCTAAGCATGAAGTGCACTCAGATAATCACTTAATAAGAGGAAAGCAAGGTTAATGCTTCTAGTTCCTGTCTGTGCTTAGTGGCAAAAATACAGACATTAAAATTCCCATCTCATGTTTTAAAAGCCAGAAAGTCACTGGCTAATGAAAATTGGAACTTTGTTGTCCAGTATAAAAACAGTCACCAGTGAAACTTGTGTGACAAACCATTAATTTCCTGATGAAGTTGTAGTGAAAAGTGTTCATAGCAAACTTGAACTGCACTCAGAGTCAACAGCAGCCAGCCAAGGAGGGTAAAAGTCAGGAGAGAACAAGATACAATGACTGATTAGCTCTGTGTCATCATTAAAAATAAACACAAATCTGGATTAACCTCCTCCAACCGCTCGTTATCCGACTGCCAGGACAATCCTACATGTGCAATTCCACAAATGACCCAGCAATTAGCCGGGCTCTGCTTCTCCCAGCTGTCCTCACCTTTCACTGTCACGTGCACGCTCTGGCTGGTGGACAGCTGGGGCTGGACCAGCACATTGCAGGTGTACTCGCCCTCGTCCACCTCCTTCTGCACGTCCGAGAGCTTCAGCGTGCCGTTGTTCTCGAACGCCACTTGGCGATGGTTGAAGGGCAGCAGGTTGGAGTTCTTGTACCACTTGATGGAGTAGTAGGGGTACCCAATGACCCTGCAGTGGATGTAGGTGTCCCTCCCAGCGATGGCTGTGATGTTCTTCATCGGCCGAATGCTCGCTGGCCCTGCCGAGGCGAAGAAAGGAACTCTTGAAGTTTGCTCGAGGGAACGTGTGCGGTTATTTCTGGATATACAGATGTGAATGGATGCGGCTCACACCACACTCCTTAGCATTTGACAGCTTCTTCCTGTTAAGAGCTACTTAAGCAGTTTCCCTAATCTTTCTATGCTCTAGTTTTTTCCTCACCCTGCAGCATCCATACTAATTATGTGGGGATATATATTTGTGTTATCCAACACTTGCCTGATAAAATCTTCGCTGCGTTACAAATTAAAAGGCTGAGTGTGATTTAATTAATGTGAAATACTAACACTGATACCGAGCTAGAATCCTGTTAACACACGAGAACACAGTTAGCTTTTTTATTTGCTATGTATATAAAGTATATATATACCCATGAGGATGGGCATTATGCCATGTAAAGCCAGAAATTCAAGCTAAAGTTCTGAATGAATAATTACAATGGATGTTGAACAAGTAAAGGAAGAAAAGAAAAGAAAAAACAAAACATGCAGAGCAGGACTAAAGCAGAGAGACTGTGTACTAGTAGAATGAGTATAGGAAAAATAGATTAAAGGACACAAGCCAAAGGATTCTTCCAACATTTAACCATACCATACACTTTCTAGATGGGGCTGAGAGGCAGGGTGGGAAAAGACAGCAGGGAAGAAAAGGAGAGGAAAAGAAACAATAAGTTGTTTTTTTGGCATTCCAAAATCTCATCACATGCAACAGTCTTCTTCTCCACTACAATGAGTTATGTGTGTTTTTTTTGAGGAGCTGATTTGACAAGCACCTCTTACGTTTATTCGAGCCTGGTACAGGACGACTCCCGCAGAGTTGTTGGCAGCGCAGCGATAAACGCCCCCGTCCCGGACCTGGGTGTTGGAGATGTTCAGGTAACTGACCACGTTGCCCTCGGACGTGATGATCTGGCTGACCCGGTGGCTGCCATCCTTCACGATGGGATCCTCGTCCAGTGTCCAGGTGATGGTGGGCAGGGGAGTCCCCTTCACGTTGCACATCAGGGACACTGGCTCTCCTGGGCTCACCACTTTCTCGCTGAAGGCAGAGATGATTTTGGGAGTTCCATCTGCCGAGGGAGAGGAAAGCAGGAAAACAGTGCTTACGTGGTGTAAAGCTTATTCCCTCCATCCTGGAGCATATCCCATGAGCCAAGATCTCTTTTAGAAGCAGCACAAGCAATTGTTTTCCAGGACATAACCCTAATTATTTAGAGAGGGAAATAAATTCTGCCAGTAGAGAACTTTGCTTATGGCAAGTTTCTTCTGAGAAACCTGGTAGTGGCTCTGCTGTAGGAAAAAATGCTTGAATTGGATCAGGCATCTCTACGAACTTCTGTGTTCCTGCAGAAAAGTTTTAAAACCATATGCAGCTCATTATGCATGAACCTCATGCAAAAAACCTCAAAACATTTGGAGATTATCTTCTCCTGGTAGATTTTAGCTGCTTGGGAAGTTAGGGATGAATACTGTTGCCAAGAGCCAGGCACAACTTGCATAGGCTGATTTCACATAGCAGTTTAGTCCTGACATGCAATGCCCCATTTAGGAAAGTATTAAATTAAGCTTTTCTGAATACAGACTGCCAGTAGCAACAGTGATGCCAATTTCTTTCCACAGTAGTTTGTGCTACAGATAAATATTTCTCTGAATGAGAGCATTCAAACACTTTATCTTGTGAACTGTCTCCCAAAATACTCAGCCTGTACCAGGGAAATGAACAAAGAAAATGGGTGGGCACAGAAACTTTGTCAGCAGGGAGCAGGATTAAATACCCACCTCTCTAGAGGGTTCAGTGGGGTAACATTTAGGAGTGCTGACACCCTGGTATTAGTTAGGAAGTCCTTTCTGTGGTCATGCAATGTGTGTTTGTTTCCTTTGAAAATGTTACTTCAAAAACAGGGCTGCAAAATTCCCTTGCTTGCCACATGGTAAAAAGATAAGCACTGGCATTCTCAAAATGTTGAAAGGCCTCAGCATCCCTGGAAAAGCATTTGATTTTATTTGATTTCATTTTTATTTCCTCTGCCCCCTCTCTCTTTCATTTATGTCCCATTGCTTTTGTGACAGAGTTTCCTATTTATTTATTTATTTTCATTCCTAACTCTCTTCCTTTCCTTTGTGGTATACTGGAGACTGTCACCCCTCAGAAAACAGAACAGCAGCAACACAAAAAAAAGCTTTTTATCCTGAAAGGAAGCTGACACAGGACCAATAAATCTGTGAGCATGCACACTATGTACCTCTGCCACCCCTCCTCCTCTTTTCCCCCCCCTTTTTTTAATTCAAGTGACAGGCTCTTTTTTGAGATGAAAGCAGACATTATTTTCCCAGTGAGACCTGAGTGTCTTTGAAATCTTCCCTGCTGTTGCTCTCTGATAACCTGCACTCTCCCAACACCATGATAGATTATCAATATGCTCTTTAGGCTTTCCTAGTCACGGGAGATGGTTGCCGAGGTAACTCGGTCCGGGCAGGTAATCTCTTCTTCTTCTACAGAGACTCTAAAAATAGTGTCCATGCCATGCCTGCACCACAGCCTCATTAGCAAGATACCTCTGTGCAAACTGATGACTTTCCTCACTTGATTATCATGTAGCACATTGTATCAGTTATTTAAGATGATCTCCAAGCTGTCAGCCAATACACCCAACCAGAAAAGCGATATTTGGATTTTTAACAGAGACCTGCTTGGGAAGAAATTTTTTTTTTTAAATTGATTTTTCCATTCTCTTATGAGCAGGGCGCAATAAACCCCATGGACATTGCATGAGTACCCTCTTTTTGTAAACTCCACTGATGCCAAAATGATTTTTGCTTTTATGTATTCTTCATATGTATTCATAACTCCGTGGACTGTTACTGTATAGTTACACAGTTCCTAGCCAGCTCCAGTAGTTTTCCTACCCTGATAGACAGAAAGATAAAACACATTCCCAAAGGCCCCAATCCCATCTTGCTTTTTACTGAGAACCAAGGATGAGTAACCCTCTCAAGGCACTTTCTCATAAACAAAGTGCAGCTAGTAGCAAGAAAGGGGGCCTCCAGAAGAGGTGGAACCAAGGGGGAGAATCACCTCATTACCTGAGGGTCTAATTGGGAATTCCTTTCAATTATACTGATTTCGCTAAACTTATAAAACTGTATTCACCCTATGTGGGGTGGGTATTTTTCCATATCTGCTCCTGCAATTAAAGACCAGCTTTATAATTGCCTCCCATACAAATATCGCTGCGAAAGCGCGCTGTTTTATTTCTAGATCTTTACAGCATCACCGCTCTGAAACGACAGCACCAAAGACAACCTGTGCATTATTTTGGAAACCAGAACTGCCAGGCAGGTGGAGACTGACCTTCCAGCACCACCTGGACGTAGTCTTGAGCTGACATCTTGTCCTTGCGCACAAAGCACTGGTAGGCGCCGCCGTCGCTCTTGGCCATGCCGTCCATGATCAGGTTCTCGCGGTTGACGCCGGTGATGCGCACGTTGTTGCCGGGGTTGATGATTTCCCCGTTGCGGTACCAGGACAGCTCCTGGTCCTCTGTTCCCGTCACGCTGCAGGACAAGGACACTTGGCTACCGACGCTGCTTTTGACTTTGCGCGGGCTGATGGTGGCTTTTAGCGGTTCTGGAGGTTTGAGTCGAAATAAGGGAGAGAGGAAAGGGAAGCAGAGCCTTTTAAGTACAAATGTGCATCTGTGTGCAAGTAACAAATCAGCTCTCAGTTAAGGAGAGCAATAAAAATCACAGCCACACCCTTCTTAAAAGAAACCACCAAAACAAATAACAGATGACTGTATTGATCTAAAACAAAATTTTTGCCAACAACACCCATGAGAGAAAAAAAAAATCTAAATAGATCTATAAGAATTACCTATTCAACACATGCTCTGGTGAACAGTAGGATCGGACCATTAGTGCTGAGGGATTTAACATGGCACTATGCAGGTTTTGAGAGAGCAAGTTCTTACTTCATGTTAGTTCAGTGTGGACCTTTGAATTTTGTCCATTAAGTGCATTCCTGAAAATAATTTTCTGGTTTAATTTCTGGTGAAAAGGAACCAAATTTACGCTTTCCCAAACCACTCCCTGATGTGAACAAGTGCAATAAATGCCAATTGCAAGATTAGCTTTCAAGAGTGGAAGATGCTAATGCAGGTACACTCATGGATATCCATCTGGTATGTCCACATGGAAGTGTTGAGTATGTGGACTCACCAGATTTTCTGCTTTGATGTTGGAGGACTACAATATTTTCAAGCAACCTACAGAAACAGTGGGACAGGAGAATGCAAGTTTTACATTGCAAAAAAAGAGGATGAACAGCACTGAAGAAAAGTTATAAATGGAAATGGAAAAACGAATGCAAGGAAAACAATTTTTATCCTGCCGCCTAGGAGTTATCAACACTGCAGAACACAGATTTCATCTCATGCCTTGTATAAATTGGTTTGACTTCCTTATAAAGATAAGGGATTGCTATCACCACTGATACTATCTCTGACATGAAATACGGACCATCCTATTTTTTCTTTTAGCAGCTTGCATACAAACATACACACACGTGTGTGAACACAAACACTTAAAAAAGGAAAGGAATTTGTTCACTTTATTAAATATTTTATAATATAAAATTTGGAATAAATCTATAGTGGTTAACCAGGAACAGAGGCCTGGGAAGAAACACACTGTGGCCTCAGACATTCTGGATTACAGATAAAGGTCCAAAGCAATAATTCATCTGTGCTCAGATGCACATTAAAAGTCACTGAGTATCTCTGCATATCCTATAAAAACTCTACAAAAGTGCAAAATTGGCAACAATATATTAAACAAAATAGTGTCACTGAAGTGCATCACCAATACCCCAGGGCCATGATGATGCAAGTGAACATCCTCCATTGCAGAGGAGGGTAAAATTTCTTTGCCCAGCTCTTACTTCCTGACAGTTTGATCCAGAGAATTTCCACTGGCTGTCTGAGTGCAGAAGCATTGGGAAAAACACATCCCAGGCACTGGAGATGCTTTGGGAATTATCATCAGCAGTACAATTACGTCATGTCTCTGCAAGTTCTGACTTTGCATCATACAAGACAGATGGAATTCCACTCATTTTTAATGAGCATTTTGATGTATTTTGATGAATACATTCAGAATCAAAGCTCCTCAGTTTTAACTCATGAATGGCAGATTTTTTACCTTGGTTTTATTTTGCCCAAAAACATAATGTGCAATTACTTGTGAGGATATTTTTATCACCTGTTCTGTTCAAAAACTTCTCCCTTTTCAGTTTTCTAGTCATGCTGTCTAGGTGGAAATGTTAGTTCACAGGGCATTATTTCTATTCCAGGAAATAATTTTGTTTTTTTTTCCAGCAGTAGTAGCATAACACTTTTCCAGTGTGGTGCTCCTGAAGTAATAATTATCTTTGCAGAATTTGTGAAACATTCAGAATATTCACACATGAATACTCCACTGAGGGGAAGTATGAGTATTCAATATTACCAAGCACCATGAGTCATGGCAATGAGAGTTTGGCAGCTTTATTTATGAGAACATTTGCAATTTCTTTTCCAGCACCCAATTCATGCTTCTAAATTACATATCCTCCATGTGATAAATTATAGAGCTACACTGGAAATTGCATCCATTTGCACTTCTGATCGCTCAATTGGCCAACTAACTCACCTCCAAAGAGCCTGCTTTGTGTTGTTCCACAACTTTGAGGACTTTAATCGTTGCTAAGATAAATTAAGGAAACAGAAGGTATGGCAAGGTAAGGGAACAACTTGATACTGATGCCTAAACAGTTTTACTTTTCTGAATTTTTCATATATTTGTAGCTCTGAAGAATACTATTAGTGTTAAGTAGCTCCTAGTATTTTTCCCATCCTTTCTGTCAAATTTTCTAACACATTCCTGAAATACTGTTTAGTCTTATTTTCAAGCAGAGGACCTACAAGAAGAATATTTTGTCTGTCAAATTTTCTAACACATTCCTGAAATACTGTTTAGTCTTATTTTCAAGCAGAGGACCTACAAGAAGAATATTTTGTTTTATGACCAGAATCTGAGAAGACATAACAAAAAGTGGGGCAACGAAGCCCTGGACCAACTCCAAAAATTACCTAAACAACTGGTCTTTTAGTTGGGCAATATTTGTTAAGAATATTCATTTGTTAAACTTATTCAATTGTAAAGATCCAGTGCTGGGTGTGCCCATGACTGTTGGGACACCTGGAAGTTTTCAATCAAGGTCTGCTTTTTATTTTATTATTTCAGCACTGTTGCAAGAGACTTTCTCTTTCAATATCAGGCAACAACAGCAACAGTCAATTGTGACAGGACCTTTCACCCTCTGACACAGCAAAAGACTTATCTGCTTTCCCAAATCTAAACCAGGCCCAAATGGCTTGTCTTGTGATGGATTATCTCAGCTGAAAACACCCCTAGGCAGCAATAAACATCCTGCCTTGAATGCATGGGAAAGGATAAGCAGAAATAAGTGTTGGACAGACAACTACTTTTGCCATTATAAAAGACCACCATGGCTTTCATAAAATCAGAAATCTCTTATTTTGCTCTCTCAGTGTGTGGAGAGTTCTCCTCAATGCCGAGACCTTGGAATCAAAATAATTCCATGGGATTGAGAGAAATTAGGAGACTTCTGCACATCCTTATCATTGACTGGTAAGCATCATTGGCTCCTAATCCAAACTATTTCTTCACCAGTTGTAACACAGGTACCTTTATTATCATGCAATGTGTTTCTATCTACTACTAGTTCTTTTTGTGTTATCCTGTGTGGTAAGTCTGTTTAAAGTCTTGTGTCTCTTTTCCTTGTGTCAATTCTAAATAATTCATGTTGTAGTAGACCTGAGTGGTCATTATGAAGAACTTGCAAGTGAGACTGGATTTTGGGGTGCTGGCTGTGGCACGACTGTGCTCCCCCTCTCTACCACAGATGGCTGGTGCATAAGAAAGAAATAACCCAGGAGGGTAAAAGGCCCAAAGAGGTTATCTGGAGCTAAAAGGGTTCAGGCCCCAGCTAAGAATCAACATCTTAGTCTGGAGAGCAGATATGGGAAAAGATAAAAGAGAAATAAATATTCCTGGCTGAGAGACACTGTTTTACAAAGACAATAAAAGATACAGGAATTATCACAGAGGCAGAAGCCTCCTACACCCACACCCTGAAAGAGTTCAAGACTTCTCCCTGGAGTTTGGGTGCAGATTCCACGGTTACATTCCTGGGAATGAGGGAAATGATTTGATGCATGCTCTATCACGAAGTGGTTGGTAAGAAATACTGGATCCTAAGTTAAATTATTAGTAGTCTCTTTTGTTATTATTCCTGTGTAGTATATAGTCTGTTTTAAGTCATATGTCTGTTAATTTTATGTCTATTAAAAAAATAATTCATTCTATAATAGACCAAATCAGCCATTATTAAAAAACTAAGGAATGAGAGTGGGTTTTAGGGTGCTGGCCACCTCAATAAAGCTACTGCCTGCTGCCAGAGGCCTGGGCAAAAGACAGGGACTTATCTAAACCCCTACATCTATTCATAACACTGTCTGCCTCAATAAAAGCTGCTGTCCACTGGCATAAACCTGTCAAAGGCAGGGACTTGTCCAAGCCCTCCCCTCTCTGTGGTAACACCAACCTATTACTATTTATCTTCTCTCTTTTCTTTAGTCAGAGTCGGGATTAAAAGAACGAGATTCAGAATTTTGTATTTGGACTCAGTTGTTTATTAATTCTTATCTATAGTACGGTGAGTGCTACAGCACTTCTAGCTAACAAGTTAAAAATGAAGAGATGGCAATGTATCTTGCCGTTACAAGGCCTTTTAAAGTCAAGCAGTCTAATTAAATACTAATACTTAAATTATTTTTGACTTTTGACTCAATGATCAAACACCTGTGACCCACAGTGCGGCATTTTCTATCCAGTTAAAGAGTAGTACCTAAACTCAAGAAGAAGAGGGACAAGAAGAAAGAAAACTTCCACCCTAAAACCTCCATCTTGCCCTCTGTATATTGCTGTATTCTAAAACCCCAAATTCCAAACCCTTCACCGTGTGAAATTACATACTTCTATTCAAACTACACATCAGTGATTCTAGATCTATTATTCAATTTTGGAAGGCTTCTCCAAGGCCTTAAGTCAAAAGCAGTGCTCTTTTGGGGGGTCAGTGCCTGACAGCACAGAAAGTTCAGAACTACTGGATCCCATAAACCTGGGGTTTTCTAGCTTTCTGTGCTTCCTGGCAATGACCCCCTGGAGAACACTGCTTTTGACCTGAGGCCTTGGAGAAGGCTTCTAAATTTGAGTGATGGAGTTAAAATCATTGGTGTGTAATTAAACAGAAGTGTGTACTTTCATATGGTGAAGGGTTTTAAATTTAAGGTTTTTATAGTATAGTAATAAGTATAGGACAAAATGGAAGATTTTGGGTGGTATCTTTTCCGGTGTTCATCTTCCTTCTTCTTCCTTCTTTTTCATGGTTTCAGGCAGTACTTTCTGATTGGTCAGTCACTTTCACACTGAGGGTCATGGGAATTTAGTTATTGGGTTAAAAGGATAAATAATATAGGTCTTATTTCTCTATTGGACTGTTTAGCATTAAGAGACATTGTAGTAGTTGGATCTTCCTCAATTTTCCTCGCTTCTAACAGGTAGCTAGAAGAGCTGTTGAACCCTTTTTGATAAGATTTAATAAATAACCAAGCCCAAACACGAGAAAATCCATTTCCATCCTGTATTCATTAATCCTAGGTCTGAATGAAGACAGAAGAAACTAAAACTTACCACTAATTAAGTGGTGCAAACCTCCCACCGCTGTTACACACAATGTTGGAGTCAGTGAGTCAGGGATCTCAGAGTGCAAGGATTGAATAAGATTTAGTATGAATTCTAATGCTTTTAGTAAGTGAAAGGTTTCAAATGCCACAATAGCAGTGAGTGTTCTAGTGAAGGTTGAAACATACTAGTATCTTCAGTAGAGGCTCCAGGCCCACAGTTGTAGACAGTGCCTAGATTTAATAGAGTTATAGTAAGAACATTGCTTACATTTCTCAGATAAAACAAGGTTGAGCGTATGTGTAGATCTATACATAACCTGGTGTGCTAGGAAACTGGAATTCTAAAAGGTTAAGGAGTGGTGGTCCGAGCTTGCATCTTAGCTTGTTGGAAAAATCCAATATAAGACTATGTATTCGGGAGAGTTGTTGCTTTTAGCCATTCTGGCTTCTAGCCCTTCGATATTGCCACTGCTTTTGCTAGCTGCTTTGCCATTGCTTTTTGCTATTGCTTGTCTATGTACTGCTGAGACTGATGTGCTTCGTAATAAGACGTGCTCTGTAACAAATAACCTTTTTTATTAGCTGCTTTGCTTATTTATAAGATGACCCGACAAAGTAGGAGCCTAAGAGCTCCGCAGTTGGTGCCTTAGCGCACCGGAGGCCCAAAGAACCTGCCAAGAGAAGTGCCCGTTGCCAGGGTCCAACACCGACTCACGACCTACGTTTGACGTGGAGGCGCCCGATCACCTCGGCGGTGCCGTAGCTGTTCCACACCTCGCACACGTAGCTGCCCGAGTCCGAGGGCCGCGTGTTCTCGATCAGCAGCCCCGTCACCGTCTGCCGGAAGCGGCTGTCGGGCTCCCAGGGCACGTTGTCCTTCAGCCAGCGGTACTTTGGTGCCGGGTGCCCTGATGCTTTGCAGGGCAGCTCCACTCGCTGTCCTGCCATGGCTTTGCGGTGCTCAAACCCATCTAGGATAGATGGAGCTGAATTCGCTGGGTCTGAAACAGGGAATGCAGAGAAACTCTTTTCAACCAGAGCCTTAAAGTTAACGCACTAAGCAATACATCAGTATTTCTTTTTCTCCTGCATTTTCTGACTCGCCAGCCTGGGAACGAAGGACTTCTGGACAGCAAATCAATATGATTATGCAGAAGTTGATTTATTATTTACTTTTAACTTTACTTAGACATTTTAAAACTGTTTACGTGATCACACATTTTTTGATTGGTGCCTCTATCTTGTTGACACGCTTTGCACGAGCTTTGCAGGTAGGATGACTGGTTGTAGTCTACAGCATCACCACCCACCTTTATCTTGGGTTTTCTAATTTTGGTATTCTGTTTTTCAGCTGCTTCTCTTTCAATTTAGCACAATTAATGTTTTAGTGGCCTTGAAGAGTTCCAGGAAGTTTGATAGACTGCAGAAAAACACTTAAAAATGGCTTATCCAGTGCACCTGTTTAAACAATGGCCTAAACTAAAAAATGTAGAAAAACAGCTAAATATAGTTTGGCTGGTGTACTTGATATAGATTATGGCCTGAACTGTTCAGATACATTGCTACACCAGCCCAGTGTTTTGGGCACTACAATTTGCTTCTCTGACCCAGCCACGAGTTGTGGTGGCTGGGATCCAGCAGCACATGCTGCTGAAGCAGCTCATCCCTGCTTGGAAATCCTCTCACTGGATTTTTTCCAGGTGGCAAGCGTTTTGCTGGTCATCCTTCATGTTCCCTGTGAGAGGCACAGAGAGCCAGAAATGTGTTGCCTTAGCAATTATTGCCACTTCTCGACTAGATTGAAGCCAACGCATTGTCCCTTCTTCTCGGTGGTCTGAAGGCTTTGAATTAAAGGAGCAATTTATTCCCTTGTCAGGAGACAAATGGGCAAAGGCAGAGGGATTTCTATCTGCAGTCAAAATGACAGACAAGCCTTTTCTTCTTCTGTGGGAAAAGAACTTAACGTGACAAGACCAACTTACAGCTTAATAGTGCATCTTTCTGTGCTCAATTTGCTGACAACTGCAGCCCTCACTTGTGCAGCACCTGGCATGGATTTCTGTATCTCACAGATGTCTGGCAGGATTGCCCTCACCAGAGGTGCATGTACCCATCAGAAAATAGGGCTCAGTTTGTAATTTCAAATTTGAAAATTTTGGGGACAGAGGTTGACATGATTTAAAGTTTTTGTGCAGCCCATCCTGGAGCTATTGCAACAAAAATACTGAACAAATATTCATCAAAGTATTTTCTCATGACATGACACAGATTTCTGTCTCACAAAGAAACTCCATATGCTGACCAGCTCCTATCTGACACACTGACCTCTTTTTGGGTATATTTAATCATAGCTGGCTGGATGTAGGTGTGATTGTCACAATTCTGGGATTTTCAAGAGGCATTTTAACTTAGCAGACTCAGGGCAGCTGCAGCAGGCTCCTGTAAGGAGCTGGACAGATTAAAGGAGCAGTTCATGCTGAATTCAAGCTATTCCAAAAGTCACCAGTACCTGAGCTAGCTGGTTTTAAATGAGCTTAGATATATCTTTATGAATTGCAGCCACACCTGGGAGGGCACTCAGGACAGCAAGGCTATGCAAATTAAACTATCAATCCAGAAACCAAAACCAGGATAATTTAAAAAGTGGACTAAATTGTTTCTGGGGATTTTTTGTGACTATATCTTGATAAAACCCCCAAAATGCCAAGTTCAGTGAAAGGTGAGCAGGGGTTTTTCTGCTTTCTAGATGCCAGGAAAACACAGAGCCACTGAAGGCAAAGCCACATTCAGCTTGCTGAGTGTCTCATTAGGAAGGCGTTGGTGCTAGTTAAATGAGTTATTTTGGATGACTCAGTGGCCTCGAGGTCCACATTTGGCACCAGGATGGGACAAATTTCTGAGCTTTCCATGCTGTTTATGTCTGGCTCAGTGAAAGCACAGTCTGCCAGGATGCTATTGGGAAGGCCAATGTCAATTTGACTAATTGATCAGCCAGCTTCTCTCTCACTGTTTGGGTCATAAGACATCCCTGTTACCAGGCACAGATTCTTTTGTGGGGAATTAACTGAGAGTAAAGCCACAAGCAGGCAAGAAATTACAGCTTCTGGCTCTTAAGAAGGTTACATCTACATGAAATCAATTTCTACAGCTGCAAGTAATAATTAAATATTTAAATAATAAAGAAGCATAACTGTCTTTTAGAGGTATTGTCTGTGTATTCCTACTCAAGCAGCACAGCAGACTCTGGATTCTCTATCCCAGGGTCACTTCCCTTTTTTCATTCTCAACTTGAGCCTTGTCAGCAGCAGCACAGCCTGGAGTCTCAGCTGCAGGAAGCTAATCTGAGATTTGTCCACAAAATGAAGAAAATTTCTCCCTGCTGTTAGAGAGAAGGTCTCACAAATATGTGCAGGGATACACAAGATATGATTTCAGAGACCTGCTTTCTTCCACTCTGTACTTACATATTTAAATGGGCAGTAAAAACATTTCTTTGGGTTGTCCCTGAAACAGACTCCTGCTTAGAACTCCTACAGTTCATATATTCCAGTTAAGGGAGAAAAAACCAAACCAAACCAAAATCAGAAAAACAACAACAAAAAAGAAAAACAAAACCAAAAACAAACAGCCAAAAAACAAAGAAAGCACAAAAGAAATCTCTGGGTTCATTTCCAATCACCTGCAATGAAGCAAAAAAACCCAAAGTAACATAACCCAGTTCCAATGTGTGTTTGGCCTCTTTTGAATCATTATTTTACTATGCTTTAACAGTCAGCTGCAAATTACTTCCAGCAAGGACAATGGTGAAAAACTGAGGCAAAATTCTGTTTTAAAATATTCTACTCTGGACCTTCTTTAAAGGACAGAAGAAGAAAATTGTTGTGGTTTAAAAATCATAAGGATTTTCCAGTGTGGAGGTTAAAAAGCAGTAATGATTTTGGGAGATGGGATTCATGGCAGGACAAAATTATTGTTGGAAAAGAACACTACAATGAGTCTTAGAAGTACATTCTGTTGCATGTTCATGGCTTTGGGTTTAATTTTATTTAAAAAGGCCATGTGATTTCAAGGAGATGTTCAAATGAAATTTGGAACTTCATTTTGGCCATAGGCATATTAATTATTCACTATTTTTTGCTATTTTTACATTTTATTTGCTATTATCTGCATGTTACCATTTTCACAGTATCAAAACAATAATGAAGTTTAACTTGTGTTAAATGCAGCCAGGAAACATGAGAAATATCCACCACAAACTACTTCATCCCCAAACAAGTGAAACAAGTACAAATGTGGATGGAAAAGACAGGTAAAAATGTAGATCTCATGCAAGTTGACTTTTCAGAACTATGTTCATGGATTCTCTGATCCCAGTTCTTAAAGGAGTCACTCTTTGAAAACATAAATTCCAGTAAAGAAATGGAAAACCTGTTAGAGAAATATTAAGAGACAAACTCTGCCTGTGATTGCTGCACTTGCTCAGTAGATTAACAGGATTGGAAATCAACCCACTCTAGCAAGAATAATTAACCCTGTTAAATTAAAAAAGCCAGTTATTGCACACAGGTAAAATTTGCTATTTCAATTTGGTCTGTGAAGGAGAATAGAAAAGGCAACTCCAGAAGGGAACATCCTTTAGGGTGTTTGTCCTAAATTTCAAACAAGAAGGAGCTCTCATTTCCCCCCATTTGTTCAGTGAGATAACCAGAATTTTTGCTGTGGTAACCAAGATACAAGCCTGATTTTATTTATGCTCCCACTGGCTTAGCCTTAACATGATTTCACACGGAAGCAGACCATATTATGGAGCCAGCTGGAAGGGTAGAATCCTGCCTGTTCTCAGAAGACCACAGCAGGCAGATTATTGTGCAGGAGAACTTCTTCATCTGGTTGGGGACAAGCAGAGGCAAGGGTTATACCCACAGGGGACACCCATCAAAGGGAGAAACTCCTGGAACTGACTGGTAAGTGATTCTAACCTGAACAATCCCACTATTTTTTTTTTTTTTTTAATCATTACTATATTTAAGTACTGGCCTGTGTTTTCAGAGGGCTCCAAAATACTTCAACAATGTCCATTTTGCAGGAGGGCAAGAAGCATGCTAATAATGGAAAACCTTGTGCTCACCCCTGTGTCCCTTAGGGCTCTCAAACAGAAGGGTGGAGAGCTGGGAGCTGAGCACTAGAGTTTTATTCAGACAGAAGGGCCAAAAGAGGAGAGGAAAAGGTCAAAAGGGGAATGACCCCACTGACTGTGAGATTGGGAAAGTCACCACATCCTGGCTGACCTTTAAGGAAACTTAGGAATGGGAAAAAGGAGGAAAAGCAATGTGGGCTTTTCAGTGGGATGGTGGGGATGGTTTATGTAGGGTAAGGTTATGGGGAGAAAGGGAAGGTCTGGGATGCAGCCTCAGTGAGCTCTGTGGATGGAGGAAAACCACTCTGGATGTGCTCACATGCAAACAAAGGGAGCAGCTGAGGGCAAATGAGGGGCAGGAAGGGAAGGTGGAGAAGTGCTGATCCTACACAGAAATGTTTGAGAGCAAGTTCCAAACCCAGGCTTGGGATCAGCTCTTCCTTCACCTCACCCACAACTGGCACAGCCTCCCACTAAAAAAAGAAAAATTGGGAAAAATCTGTATTGGAGCAGCTCTGTATTGAGAGTGTGGTGACTGTGAAGAACCCAACTGTCCATCACACACACAGCAATCAGGAGTCAATTTAAAACTACAAGGAAAAGTTAAAACAGCACATCCACTTTCTTGTTTTCCCACCTGCTGCACAATTTCCTGGGACTCATCCCTGAGCTGCCAACCAGCCCTGCTGTCTGCCTGCAGCACCCCTGGGTGCTTCCCTCCTGGAAGCAGGGGAACAAGCTGTTATCCCCAGGGTAGGAGTGGGATGAATGGAAAGGAAGGCTGAAATGCACCTCAGATAACCAGAGAATCCTGAGGTGGAGATACCCACAGCTGAGTGCAATGTCCTGAACTCCTGCTGGGGTCAACAGGGAGGAGCAGGCACCATTGGGCTGTTCAGATCACCCCAAAGCAGGACAGCTACACTGCCCCTAAAAGTGTTCCTCCTCTTTGCTTACAGACAAGTTAAAGTGATTAAATTTCCCTGCACAAGTCTACTTTTGGAGGGATGAACCCCATCCACAGTCCCTGTACAAAGCACTCTAAACCTGCTAAAAATCACCATGCTGAGTGCAGGTGCACCCTAGAGGCCTTCAGAAAATAGCATCTAAGATGTGAAAAACAGATTAAAAACAAAAAATTAAGGGTTTTAAAATGGCTTATCTTATTTTGCAGCAGCTCCCCACTTCCATTTGACAGAAACCACACAACAACATGCCTTGCCAGCTGAGCACACTAGAGAGAGACACATGCAGCATTTCATTTAGCAAGATGCAGAAAAGGAGCACCTGATACAAAAAGTCTTGCACTGTTGCTTTGTCGTGTTTCTCCAGTGTATCTGTGCCTTGTGATACATCGGTAGTTGTACAGTCCATCTTCATTCTGTACGTCTAAAATATACAAGGCTCCCGTGGATGTGATGAGAAATCTAGGTCCTGAAAGACACAAGAGTTTGCAGGGTTTAAAATATCTGGAGGTTGTTTCTCTCACATTGAAGGATGGAGGACACAGGGCCTGAAGATTTTTTGTTGCCAGGTTTGAAGCTGCCAATTCCTCACCAAGTGCTCACTGCAAATGCATAAAAGTTATCAATTAATCTACATTTTATTTGCACTCCATGTGCAGAAATTGGAGGGATCTTTAAGGAAAATGTGAAGAATGAAGGAAATAAATGTGCCATGGTCTATGACTATTAACAAACATACAAGGGGTATCTGAAGTAAAATATGGGGTGAAGAACCAATGCATTAACCCAGTTTAGTTCAGTATTGTGGGATGATCTGATGCAATTCAGCAGCAGAACTGGAGGGCTTAGGGAGGCAGTGGAGCTGCTGACACCTGCAATGCCTGCAAGTTAAACAACTCCAATGGGAGGAGCAGTCCCACCCTGCCCAGCAAAGCCACAATCTCTAAAACCAGTCTGACATGTTCAAGGTCAGAGTTTCTACCATTGTTCTCTCAAAATAAAAGTAATACAGGTTAAATTTTCTTCAAATACGACTTTTTAAAAAATGATTAGCTCTTGAATATGTGGAAAAAATATGGTTTATATAGTCACGTGTGCAGATTTGATCATTTGGCACCCACAGAACTGTCTCTGTTGTGTTTCATGCTCACTTTAAAAGCAAGGACACAAACACCCCCTAAAACTGACATGGTACATATTTGCTCTAATGCACTTTCCATAATGCAGTAAATTAAAATAACAGGTTTAGAATGCATTGTAACCTTAAGCCTCACCTGCTTAATATTTCCACTTAAAAAATACTTTAGTCTTGAGCTGTGTGTGCTTTTTAAAAACTTTTACACTGAGGTAAATGTGAAAATCTTTTCCTTTTCATGTCTGCTAAACTTCTCTGTAGCTGGTAGCTCTTAAAATATATGTACCTGTACCTAGCTGTTATAAAATATATCAGACTCCAGAATTAGGGGTGAAACCCATTATGAACTAATATCCAATAATATGCAGGACGAAAGAATTCCTTTTCTCCAGAGCTCTGTTTGAGCAATGAGTTTTTAATAATTAAGTGTAGGCAGGATGCTTGCTCACAGATGCATCAGTGAGAAAGCAATCCAACAGAGAGAAGACAGAAAGGAAATGGTTTCCTTACAGAGGGTGATATCCTTTAAACCATAATATAAAAGAAACTGGGAAAAAATTAACAACCATTTGATGTCACAGGACCAGTCTGACCCTCAGAGCAGAGAACATTGAATTAAACAACACCAGCCCACCTCTCCCATCCTTGGAAGTATCCAGAAATATTAAATAACCACTTAACCAGGGTTAAGTAAGTGGTGGGGTTGATTAGTGTGGAGAAAAGGAGGCTCAGAGGTGATGTTGTTTAAATCTCCCTGACAGGAGGGGGCAGCCAGGCTCTGATCCCAGGGAACAGGGACAGGAGGAGAGGAAATGAACTTCAAGCTGGGCCAGGGCAGGCTCAGGGTGACAGCAGCAGGAATTTCCCCATGGAAAGGGAGCTCAGGGGTTGGAACTGCCCAGGGAGGTTTGCAGTGCCCATCCCTGCAGGTGGCACCTGGAGGTGGCACTCAGAGCTCTGGGCTGGGGACAAGGTGGGCATGGGCACAGCTGGGACTGCAGGGGCTGGGAGGGATTTTCCAGCCTCAGGGATTTGGGATTCTGTGAAAATAAATCACATAAAATTGAGGCATAGAAGGTGTTGAGCTCCTTTGCTGACAAATAAGAGCTGAGCAAGGGAAGGTGTAAAGGAGGAGGGAGAACTGGATGGGAAGTGCTCTCTCCTCAGCCATGAGCAACACTGTACTCCAGCCTCAGTGGATTTACAGATTTACAGGCTAGAGAGGTTCTTTCTGATACAGAAGCCATACTGACTTCACATGCCTCTGAAAACTTAAATTGCTTGCACAGAGAAAACTTAGGGACAAAGATATTGTGGAGTGGAGCAGTAAAATCACCTGAATGGGTAATATTGCTGTTTCACAGCCAGATGTCTGAAACATGGCATTGAAAAAGCTTACATGAAAAAAAGCAAAGCTATCTTACATCTTATATTTTAATATGTTATTTGTAATGTTTGGATAAAATTATATAGACATGTAGTAGCAATAAGTTAAACCAGTAATTTTCTGCCCTATGCTGAGTGTTTCTTCCTATTCCTTTCATATTCCTAATTACTCAGAACACTGAGTGTATACATTACTCAAACCCATTTGTGTCACTCTAACTTATCAAATAGTGCCACTGAACATCTGTACCCTTTAACAAGGTTTGCCTTTGTCCCTAAATTTAGGTTAGAAGGATATGTAGAATTCTGGTGTGAAAAACCACGAGTGTTAGACTTTGGTTCACAAGCAGTTACTGCACTCCTGAAATATTCATAAAGCAAATCTACCTTTTCCAAGGAATATGTTATAAGAACTACAGGTAATTGAGGCACAGTTGTCTCCCTTGTGCTCTGTGGGCAGCACAAAATGACAGCTTCAGGAGGTGGGAATCACATTTAAAGGCTTGGTTTGGGGGATGCAGCAAAGACAACCCTGCCTTGCTTTTGTTTCCAGCTGGGTGAGCACCAGCCAGCTCTGAATTCACGCAGCACAGTTCAGCTCTGTGCCTGCCCTCAGCAGTGCCCCTGAGCCCTGCCTGCTCCCTGCACTCAGCCTCTGCAGCCCAGGCCAGGCTTAGATCAGGTTTTCCAGCTGGGATGGGACTCTGGCACCAAACTGTGCCGGGGTGGATGTCAGTGGAGAGGCTGCAACCACATCACAGGCCCAGGAAGGGATGAAAAGGTGTTAATGGGATGGTTGGGACTGTTGTGGTCCCTCCAGTAAATCTGCACATGCTGTGCATTTGTGTCAAGTGAGTGGAGCCCAAACAGCTGAGAGGCAGAAATGTGCCCCTCCTGCATGGGAAGGCTTCCTGTAGCTTTCTCTTTCTAGGGTCCATTTTCACCTTTGCTAAATACATACAATTCCATTTCTTTTCATAATTCCACTTCTCCATGATTCCATTTCACACCTTTTCACACTACTAGTATGCACAAGTTTAAGATCACACAAACGTGGCCAAAATTTAAAAACAAATTCCTTCCTCTCTGCTCTTCCACAGCTCTCACTGTTTTCAGATGCTTTGCACAGTTTTGAGAGATGGTCTACACTGGACATCATTAATAATAATCAAATTTGCCTCTCTTCTCAGGATAAGCATGAAAAAAACAGCGCACAAAATTAAATGAGAAGATAAAATTCAGAGCTTCCCTTTAAACTCTAGACAGCAGCTCTGGAATCACAGCTGGGGTGTGGATAGGGGTGTGGAGTGGCTGGGTGATGAATTTAATGGATTTGTGGGCTATTTCCAGATTTCATAGTGCTGACTGATACTTGCAGGTGAAGCCTTCCCTGCTCAGCCCTGGCTGTGAGTTTCCTCTGATGCAGTTACACTTTTGGCTCTGTGAGAGCAGACACACTTATTAAAAGCCTGCCACTTAATAAAAGAGGAACGTGAAAGCTTTGCAGAGCCAAGAAATTGCTCAGTGTTATCTTGCTGTATTTTCTAGAGAAGTTATGAACACACTCAAGCTATCTAACACTGCTTAGATCATCTTCCTGTTGGAAATTACTCAGGCAATGGTACAATAAAACCTTCACTTAAAGCATTATCTTGAGATTTTTCCCTCACCCTCTTCCAAGATAGCTAAAAGTAAATAGTTATTGCCACACATCAGATGTTATCCCACATTTCCCACCAACAGACATTGTGTATAATTGCAGGGCTAAAGATTTTCCTTTTCCTCTTTTCTTCTTAACATATTTTGCATACTTATGTAATGCTTTTAATAACCAACCCCTCCTTCTCCTGTAGAAACACGAGACAGAAGAAGATGACAGAGAAATAAAAAGGGAAATGCATGTAATTCCTGTCATCTTCTAAATGGAGAGCATTTTCATTAAACCTGACAGGCTGTCAGCTGTGACAAAGCTGAAGTGTTGAGTGTTCTGCCTTCTGTACTTCAAAAAGTGTTTAGGAAAGCACCAGGATGGGACAGACAAGCCCTGTTGATCCATGGGAGTGCTTTCTTCTTCAGGCACACTTAATTTAATCGCCCCTGCTTTGCTCTAATGAGGTCTAATTTTTTTGACTCACCTACTTAATATGCCAAATAAAGATTTTTCTGAAGTGAAAAATCCTTTCAGATCTACTGAAGCTTTTTGTTTGTTTGGCTGTTAGCAGGTTTCAAGAGAGGAAGACAGAGAAGCCTCCTTCACAACAATTAAAAAAAACACTGTCAAAATACATCTCATAATTCCCATTTATTATTCCTCCTCAGCAGTGTTTGTATTAATGACTTGAATACTTGACTACAGTAATTTCAGCATCTGATTTTCAGAGATGTTGAAATCTCTTTTGGCTTTCAGTGCTTGATGCCTTTGAAAACCTGGTTCAATATCTGGAATATGTGTCTCATTCAAAGACTTCAAAGGATTCCAAGAACCCTCACTGTCTCTTGCCTCAGTGGTGTGGGCAAGCATAGTAATACATTACCATTTAGCATTCTATTTAAACCTTAAAACAGAATTTAAACCCAAGGCCAGGCTGGATGAGGCTCTGAGAAACCTGGCCAAGTAGAAAGTGTCCCTGCCCATGGCAGGGGGGTTAAATTAGGTGTCCTTTAAGGTCCCTTCCTAACCAAAACATTCTGTGATTTTATGAAATTTGAATTCTTTACAGAGAAGCTCTCTGAGTTACATGGATTCATACAGTTCCTACAAGTCAGTGGGAAACCAGAGAATGGAACCCACAACTCTTTCCCCAGCATCCAACATAATACCTAACTTTGCCTCACAGTGAGACTGAAAAGAAAATGTATAGATCCAAGGACTAGAACGACCATTAGAGTAATTTATTTTCACCTTCCATCCTTTTGCCATTAACTCCTGCCCAAGTCCATATCTGGAAGTAACACTATAGGTTTTTTAAAAAGAAATTAGTAATGATTAAAGATTTCCTGTGAGTGGAGAGCATGTGATAGCCTTGGGTAAATTATTCCAATTCTTACTTTTGAAAATTAGTGTATTGTTTGGGTCCACCTGCCTTTGCCCCAGTTATTAGATCTTACTGTGCCTTCATTAAAGATTTCCTCCACAGTCAGAAATCTTCTGCCCATTTAAGTTCTTACAGAACACGAGGAAATTACCTCTTATACCATCTTTCTCCTTAATTAGTTATACAGATTGAACTTCCTAAATAATTTACTGTGAATTATTCATATCTTGAAATATTCCTGTAGTTTTTTGCTCAACACCTGAACAACTTTTTGAAGTTCCTTTTCAAGCTTGGATCTTGCACATAAATTTAGTTCTGAAATTTCTGGTTCTGGTTATAGTGAATGCAAAATATCAACATTTTCTTCTGTACAGTTTTTTTTTTTTCCTCCCCATACCCATCCTGTAATTGAACCCATAATGGAAAACTGTGATCTCCTTTTCAGAGTAATGGACTTAGGGATTTCCCTCCTTCTGTAGAGGTGACCTATCACTTGATTGCCCTAAAAATAGAATTATTGGTATGAAAACCTCAGTTTTGAAATCAAACCTCTTTAACACAATTCACCAAGCCATGTCATCTTTGCTATTTCACCTGTATTTTAACAGCTGGCATATTTTGACAACAGCATTCCTTAACAAAATTTCATTCTCCAATTGAAACTAAATCCATGTCTTCATCTGAGACATTAGCAAACCACTTGGTTTGGAGATAAAGAGATGGACACCAAAGGGATGGGTCTCACTGTCCTAAAGAAAACAAGAAGAGGTGGAGGAAACTGGGTCATATCTAGGCTTGACCAGGAGCCCCAAAACCCATAGTATTTTTAAAACAAACCCCTCATTCTTCTGTCTGCTGACCCAAATAACCTACTGACTTCTTTAAAGTTAGCAAATCCTGTGCTCGTTTCTCTAAGTGAGAAGAGGTCACATTAACAATTATGAAATTGCTCTTATGTAAGGTTTTAATGTTTTCCATTAGACTGCATAGTATTAGAGATTAAAATAAAATTCTGTTTAGGTTTCCTGTGTGAGATTGTTCTCATGTATAATTCATAAGAAAATGTGAACACTTTCCTGTCGAATTAGCACATCGTATTCTTATATGAAAATGAGAATATTTTAAAATCACAATGTTAATTATTCTTTCATCATGCCCTTTTCCCCCAGCATGCTGGTAGTGTTTAAATAGGGGTAATGCTACCCTCAAGATGATTTTAAAAATCATATTTGATTTTTCCTTTGTTGGAAACACATCTAACAGCGCTGCGTTATTGCAGCCTAAATTGGGTTGATGGAAATTAAGAGAACAGATGGCTGTTCTAATCGTGTGCCAATGGTGATACAGAACAAATAAACTCTTGCCAGTGGTACTTGTCACCTCCTCTGGATAGAATCGCTTCTGCTAAGCAAGTTTCCAGTGTGACCTGTGCATGGAAGGGGAGAGAGCTCCCCAGAGAGCCAGAGGGGACGGAAAGCTGTAACTCGGTTTTATGGCACTGCTACAATCCATCCTCAAACAAACCAGTCTGCTCAGGGCATGGGAAGTGTGCTGGAACCTGCCTAAACCGTGCCCTGCAGCCACAGTCCTGGGAAGGCTGGTGATACCAGCCCAAAGATTAGATGGGGAAGGAGATGTGGAGAGAAAGGTGAGGATTTCACTTTTCCAAGTATCACTCACTCCATGTACTCAGTCTTTAATGAGATACCTTGAGATGCCATTGTGACTCATTTCCTGACATAAAAAATCAGTGGCAAAGTTTCTGAGGTGCCACCATAGTACAATGTCACTCAGGAGGAATTAAGGTGTTTGATATTCCCTTTTTTTTCCTGACACAGGGAAAGAGAAAGCCATAAAATCCATAGGAAGTGATGTCCAAGGTGAGGGAGGCTGATGTGATATTTGGTCTATAATTCCAGCTCCTCAAAGCTCACAGAAATGTGTCTTGTCATAAAGCCAAGCTTGAAGGTCTGAAGTTTTCTTTAGCTCCAAAGCAGTTGGTTTTCCCTTTCCCTTCTCTTTTATTCTTTATTATGGACTTCTCACTGCCCACCCCCCAGAATAAAAATTGAGAATTTATGAAACAAGCCAGCAGCCTTACATGAGATGTTTTCTGTTTTATTTAGACACATAATCTGTTTTAGACTTCAATAAAGAATAACTGAGATTATCTCTCTTCACAACTTTCTGCAGAGAGCTGAGGACATTGATAAATATTTCCAGTCCTATGACCTGATGTGGTTCCAGCTGTAACAGAGATGGATTCACAGCTTGGCAAAGTTTGTACAGAACAGACAGCTCAAAACTAAGACATTATTTCTTACATCATCATTCTTTACCCTCCCTCACCTCCCTTACCTCAGTTAGGGATAGAAGCACCTGTTTTTGGTGGCAGCTCAGTCTGAATTAGGGTTTATTGTAAATAAATCTGTTCCTTATCAGTAACTCTGCCCCTCAGTCAGAGGAATTCAGAGCTGCTCAAAGTGTGGGAGGTCCAACCCAGACATCATCATGCCTCTAAAATGCCAAGCAAAATCATGGAATATTTTCCACTTGGTTTTTCAAAGATTAAAGAGGAAAAGAGAAAAAAAATGCTGTTATTTTGGCATCTCTAAGAAATATCATGGACCAGCAATGTCCTTCTGCATCTTTCCAAAGAAAATGGATCTAGAGAAATTTAGATGTCATGGTGTTTGCTCCATTCCAAAATGCCTCTCTGTTTCATAGGTGGGAATTTTGCCATAGCTATAGTTCTCCAGATTTCCCTTGATCTTTTGCATGAATTATTACTACCTGACACAACAAACATGCCTATTCCTTGCCTACAGAACCATAAAGTGAATAAAATTGTAAAAGAAAAGGGGACAGAAAGAAAGAAAAGGAAGGAAAGAAAGAAAACAAGGAAAAAAAAGCAAAAAAGGGAGGGGAGGGGAGGGAGGGAGGGAGGGAGGGGAGGGGAGGGAGGGAGGGGAAGGGAAGGGAAGGGAAGGGAAGGGAAGGGAAGGGAAGGGAAGGGAAGGGAAGGGAAGGGAAGGGAAGGGAAGGGAAGGGAAGGGAAGGGAAGGGAAGGGAAGGGAAGGGAAGGGAAGGGAAGGGAAGGGAAGGGAAGGGAAGGGAAGGGAAGGAAGGGAAGGGAAGGGAAGGGAAGGGAAGGGAAGGAAGGGAAGGGAAGGGAAGAGAAGAGAAGAGAAGAGAAGAGGGAAGGGAGAAGAGAAGGGAAGGGAAGAGAAGAGAAGAGAAGAGAAGAGAAGAGAAGAGAAGAGAAGAGAAGAGAAGAGAAGAGAAGAGAAGAGAAGAGAAGAGAAGAGAAGAGAAGAGAAGAGAAGAGAAGAGAAGAGAAGAGAAGAGAAGAGAGAAGAGAAGAGAAGAGAAGAGACTGAACTAAATAAAGTTGCAGTTTAGACTTTGTAAATTGAGTTGAGAGAGATTATCTGCTGAGTCAATTGCAGCTTTAAATAGGAACAAGGGTTGTAGTTCCCTGATGGTTTTTTACTGAGGCAGGATGAGGCCTGAGCCCAGTGTTCCAAAATCAGGCAGGTCCTGAATCCAGGTGGCAGCTGCATTCCTGGTTTTAGCAGCTCTAAATTCAACAATACCATGAATTTATTTGTGCTTCTGTAATCTCTGTATAAGGAAAGACATGATGCTCTTACATGTGCAGTGCTACAATTGTCTGAATGAGTTTGGCCATTTTGAAAGTGACTGTAAATTACCCAAACCAGAACATATTTTGTTGCCCTTACTGAGCTTCTGAGACTTCAAAAATGTATTTCCAACTCTCCACACCAATTCCACTTACGTTACATATGCAATCTTCACAGTTTTATAAAGGAGGAATAAACATGTTTGTTTATTTTGATTTTGTGGGTTGTTTTTTTGTTATTTTTTTTCAAACAAGTCATAACTAGATGCAGGAGCTGTGCTTTTGTGTACACAGACAAGGTCTTGTTAATGGCTATTATTTTATGATTGAGTACTATAGACCTGACTGATCCCACAATGTTTTTATTTAATTGTTCCCCCTCTTAATCTTTGATGAATTTATTAGGCATGAGCAGCTACAGCTCTCTACCTGCTGTTGTTAAGTGTCATCCTCCAGGATATTGAATAAAACTGCCATCATCTTTAATGCCTCAGTTTTAGATGATTTGAGTGCTTGCATATGTAGCTGTAGAAGCTGCTTTCCTCATTTCAGCTGGGAAGCAAGCAGATAATTTTAAATCACCAGCTAGTTTTAGGGGCTCTGATTAAAGAGGATTCAACTTTGCCCATGATATATGGAGCTGTCTGGAGGATTAAAATCTTCCTCCTCAGGCTTTTACTGGTGCATCCCACATAAATAAATAGCCTGGGGCTGACCAGTGGCTTAGCACAAATAAACTTATTCTCTGCTCTTTATATCATCAAGGACCATAACCCATCTCCCCTCCTATATATATGCAAATTTAAACACAAGCTCATTAATTAAAGAGAAAACCTCCATCTCCTCTGGCCTGAGCAGCAGCTGCTTCATGTCACCACCATCAAATGTGCACCTTCTAAGTTTTGGAGCTTTGATGTGATTGTATTTCCAGAATATAAACTGTTATGGACAATATGATCAGAATAAGTCCCAGCCCTGCAGACACAGAATTCCAGCAGCAGAATTATTTTGGCTGAGTGCAAACAGCCAATATTATCCCACAGTAATTACAGCAGCTGCAGCTCTCCAGCCCCACGTGTTTAACCACATTTATTCTGCAGGTAACTGTGAAGGTAATGGAGCATCTCAACCTGAAGGAATAGTTTTATGAGAAATTTATCATAGTACCCACTCCCTTCCATGAAAAGATCTATTCAAAGCTTCCCAAGGCACCTGAGCAGTCAGAATTTATATTTAATGCATTTGCAGTAGCAGAGACAAAGTCTCACATGGTACATTCTAGTGTAGCATTTTTATTTTGAGAGTGTAAAATGAGGGAAACAGGTTAATTTGGTTTTATGATAATGATACAGGAAAGAATTAATATCTTTCTCACTCAATTTGAAAAATAAACCTATGTTTGGATAAAAAATTATTCCGAAAATTCACTGCAGGAGGAAGCAACTCCACTAGGAATTAGAGATAAAATAAATAATTTCCCCTGGAGACTCTTGGCCAGTCTACTGGGAAAAGAATTCAATGTTCAGTGAATCATTTCTAAAATGAAGAGAAAAAGCTGCTAGTGATGTACATTTCTATCTTTTTGAACAATACAATAGTGTGAAGTCTATGGTGTTGCTTTTCAACAGCTCTATAAAAATTAAAATATTTTTTACAATTTCCTTTCACTGTAACAATTTTTTCTCTACTTTTCTCTTTCTCATACACAGTAATTTTGATTCTCACCATAACCAGCTATGTTATATGATGGGACCCTGCTTTTGTCTCTTCTTTACCCTTCCCACAGGCACAGAGCTCCATGTTGTGCAGTTTGTGTATTTAGCTATTCAGCTCTCATTAGCACTCACACACCCACCATTTTTTTTTAAAATTTGTCTCTTGATAAGCTATTCCCATATTTTGTACTCAGTACCCATTTCCCTGATTATGGAAACATGCAAAACTATTTGTACTCAGTGTTGCTTCAGAACAACTGATGTTTTAAACAGAAAAAATAACAATAGCAAGAGCAGAAGTGTGTAAAGACTTTTCTGTACCTTAAAATAAACAAAACTCCTGCAATCCCTGATCCAATGAAATTATTCCATAAAGGAATATTAGAAAAACAGCATTTAAGTATTACACAAGTCATGTGTGTTATCAACATTGCTGGAAGAAAAAAATAACCCACACTGATTTAAAACTGAAATAACTGCAAGCAATTCCTGAAAATCTGTTTGCAGGCTGAATTCCATCAGCATATGGGGATTTAGCAGACCTCATTTTTTATAGGTAACAGTTTTATAATTCTTGCAGCTTCTCAATAAACAGAAACACTTTGAACAAGAGTAATTTTACAGCAGTGTGAATAGATGTGGTTTTCACACTATTTATTTTCTGTTTGCTGACATCTTTGTCGAACTAACTTTATAACAATGAAAAGGGTTCAGTAAATATAACTTTCCAGCAAGGAGTAAATTCACAGTGTGATTTATGCTGAGCATCAACTCAGGATTATGGGATATTTCAATCCAACTTCATTTCAAAGATCTATGTGAGGTAAAACTAGGAAGGATGTGTAATTTCATACATCTCATAAAGATTACAGTGATTCTGCACTATTACTTTCCTTGGACTGGAAGCAGAAAGAAAATATCATTATAAACACAACAAGCATTAGTCCTTTAGAATAAATGTATTTTAAGGTTTTTTATTTCCTTCTCTGAACTGCTTAGAGAATCATGACTTGGAAGCCTGTCCAAACATCAGGATGATTATGCAAATATGCCCAAATACATCCCTAAGATAATTTTTATCATTCAGCAATTTCTATCTGATTGGGAAATTGAGGCACAGTGAAGCAAATTGATTTGCCTAACTTTATCTTGCAGGTTTGTGGCAGATTTGGGAATTCCAGTGCTAGGTTTTGAGCATCCAAACATCCTTTCTTACAGCTCGTTTCAGATGCTGTGCCTGAAAACCTGCCAGATTGGATTCAATCCTTTATGGAGGTGCACAACAAGGGCACAGTTTGGATGTGTAAATCTCCCTGAATGAGTTAAATATTATTATTGTTGTTCTCTTTCCACTGTCAGAGTGTTCACCAGTGGGCTGGACATGTTTTGCTTGCACCAGTGCTCATTTTCTGTGAAGACCTCAGAATAAATTAGTTTTAAAATACAGCCTTTGGCCAGATTAATGTTTCAGGCAAGCTGTGTTAAACATTTTTTCGCTTTTCCTGAGCTTTCCCTGTACTTACAGATGCAATTAGCTCTACAAATGATTTAAAGCATCTATTTTGTTAACACTTATATTTGTTTTAGGATTGCATTGCAGCATTTGTTGAGCAGCTAGAGTCTATAATGTGTTCTGTTGTATCTTTTAAATGATGAATGTTAAGGAAACAGAGGTGTTTTAGGGTAAAAAAAAAAACAACAGTGCAAACTCATGTTCTCCATATGAGATTTCAGGCTGAAAGTCACACAAAGCAATTTTTTCCACTTATAAAACTTATTTTTTCCAGGAAGCATAGCACTAGATTATAAAAACCAACCAAATAAATATGTCCAAGCAGACACAGACCTGCACTGCCTGGACCCTAAGAACTTCCCTCAGCAGTCAAACTCTCTTTCTTCATCTCCACAGGCCATTAAAGAACATGTTGAGTCACAGAGTGACCTTGCCAGCACCATATGACATTAGCACAGATGGCCTTGACCATGCTAATGACATTTCCACGTGAAGATCCATATCATTGACATTTCTTGCAGTCCCAGAAGCTGCAAGCAGTGTGAAGTTGCCTAAACAGGATTGACCTGACAGAACAGCCCCCACGTGTACAGCACACTCCAGCCACCCAAGACACCCAGAGCAGCATTCCCAGCACGACTCAGACACATCCACATCCTCTGGCACAGCTGGAGATGGAGAACAAAGGCCAAAACTGTGCATGGAATCACCACCAGGATCATCCAAAGCACAGTGGGATGCAGGTCCAGGGAGGGTGTTGTCTGATTAGGAATGGCAAATAATACAGCCACACACACGAATTCCTCAAGGCAGCAGGAATAAGTGGTTTGTTGAAAAGCCACCACACTTATATAGGATAGATCGTGCCATACAGAATAGAAAAGGCTCATTGGTCCAAGAAGGCAACACCTCTTTGAAAACATGCTCTCTGCAAAACATCACAAGACACACACAAGGCTCTGTCATCAGCAACAGGTGTTAATCATTGTTATTCATTCTTCCTTCTCTTGTTTATCTCTGAGAAAAAATCCCCAGCCTGGGAAGGCTCTGAGCTGGAGCTGAGAAAGCCAACAGCCTGGGAAAAACCCAGCTGGATTTCTCCATGAGCCTTCAGCAGTGTCCACAGGAGGGGATTCTCCTCTTTGCTCTGCTCTCATGAGATCCCACCCAAAGTGAAGTTTGGATGCCCAGTTTGGATGTCCCAGCATCAGAAGGGTGTGGAACTGTTGGAGCAAGTCCAGAAGAGGCCATGAGGTTTATAACCTCATGGGGACTGAGGCACCTTCCCTATGGAGAGAGGATGGGAAAGTTGGGGCTGTTCAGCCTGGAGAAGAGAAGTTTGTGTGGAGACCTCAAAGAGCCTTCCAGGGTCTGGAGGAGTTACAAGAAACCTGGAGAGGAACAATTCATCAGGAACTGGAGTGACAGGACAAGGGGGGTGGCTCAAAGTGAAAGAGGGGAAATTTAGGTGAGATATAAGGAAGAAATTCCTCCCTGTGAGGGTGGGGAGGCCCTGGCACAGAGAAGCTGTGGTTACCCCATCCCTGGAATTTCCCAAGGCCAGGTTGGACATTGGGGCTTGGAGCAGCCTGGGACAGTGGGAGGTGTCCCTGCCATGGCAGGAGGTGGATGAGATGATCTTTCAGATCTCTTCCAACTCAAACCATTCTGTAATTACCTCAAGGACATAAAATGCATCTTAAAGGAGAGGATCACTATGAAACCTGTGAACCAAACGTGTGTCTTGTTTAACCATGGGACCGTGAGCTTAAAGGGATTTTAATTACATACCAGTGGCCTGTTCTAATTTCTGCTTGTCAGCTCCCTAAAAAGAGATGTGACTCTCTGCAAATGGTGCTTCCAATGCATAAGGTCTGTAAGCACTCCTTTTTGCACAAATTAACCTAAAGTAAGGATATTCACTCAATTTGTTTCTATGTACTTCTTTCTCCTGAGAAAACAGCACAGTTTGACATTTTACATGAGCATTCAAAAAATGCTGGTGTCACTTAGATAAGAACATTTAAAAATAATTATCCCTGTTTTTCAGAACTAGGCAGTGGAAAAGTAATGAAGAAAAAGCTCTGAACTAAAACTACTTTTCTTCTCTATTCCTGATGCTCAGCTTTAATCTGGGTATACTCTTTTACACAGTCAATGACTTAGGGATGTGAACAGCCATAAATGAATCTTGAAAAAAGACAATTAACGTGGCAATATCTGACAGCTGTATGGAATTTATTCTAAGCAAATTCTGCATTGGTTCAATCTCTCGAGCAACTGCTATTTGGGTCAACATTATTGCTTTCATAGTTCACAGTCTTTATCTCCTGGGAGAAAGCCAATTTTTTTCTTCACTCCAATCCTCTTAGGCAGAGCCCCAAGAGTCTGTATCACTGACCTGAGGATTTGCATTCTACACCATGTCCATGGTTGGGACACACTATCTCCCTCCCTGGAGCATTTCCATTAAAAAGGTGGAAGACACATCCCTGTAAATTGAGACTCCTGGACTTTTATTTAGTTCTTTGTGGAGCAAAGGGAGCGTTGTACAAAGCTGAGCACGCTGCAGAGCAAAGAACAGGGAAGACAGAGGGAAAATAAATAAATAAATAATATCCCAAAGATCCAAAAGTCAATACTCTGTGTTTTCTTTTTTTTTTTTTTTCTTTCTGACAGGAGCTCTGGCCCTGGAGCCTGGTCAGGGGCAGCTCAATAATAACGATCTAAGGCTGGTCTTCAATAGAGACTCAACACTGACAGCTCTTCTGTTCAAATTGACAAGGGCACAAAGAAAGGCTTGAATAATTAATTGTGAATGGTTGGATGTGATTTGATTGTGTGACCAACCTGTTACATCGACTTGCTTTCACCTAATCTTTCAAAATGAGGTATTAAAGCAGAAACTGCTGCCTGTCTCTCCCTCTGTGGCAGAGCCTGCAGGATGTGTCCTCCATGGGATGGAAGGTGGTGAAGGAGAGCCCTCATCTCACTTGGGTGAATAAAACTGTGCTTCCAAGCCCTATTCTTTAAAAAGTACTTTAAATTTCTATTACATGGATGCAGCCATCAAAAAGAAAAAAAAGATAAACCAACCAAGGATGGGAAAATAAAGTGGTGTCAGCAAAGGAGGTAACAGATATTCACTAATTAACTTCTACCACAAAAAAACCCCCAACAACAACAAAAGAAAAAAAAACCACCAAGAAAAACCCCACCCATATCAAAACCAGCCCAACCCAACCCAACCCAAAGCAAACAAAAAACCCCCTAAAAACCTCTAAAAACCCAACCATCACTCCCTGTAAAAAAACCAAACCTTAAAAACCCCAAAACCTCAACAACTTTTCACTTCATTCCTGAGAAAATTCCTTTTCATAGACCAATTTCTCACTTAAATAAAAACTGCAGACACCTGAACATTCAGATTAAAGTCATATGATGAACACCATGTCAAATATAATTTCCATTAATTATGAAATTAATGTATATTAATTGTAACATATTTAAAATATTAAATTATTATTTATTAAGTATTTTAAATTATAAAATAATTTTAATAAAGACATGATATGCTACCATGAGCGACTTCAGCATTTTCTTTGTTTCAGGTGCTGCTTTCCCAGCAGCCCTTAAGTATAGTTGCCCAATAAATCTTTGTTTAACTCCTTCACCAGATTTGGGTGACAGAAACAATGGGTGTCCAAAAATTTCTGGTTGCTAAAGTTCTTTGAATGACGGAAGGAAGTACCACCATTTCAAGCTGCCCAAGTTCTGCAAATGTGCAGTTAAATGCTGATTTTGTGTTCTGAAGGAGTACATGCTGCAGTGAGCTGTGGTTACAATGGTAAAGAGCACCTTGGGAAACTGAGAATCTCTCTGTGACTAATCAAAAGTATTTTCTGTGAGAGCCAAGCTTCTCTCTCCCCTTATTCAGACAAAATTCTCACTGAGTTTTGCTCTGTGTGGAAAGACTGACTGAGTAAGGAGTGAGCATTTCAAAGTTTGTTTGATAATTCATCTTCTGAACAACAGACACCACTTAAATGAAAAAGTCTCATTGTTCAGGGCAGTGCTGATCATTTCCCTGTGCTCTAATCCCAGCTCCTGGTCTATAGAACTGAGAGAGTCTCCCAGTGCTTAATTATAAGAAGAAACTTGTCTCTATAAAATATGACTTATGTTTAAGGTCAGCATTGGCTCTTAAAAGACATTAAGTTTTGAAGAAGACATCAGGATACATGGAAGTAGAACATTAATAAGTTGCTAAAATTTTAAATTACCTTTAATTCTTCCTTTCAAACAAATAATACTCTGTGGAGAGGCTTCACCTATTTCTTACCAGACTGTACCCTGTGGTACATATTAGCGTTGTTGGAAAAAGTATTTTCTAACAATTTTGGGAGAAATATTTCCGTAGACTCTAACCTCTGTTAAATATTTATACATTAATCTTTATTTTTGTGTAGGAAAATATCCTATATATGCATGTGTGCACATGCATGTCCCCATCATGTGAGTGATAAATAATAGAAGGGCCCTCTTTATGGTAAATTATGGATGAGATGTATAATATATGAATTAAAGTTAACAGCAGGAAAAATCATTCACACACAAGAAGCTGGGGGAGGAACTAAACCCTGCAAGAGAGAGGTGAAAAACAATTCACATTTTAATTCAGTAAAGCAGATCTGAGGATTCCATTACTGTGAATCTTTCTTTGCTCTATTTATGGAAACATTTTCCACCAAAGAAACTGGGGAAAAAATATGCAAAAGTTAAATATCACTTCACTGAAATTCTATTAAGAATTTGGCAGGTTCAAGGAAGAGCTGCAGAAATTACTCAAGAGATGGAAGCCCAGTTTTAAAATGGTGGTCTAAGGAGACAAAGACCTTCAGTTATGAAAAAGGAGCTGATAAAGAGAAATAACAACTGCCTGAAAGATGAGGGAGAAGACTTTGATATTATCAGGCCAGTTCATATCTTCATACCCTATCAGAAAGTGAAAACAAAATTGATTGAGCATAGACATAAAATGGAAAATTCAAGCAACAGGGTATTCACAAAAAATATCACAGCTCATGCAGAAATTACAAAGTGGATACAGGAACTCTCTGGGAAATTCCAGGCAGAAATGTGGAAGGATAAAACAATCTAAAAGTTTCTTTAGGAAAAAAAAAAATTAAAAAGCAGGACATACATCTTTCCTATGGGAACTTCCACACAGGGACAAACTTGCACAGAACAAGAATTGCTCTCAACAGATGCTGACAGCCCCACCCAGCATCACATGAACCAAACTCCAGAAAGATTTGAGATTTAGAGGAATCAGGATAAGAAATCTATGCTAATTTTAGACCTAGATCAGTTTTCCCCCTAGTTTCTGAAATTCCAGGTTTCAGTCTGGATTAGGACCTAATCTATGTTAGAACATTAGTAGAGGGACTTATGATTTCCTATGATTTCATTCTTTCAGAAACACAAAAGCATAAACTATCTTCTTTTTCTTTTTTCAATTTATGTAATTTCCACGTTAATATAAATCTATATTTGGCTCATTTTTTTACACTGGTACACTTCACTTTTTTTTCTGGTGAAGTGGCCACAGATGTCTCTTCAAGAACGTGTACAAAACCACAATAATAAAAAAAAAAGTGTTTTGTGCTTAGTTCCCTTTCTCTAAAGTATCCTTGATGTTTTCTGTGAATATTAATTCCTAGCATTGGCCCCGAATGTGGAAAATTTTAATTTTGAAACAAGGAAATAATTACTTTATTTTTGGTCCTTATTCTGGTGTCATAAATCTGAGAAGAAAAACATTTTGTAATACTAGCTTAGAGGTTAAAATTAGCCTAAAATTCAGTTTACTCATTATCTCAAGTAACTGACTGTACAGTGGCCATTTTTAAAAAAATGAGATATAATTCCATGAGTTTGCAGGAGATGGAGAAAGAGAGGACTATTGATGTTTTGATGGATGGTGGGACATCTCAGAGCTAGCAGTGAGACACAGCCATGAAAGAACCTAATGGAATTCTAAGATAAAACATGAAGCAGTAGCACCACTGAATAAGATAAGAGATCATCTAGGATATCATCTGTAATCCAAGATGATTTTTGTTCACACAGGACATCTCAAACATGAACAAAAATTCAGATATATAAATGCTTACAGAAAAAAAGAAGTGCCTATTTTTTAGAGAGACATTTAAAAATTGGTTTATCTCTTCCTGCCAAAATAAATATAGCAATAAATGTGTCAATAATAATATTACACTGAATAACAAAATATGTATGTTTGGCTGTATATGCCAGGGAGGGAGAGGAGAATTGTTCAATTTAAAGAGCATTACTGGAATGGGATTTAATGGCTTGGAGTTATCCATTAATAAAACTTAGTCTAGACAATTGGAGGAGATTAGAAGATTGGAAGATGAAGAATGTCCCAAACACAGCATGGGGAAATCTGCTTGTTCCAGGATGGATCTGGGATGGAATTTGCCATGACTGTGTAACACAGGCTGGGAGTTTGGGAAGCTTTGGACATTAAATTCAGGCAAAAAAAATTTAAAATACTTGTTAAGATTTCTTGGGACTTAAAATATTTTATTGATACTATGAGTAAGATTCAATCATTAATTACAGAGTTGAGGAAATTTTTGTCAACCAGGCTCTTCTTTGGTGTTTCTGTTTTCTTCTGAGCCTCCCCATGGTGCCAGGCAGAAAACAGCAACACTCTTAAGTGCAAAGGCTTAGAAAAACCTAAAGTGCTTAATTGGCATCTGTTGTTTGCATGCTCAGGATCACAAACCCTCTTCTCATTTGGGAATAATAAAGAATTATGGTACCAACCAGACTGCAAAGGTCCAG
The DNA here is from genome assembly GCA_034336665.1 of Luscinia megarhynchos. NCBI lineage: Eukaryota > Metazoa > Chordata > Aves > Passeriformes > Muscicapidae > Luscinia > Luscinia megarhynchos. Next base: position 4,081,742 of record JAPFBE010000003.1, read on the forward strand.
GGGCTCTTTTGCTTTTCTCTGTGCTGCTTGGGAGTTTATTTATGAGAGCTGTCCTGCCATGGAATTTACAGGATATCAGTTTTTCATCCCTCCCCTTCATTGTGTCTCTTTGTTATGAGCAGGGTGTTTTTGTTTGAAGTTTCTTGGGTGTTGGTCTGACTTGGTTTTTTTTCTGAATTTAAATTCTGAACAGCACAAGTTTCAAGATCAGTTGAGGAAAAGCTGAGGGAGTGCTTTTAGCTTTGTGGGGTGTTTTTGGAGATTAAGAATAGATGTTCTGTGAACTATTCTGAGTCTATATATTTGTTCATGGAACTGAACTTGATGACCCAGGTCACTCTTTTCCTAAATTCTAATGGAAGCTGCAGTTATTTTTTGCTTTTATGTCCCCATTTCAACTGAGTTTCTGAAAGTTTCACAGCTGGGAGTAAAGCAAAAGATCAATTTTCTTTTTTCTTGTGAGGTTTTTCTCTTTTTTTCTCCCCAGTTCTGTGCAAGGTAAAAACCCTTTAGGAATTTGGTTGAGGAAGTTCACTTCCTTGCAGAAAAACTAAATGCCTAATTTGTCATAGTTCTTGCATTTATTTGCAGTAATTTAAAATTTATTTGCAGTATATTAACAGTGATGCACTCCAAAGATAGAATTAAACCATTTAGTACTTCTTGAAAATAAGATCTTCACATGAAGATTGGACTGTGAAGTCTATTCACATGAATTATAAGAATCTCTGTTCCTGTTTTACATAATGCTTTGCAAAATACAAGACTTGTCAATCCACATTAAAAAAATAAAAAAATAATTTTAAAAAAAGGCTTGTACACAGTGAAAACCACTGTTTGTTTTTTCCTCATTTATTTACACCTTGAATATTGTGGTTATTTTTGTCACAGTGTCACTGAAAAAAAAAAAATGGCCACCACAGTATTTCTGCTTGTCACTGTTCTTAGTGCAGGGGTCTTGATTTTGCTGTGTAATGACTGATGCCACTGCATTGCTGGAAATGCAGGTGAACACCTGCAGAAATCTCATCAGCAAAATGTCAGTATGAACTTCAGGGAAATACAAATGCAACAAAAAGGGTGTGTTATTAAAGTTTTCTTTGAGCTGCAGAGACATAAAACGTGTAAAATAATGTCATATTTATCCAAACAAGCCCAAGAGCTGGAGTTCTGAGTGATTCTAAAGTTTCATAATGGAATCCTGAACAATATTGGTTGGTTTTGTCTCACACCCACAAAAATATTCACAATTTCCCTGAGAACTGAAATCTACAGTGGATGCACGGAATATACAGGAGATTTTTCCTGTGGAAGAAGACATTCCTTCACTCTCAGAATCATCAGAACAAAGCTGCCAAATACGTAAAATGGATGATCATAAAAGATATTGAAATGTTATAAGGTTCTGGACAGAATTAATATGTGATTTCTCAGCAGTCCATCCTCTAAATAAACTGGGGACAATAATGACTCAGAGAGCTCAGTTATCTCCTACTGATTTTAAAACCAGAAAATGGACATAACTGTTTACAAGTGGGAGAATACCAGACCTCACTCAAAGACAATGCTCCAGTTTGCTGAGCACTTGAAAAATCCTAAATATTAGAAATGAAAAATTTTGTTACCTGTTGTATATAAACCCAAAGCTCCTTTGTGCTGGGAGTCTGAGTACTGCTCCCAAAACCATAAAGTACCTGCAAATCTCTCTAATCCTGCTCCTGGCAAAAAGGAACTTAAAAAGTTAAAACTAAACCATGAGAGCAAAGTTATGAAATAGTCATAATTCATACAATTAATTGTTATCCTGTTGAGCATAATGACTTCTAAAATCTTGTTTGGAGTGTTACAAGTCATCCTGAAGCAGAGGCATTCAGAAGTTATTAATATTTTAACTACTCTTGACCTTGGATCTTCTGGAGAAGCCACTGACCTAGTTTGGTCTGATTTTTCTGCTACTCCAAGAAGTTTTGTAACTGAATAGAAGAAGAGAAAAAGTTCTTTCCTGATCTCAGGAGAGGGAAGAGAGGGTGTGGATCCTTTTAAGGGGTGATGGATGTCCACAAGCTGTGCCACCCACCCCTACAGGACAAGCACATGAAAAATCTTGCAAATATTGTCCCCACAAACAAGAGGCAGAAATTGGAGCAAATTCCTCAACACTCTTCTGGGGGAAAGGTTCCTCTGATTGTCTCTTCCTTATTGTTATCCATGAATTAGGATTTAGCATGCAATTATAAAGAGAATTGGATCCTGGAAGAATCTGTAAATAGCATTCAAATCTCAAATAAAAAATTACAATTATTCCTTGTCTAGATCAAGTTTATTGCTTAAATCTGACCTTTTTTCTCTCTTTCTTCTGGGCACTGGGATTATCTTGATTAAATCTGTGATTCTGTGATTTCTTGTGAGTTTTTTTTCCCCCTATGCTTTGTACTTACTGGGAAGGGGGGAAAGAATATTGGCATCTGCAAAGTGATTGACTGGGCAGCCTGATCATTTGCTAAGCATTATTAAAAGCTCCCTGAAATCAGTCCAGTGCTTTGCCCTTTACAAGCCACCAGCCATCAATTCAGACCATCAAATGTGATTAGCAGGGCTCCTCCTGAAGTTCTTCCAAGCCATTAATCCGATCGAAAAGCTGTGTCTTTCTTTTCCTCCCAAGTGTAAATCCACCAGAGCAGTGCCCCTCTGTGTTTGTGGGGTGATTCACTACACTGCTGGATGGCATTTGTGGTGTTAAAACCCCTAAGACAAGTCAGAATTCATTAAATTTTCAGGTATTGTCCTTATTTAAGGGAACTTTCTCCAGAAATAGGCCCACATGTTCCTCTCTCTTCTCTGTGCCTCTATCCATTATGTATTTAAAATGTTCTGCTGGTGTGTAAAGAGATTTACTGACAGTTGCTTGGGAAAATACAATTAGAAAATAATCAAACTTTCCTACCATTTTTTAAAAATCATTCTACATTTTTTTCTACCAAAAAAAGTTTTTCACCCAACATCCTTTTTTAAAGAGTATCTTGTGGCTAGTTTTGCACTTCTGTCTAAGCAGAAGAGGATGAGATGACTCCTAGAGAACCTTTATCCATGGACTTATGAAATATCCTGTAGGAAAGTGGTAAATGCTTTATATTTGCCACAGACTGATTTTGGGAGCTCAGGCTCAGCACTTGGATGTTTTTCTGCACAGAGTTATAATTGAACTGAGGTCTTGCCTCCCCTTCCAGCCCAGCCTTCACTCCAAGAACACCCAAAATCACAAACACAAACATCTCACAGAGAAGTAACAACAGCTATTGAGCTGAAATAGTCAGGACTGGCTACCAAACATAAATGTGAAAAGCTCAACAACGGGCACCTCCTTAATTTCATCCTGACTAAAAATGGAGGAAATTGAGCATTTCATGAACATTCCAATAGAAATTCAACTCTCAGGCATGTTACCATCTCCTCCTATTGTAAACTGAGTAAATGACCAACTTCTCATTTGTTTGTGTGGGAAATGTCTTTCATGTGGTTTCTCATTCTATAATTGGAACATAATGTGTCCAGATTATTTATCTTCACCTGATTGAGAAATCATAACAAATCCTCACAAAAAGAAGAGGTCCTGCAGCAACAAAAGCAGAAAAAAAGTCATTATAAATGCAAGACAGCAAGATAGACAGGTAACTAGAAGATGCACCATTCCCTGCAAATAATTTATAACAAATAATTTATTTATCCAATTTCACCATTTTTTTTCTGCTCACAATGCATTAGCAAGATACCCAGAGTCCTAGAACTGACTTTTTACTTGAAATTATTCATGATTTTTCCCCTTTAAAGATAAAAAGGTTTGTCTTTCTCCTTTCTTTCCAAAAAGATTCTACAGAGTTTAGAGTTAAATAAGCCAACTTTTTTTGTGAGCTTTAGAAAACCGAAAACTATCTAGATCTTAACTTTGTGGCAAAATTATGCTTAAATACCTTAAATTTCTTAAAATATATTTTTCTAAGCAGGATGCTTCAGTAATGGTATGTAAGTAGTTAGGATTTATTTCACTCTGATTTTAAGCAAATCAGATGTCTAAGTACCTGGGTCTAGGTCAGTGCTATTACTCCTTGACCTACAACTTCAGTTTCTGGTGAAAAGTCTCTTTCTGTTGAAAGTTAAAACCCAGAGATTTTTTTCTCCTGTTACCAATGACTTTTGCATCTGGTCTGCCCAGGAGCTCATCTGTTCTACTGAATGCCTTTCCTACTGAGAATGATAATTCTCTTCTGCATGGAAACGTTCCTTGCACAGTGGAATGGCTCTGAGGAACCCAACAAGGGGGTGTCTCCACTTCTGCTCTACAGCACGGATGTTTTCCTGAAAAGTGGATTTCAAACAAGCAGATTGTTTAGGGGATCATTTGGAAGGACTGTGGATATTTGGAATATCCCACAGGGAGGAGACTCCAGCCCCTCTCTGGGCTCTGCTCAGGGCTGGTCCCTGCCCAGGGCAGAAGTTGTGCCTCCTGTGCAGGGGAATTGCTGGGCTCAGCCCCTGCCCGTGGCTCTGGGGCCATTGCTGGGCCCTGGAGCAGAGCCTGGGACTGCTCTGCCCTCCCTGCACACAGGGACAGACAGACAGACAGGGACAGACAGACAGGCACACCAGGCTGAGCCCCTCTCCCTGGCTCCTCCCCAGGCTGAGCAGCCCCAGCTCCCTCAGCCTTTCCTGGGCACGGAGATGCTCCAGGCCCTGCTCAGCCCCAGGAGCTCCTGTCCCTGCTGTGCTGAGCAGCCAGAGCTGGGCTCGGCAGCCAGAGGAGCCTCCAGGGCTGGGCACAGGGGCAGGGGCACCCCTGACTGTGGGATGCTCATCCCAGTGCCCCCAGTTCCTATTGGTAACTTTGTTAGCATCAGACCCAAGTGACATTCCTGTAGTTACAACACCTGAGTTAGGTGTTGACATAAAGCACTACGTGGATACAAATTCCCAAATTTAGTCATTGAGAACTCACTTATTTAAACCCAGCCCTTGGTGTGAGCAGCTGTCACAGCTGGACCATCTCATAGGGCACGGAACAGGCAATGCAGAGCCTGAAACAAAAGATTTCAGAAGATTCCCCTGAAAGCTGTGTTATAAAAATGACAAGAGCCCAGGACCTTTAGCAAAAGCTTAATCAGCAGTTTCTTTTATGAAGTAGTGTTAAAATCTGTTGCAGTATTAATGATTTTAGTGCCTCAACAATAGGATACCTCTAATCCCGCCTGTGGCACAAAATGCTGCTTTTAACATTTTGACTTTCTGTCAGTATTGGAATACATATTAAATGACAGAAAATTCATTATATGTTGGAATATAAATTAAGGCAAAACCCAGACAGATCAGCCACCTTTGTCACTCAGATAACAGACAGCATATTCAGAGCTATTTCTTATATGATTTTGCATTTTTTAAGCTACTCTTAGTGCTTTCCTTTTTCTACTGCATTTATTAAGCTACGTGTATTTTAAAAAGTGTGTATTTGCCAAACTTAATGTCTTTTCCTCAGAAATACTGCTCATAAACAGAAGGTGCATAAAGCACATATTTAATTGACATATGCCACCAAAGGGAAAGAGAAGAGGAAAGCCAGCAGGTCTTCTAGATTTTTACAGCCCTCCATTATTTTTGAAATTATTTGTTAGCAAGACAATGTAAGTAGGTTTAAAAAAAATTTAACCATTGCTACGACACTTAAAACACCCAAGGATCACAATTTTTGGAACTGGTACCCCAAAATCACTTATTTTTGTGTCATAGAAAGACTGTCAGGTAGGACAACTGTTTTAAAGATTGTATCCTGAAAAGCAGCATTAAAGGCTTGTAGCATGAATTGCTTTTACCTCCTTCTGCCCAAAAATACTTTTCATATTCAAAGTCAACCAGGGCTGAAAATCTTAGAAAAAAATCCCCAGTCTTAGCACTGCAAATAGTTAAGCAGGAATACATAAGAAATGGGATGGTGTGTGAACTTTAGAAGCTTAATCTTTTAATTAGAGAAGGTTCAATTTTTGGTACAAATATTTCTGAAGCACTGGTGGGAAGATTGAAACATTAACATGGCACAAATATACAATCCATTTAGTTGTTGGGACTGAAAATAAATGATTGATTTATTGATTACTACCTTTTGCAAGAGGATCAATCTTCTATTTATACTGTTTTCTCCATTGTTATGCTGTATTTTCATCCATAAAAGAATTTATGAGCAACTGAAAGAATTTGTTATTTCAGTGCCTAACAGCTGGAATGATCTCCCTGTTTTAAAATCAAAGTTTTAAAACCAAAGGCTGTAGCATTTCACATATAATGGTCCTAAACTTGAAATATACACTTATAAGTTGCATGTTTCATATTTGAGGGACTTCAGAGGTGATTTCAGAGCTGGTCTCACAACTGGATCAGAACACAAACCAACTAAATGACTTCAGGACTACCATTCCACATGGACTTAAAACTATTACCCATAGTTTAAGACATCTGGACTTCTACTACATTTGAACTTGTAGTTGTGCAATTTTGCTGAGCCTGGAGATGAAGTTTTGCTGAGTGGTGAAGGATTGTAAATTAGACTCAGCACACAAGAACACAGTAGGTGGCTGACTTGAGCACAAGAACTCAATTGTGAGATGCCCAAAGCACAGGAAAAGGAAGGTTTGGATTACTTAGAATGATGCAATGGTTTGGGCAGAAAGGAACCTTAAAAATAATCCAATTCCAACCCCCAGCCATGGCAGGGACACCTCCCACTGTCCCAGGCTGCTCCAGCCCCAATGTCCAACCAGGAACTGAACATTCCAGGGATCCAGGGGCAGCCACAGCTGCTCTGGGAATTCCATCCCAGCCCCTCCCAGGGAACAATTCCTAATTCCCAACATCCCATCCAGCCCTGTCCTCTGGCATTTTGAAGCCATTCCCTGTGCCCTGTCCCTCCATCCCTTGGCCATTGTCTCTCTCCATGTTCCCTGCAGCTCCTTCAGGCCCTGCAAGGCCACCCTGAGCTCAGCCCAAAGCTTCTCCTGTGCAGGTGAACAATCCCAGCTGTGCCAGCCTTTCCTGCCAGCAGAGCTGCTCCATCCCTCTGCTCATCCTGCTGCCTGCTCTGGGCTCTCTGCAGCAGCTCCAGCTCCTCCCTGGCTGGGGCAGGGCTGGGGCAGCTCTGCAGGTGGGGTCACACCTGTGGGGAGGCTCAGGGACACAATCCCTTCCCTACACTCCAGTTTAGACATATATATATATATATATATATTTGTTGTTGTTGTATGTGTGTATATATGTTTTCTGCACTAGTTAAAATCCCCTTTTCTCCAGCAACAAGGAGAATTCTGTGGTTCACTTATTCAAAACTGAACCTTTCACTGTGCTCTAAGATATACCCCAAAAAGGCTCTTCTATTGGGCTGTTCACACTGAGTGTGTAAAACTGCTGAGTTCTTTCACATCCAACACATTTTTGAATAATCCTAGGTGCATTTCCATGATGAAAGCAGCTCCTCTCAGCACATGCAAGCCTGCACAGAGCTGCATCTGCCCAAATGCAGCACTGCACTTGGCAGACCCTGCAACCTCATTCATAATTCCAGCTGACATAACCAGTGCTCCTAGGTTGATGTATTTCTGATTAATGAGGCATTAGTTCTGTATCAGGTAGCAATTTAGGAATAGACTCTTTCCAATGAGTTATGAATATGACTGGATTATTACCATTTGACCTACTCTTGTGTTGAGATGATTTGTGGCTGCGTTTTCCCAGAGGACCCACCAAATGTCATTGCCTTGAAAAACCACCAGTTATGTTCCAGTAATTAAATGGAGATTTTAAAAATTTGAATGGTAACATTGGAATCTGTGCTTGGTATTCAGCAATCTGGAATATTTGTACACTTCCTTACAAGAGAATTTCCTTAGTATGAATGAAAATGAGCCACATTAAAATTCTGCAAGTGTTGACCTAATACAAAATACAGCTGCTTCTGCCTCTCAGACATTTGGAAAAATCAAGTTCTCTGCCTTACTCAATTTACACATGGCAGTTAAAAAATAAAGCAATCATCAGGCACAGTCAACATGGGCTCACAAAGCCTATGCTATTCTCAGTCCAGGAAAAGACCTAACCCAATGTAAATTAAAAATAATGTAAAAAACAATAAACAAAAAATAAACAACACAACCCTTTAACCTTTATATGGGAATTAGACACAGATATTTTAATATCCTGAGACCAACCAAACATTTTCCAACTGTCTCAAATTATAACTTGACTAAAAGATCTCTGACAAAAGGTGAAGTAAGCAACAGTGGACTTATCTACACCCTGGGAAGGAATTGTTCTGTCTAGCTGGGACATAAACTAATAAACTAGTTGCCACAATTTTAATGACTTGCTCTGCTTTTCCTGATGTTTTGGGGAATGGATTTGCTATCCTTTGTTTATTATATAATAACAAAACTAATATAATTATCCCTTAAGGGGATATTCAGAGTTATAAAGGTTTGAAAAACCCAGAAGTCTTGAATTATGAGGTGAATTAGGGAGATGATCAAGAAATAATATCTTGAATTTTTTGTATAATGCCAAGGTGCAAAATCATATTTGCACATACATTGTCATGTGCCATCTGTTAAAGAGAAGTAATTCTCCTTTTTAAAATGATGACAGAAAGGAAGGGCACCTTGATGTAAAATTCTCTTTGCCCTGTGACTTGCTGAGCCACTTGTCACACTATTTTTCTGAGCAATCTTTTTTCCAAAGAGTGTGAGAGCTTGAGTGCTAACTTGGATGCCACTGAACTTCCCTTTCCTGCCAGTTTGATTATTCCACAACAAAAGACCATCCTTCAATTCCCTGCTCAGCTTATTCTCAAGCAGAAGGGCATCAAATGAAAATCTGGCACCTCAACTTCAGGAAAAATCACCCAGACCTGCAAGCTAGAAAGAAACAATTTCATCAGACACCACCAGGCAGAGCAGGAAAGCCATAAAACCAATTTAAATTCAAACAGGGGCAAAGTACATTTTATTGAATTTGTTTGTGATAAGGGGGTTCTGATCACAGAATCCCAGAATAGAACCACAGACTCGCTGAGGCTGGAAAAGATGTCCAGGACCATTGAGAGTCCAGCCTGTGCCCATCCCCTCCCTGTCCCCAGCCCAGAGCTCTGAGTGCCACCTCCAGTGCCACCTGCAGGGATGGGCACTGCAAACCTCCCTGGGCAGTCCCAACCCCTGAGCTCCCTTTCCATGGGGAAATTCCTGCTGCTGTCACCCTGAGCCTGCCCTGCCCAGCCTGAGGCCGTTCCCTCTCCTCCTGTCCCTGTTCCTGGAGCAGAGCCCGACCCCCCTCCCTGCCCCTCCTGGCAGGGAGTTGTGCAGAGCCACAAGGTCCCCCTGAGCCTCCTTTTCTCCAGGCTGAGCCCCTTCAGCTTCCTCAGTTCTTCTTCATATTTCTGACTCTCAGGTAAGAGACTGGAGCTTCTCAATGCCCTGAAAATCACTGTCCTCACTGCACAGGACTTCCCAGACTGGGAGAGCTCTGTGTGTTTTTCTGAGCTGTGGAAGAAAATAATACACCCAGCACCAGCCTGCACGTCAGTGGCAGAGAATGCTTTGCATTCTCTGCATTTCCAGTCTAATTTCCTCCTCCCTAGATGATTTTCTGTAATTATTTCTCTGCACTTGTGCAAAGTCTTTCATTAAACCTGAAATATCAAGCAGCACAATAAGAAGATAACTGCAGCCATGTGCTCTCTAAAGGATGCAGTCAGCTTGGCCTGAAGTTAGGCTGCTTCTCACAAAAAAATGGACAATTTTTCTCCTTTTTTGTTTTATTTTTATGGTTTTTGTAGCAAGGGTTGTGCAGTTCCACACACATTTAACAGCTTTGTTTCACATGCCCTGAATGTCTCAAGTTCTTTCACATATATTAAAATAAGGAAACCAGATGCAGCTTCCTCCCCATCACATAAACCATCCCTCAAAGAAACAAAACTCCACTGCCTTGGGCTAGGGAGTGTGCCCAGGGGGCAACCAGGAGCACCACCAAAATTCAGGAAAGAGGGAAATGGATAAGCTGGGGCATGAGACGAGGCAATGAGTAAGGAGCGCTGTCATTTAACAAGGTCTGTTCTCAGTAATTACAGCGACACAATTTGATCAGCAAGAACTAAGTATCTTCATCTGAAAGGGATCAGATGAAATTAGTGCTGATGTAATAAGTGCCATTTGTCACTATTAGGCAGAGAGGTGTTGACAGGGCCCTGCCGTCGCTGTGGCAACACGGCAGCGCCGTTTGTGGCACGGGTCTGGAGGCAGAGGATGCTCTGCTGGGATAGCCCAGCCACCCCCTCGTCACCACCTGCTCAGCCCCAGCCGGAGTCCTGACGGCTCGTTCGACCCCAGGGTGCAAAAGACAAAGGCAAGAGACTCAGGTTTTATTCAGCAGAAAGCAGCGATGCAGTTTATTGCGTGGCAGCAATTCAGTTTTGTGATAGAGAGAGAGAGAGACAGAGAGAGGTAAAGGAAAAAAAGAGAGTGAGACAGAGAGAGAGAGAAAGGATGGGATGTAGCTACCAACAGAATGGGACACATCCTCGTGGTCATCTGACGATAGACGTGTCTTCAATCTGTTGGGGACAAAGAAATCTCAAAGTCTCTTTAGGAAAGTCACTTTATAGTCCTTTTCCAAAGTGAGTGGCCTCTGGCCAAAAGGTGGGGAAGTTTATGGACTATTGTATGTGGAGATCATTGCTCCAAGAAGCAGGTGCTGGAACAGAGTGCTATAACCAGTGCCCTGCTGAGAGCAGTGTACCATGGCAGCACCAGGCACACCTACAAACAGTCCTGGGCAAGCATCCACCTCAGCCAGGCCAGAGCTTAGGTCCAGAGCGAGTGGTGGGGTCCAGGGTCTCAGTCTCTGATGATGGTCGTGGGGCAGATCAGAGAAACTTCGGACTGACTCTTACACCCCTTCCCCAGCTGGGTCAGGCAGCATCCCTGTGCACACTGCTGGAGGCCTAGGGAGATTGCAGCCAGGCCTTTTCCCAGGTTCTGAGCTGTTTCACCTTTAGTTCCCAGGCTGTGAGACTTTCCCAGCTCCGGCCAGGATTCTTTCTCGGGATGAAAGCTTTCTTACAGGTAGAAAGGAATTAATAATATAAGATTAGCACCTGGTGTTGACCATGGGACAGTGAGTGATATATGTGAAATGGGATGTTTTCTCCTGTTACCCAATGAATTGCTGTCCTGTCTTAGATTCATGAACCATCCTATAAACATAGATCAGGTTTTAATAAAGTGCTTCTTTCTCCCAAGAAGAAGTGTGTTGCTATTATTTGCCACTCCTAACAAACAGCGACACATTTCCCCTCTTCCTACTGATGCTGGGATTCCTGGGGCTCCATTTGGGGCTCAGATGGGCCACTCCTCAGCCTCTAGCCTGCCTCAGTTCCCCCTGCTACCAGCGACCTCAAAGCACCCTTGGGGATGCTCTCCCTGGATCTTGGCTCTGCCAGTCTCTTGCAGCCAGCTCTCACACAGGCCCCGTGGCTGGTGGGAAATTCCTGCATTTTCTGCTTGTTTTGACAGCATCCCCACACACCTGCTGGGTGATTTTCTCCCACACAGCCTTATTGCAAGATTTAGAAACACTGAGGGCTTTGTGTTGGCTGAACTCGAGCTGAAAGGTGTCCTTTCACCAGGAAATTTTCGTTGCAGGCAGAAGCTGAGCTTTCTCTGACACTGGAAGTCCAGCAGTGAGGTTATTCACAGGTAGATTACATATTGTTACGATATTTTCCACTGATGCACTCCATGATGTGAAATGAAAAGGGAATATTTGATGCCAGTGTGGTAAAATGCTGTGTGAAATACCACATGAAAGGAAAAAAAGAGAGATTCTCTTGATCAGATACTCGTAATCAATGCACATAGCCAAAACACAATCTTAATTATTATCAGTGGGTGGAAGTTTCCTGAATGTTAAATTACCTGCAGCAATTATGAACTACTGAGTAACCTGTTTACAGCTTCCTGAAATTATCATCACATAATTTGGCAATCTGCCATATTTTATTTCATTAAAAACTTAATGTACCGTAACATAATAGCCATAATAAAGCTGTCAAGATCCACTCACTGCTATTTACTTTGATATCATCTGTTTATTATCTCTCAAAACCAAAAGTCAAACAGAAAGGAAAACTGAAAACTCATGGATCACACAAGAAAGGAGAATATCAAGGGCTCCCTCTTTCTGCTGTACAGCCCCAGCATCCATTTCTGTCACATTTCTCTCACAGTCAAAACCATGCACAGAAAATACCTAATAACCTGTTTTTGGAGACCTTAAATGCTTGCTAAAGTGTGATGCACATAGATGGAACTAAACATAATTTGCCAGAACCCAGTAATAATTATCAGTATTTTACACTATAGCAAGCATTAGCAATGCCAATAAAATCATGATTTTTAAGTTATCATCTGGAAGAAGTGCTTCCTCTGCCAAGACATCTTTAAAATTAAACATGAAGCATTTGAGAAAACTGCAGTAGCTGGAACTGATGCAAAAATGAAGAAGTCAGTGACCATCACAAAATGCAAAGCTGTTGGACGAGGAGTTAATCCCTTCAATTAGGGCCCAACTGCTTCAGCCAAGACGAGGAGAGCTTGAGGCTGTGCCCTGGCCAGGCTCTGCTTTTAGTGAGGTTTCATGGCTCACTCACGTGGAGTGGAGATTGGAAACACGAGTATTTACAAGCTATGGAGGAACCCAACAGCTCCACTTAGAGCACAAGTGTTGATTTCCCTCCCCAGCTCCTTCCTCACATCCTGACATGCACCACACCTGCTGGTTTGGAGCAGATGAAGTGCTAGGAGATGCAGCTTTGGGAGGAAATAAAGGTGCATTGCTACGATCAGGTGCAGGTGGGACAACAGTGACAACAACATTTTCACAGGTGAGTAGCAAGAGAACAGCACTAACAGAGCTGAGGTACCAAAAACCCCACACTTAGTGAATTTGCTGCACCAATTTCCACCATGCTAATGACAAATACTAAAGTAGTTTAACCTACTTACATGTATGTTAAAAATAGACTTATTGAGTAGCACATTTGTTGGTATTTTTTGCCCCTTTGTTGTTGCTGTTGTTTTTGTTTTTCTTTTCCTGGTTTATAAATCAAGAAAATTGATAAAATTCCATTAAGTTTCTGTGCATCACTAAGATACTGAAATAGCAATGACAGAGCATTTTATTTGCAAAATGTTCAGAGACAATTTCACAAATGGGGCAAATAAACCAAGACACAATGCATTAAATTTTCAAGTAGTGAGGGATAAATTAACACTGTGTTTCAGAGCCCATAGACAGCTAAAAGAAGCATTAGTTGATATTATTTAGGTAATTCACAGTTTTAATCTTCGAGTTTTCAAGCAAGGGAAGAACTGCTTGATATACTCAGTTTACAGGCAGTATTTCTCTGAGTTTTAGATTAATGCATCAAATAGAAGACAATCAACACATACATATGTACTGGAGAAATCTAAAGGGAACCTGTAATAAAATAAAATCCTTGCAGAGAAAAAAGAGCACATTTCATTAAAACAATTCTGCTGACATCCTTTTACCCCTGGGTTGGGCATTAACCATAAGTGTGATTTACAGTGAGAATTTCTCCTGCTTACAAGTGCTGCATTTCCAAGGGTGAACAGGAAAATATTTTCCTCATTTTCATGCTCAGAAGTACTGCTTATGCCATGGCATCTTTGTCACAGAATATTAGCTAAAAATGAAAATCAAATACTTATTTGACTTTCAGATTTGTATCCAGATGTGTCCTTTTAGAAAATAAACCCTGACACAACAGTTATACCAAAACCTCCACACTGCTTCAGTTGCACTATAAGATCATGGAATCATCAAGGTTGGAAAGACCTTCAAGATCATCAAGTCCAAACACAATCCACACCGGTGATAACTCAGATTTTTCTGCATGTCTTCCCTCTTTGACTCTAGGTACAACTGGAAAGTGCAGAGGAAAGGGGAAAAGCAAAGGCTCTGCTCTTATCCTCAATTTGAAGCACCCCACAGGCAGAATAAACAGCAAGGAACAGCAAAAATCAAGTCCTACATTTGAAGTAGGGAACAAAGTCTGAAAAGTAAAATTTAGGGGTAATGCTACAGCAAGTTATAAGCTAAAATAAGTATAGAAAGAACCTTCAATGTCAATTCTCAAGGATCATTGGAATTACTGGAACAATTCTAGTTCAGTCATATGAGTTTGAAATAAGAAAATTTGTCTGGTTACCAGAGTGAGAATTAGACAATGACAACATTTTTTCACAGCTGAGTCCAGTTACTTGCTTATAGTTTTGAACTAAACCAAACCATTAAACCTGAAATTTAACTTGCTCATATTACAGGCTTGAATTCTCTCTTTCCTTTCAATATATTTTCTCTTTTGCCTAAATGGACCTGTTGTGATCAATGTCACTGCATCTGTAAAATGTCAATATTCTCTCTCCATGTTTCCTGCAGCTCCTTCAGGCCACACTGAGCTCACCCCAAAGCTTCTCTTCTCCAGGTGAACAATCCCAGTTCTCTCAGCCTTTCCTCCCAGCAGAAGTGCTGTATTCACCATCATCCATCAAAGATTTTCATGACAATTTCCTTGGTGTGGAGAAGGCCAGGAGGCCTCAGATGCCCCAATGCCATCAGAAATGTGTGACAATTGCTGTGCCAACTTCAATTTCTCTGCTTTTGCTTTGTTATGTTAATGATTCCACAAATAATTGGACTCCTTGAGAGATTTTCACAACACTTCTTCAAGTTTTGCTTTATTATTTTCAGCTATTAATTGTGGGGTCTTTTTTTCAACAAAAGATTTGTGACCAGCTTATTGAAATGCATCCTCAGGATTACATCATCCTGTCCTTAGTGATGTTATCATTAGAAGTGATGTGCTGCCATTACTGCCTGAAATTTTTAAAAAGGCTTTAAAAAACCACCAAAGCACATCAACACTGCTGAACATGCTTTGGCAATAATTTCAGCTTTTACAAAGGCTTTATTTAATGTGAAAGTTGTACTTAGAGAGAAAAGGCTCAAAATAGTAGCTGCTCACAGCACAGCAGATGGTCCAGACAATAAAAAAGGCAGAACTATTTGAGGAATGTGAGTTGTTCACGGATATAGAGTGAGCCAGTTAGCAAGTGTGCAGTGAGAATGGTATTTCACTGGAATAAACTGATTTGTACATGTACAGATTAATCTTTTTTTCCACTTAAAATTAAAAAAACAGGTGTTCTGAATCTGTCTGAACGGTTCACTTTTAAACGTGTGTTTCAAAATGCTTTTTAATTTAGAAACCTCAGATAACTGCAGTAACTTCTTTGAATATTGTGTGGGGAAACTCGGGATGACAGACACATTTCAAGCCTGGATAGTTTCAGATATACATCCTATAGACATCTTATTGCAGGATGACAGAAGAAATTTAAATTTTTTTTTTAGGACATAAAAGTTATTTCCTATTTCAAATGAGGGTTTCACATGGCCAACGAAAGGGGGGAAATAATCATGGCAAAGAGCAAAATACCTAACTGGGAAATCATAGTTAAATATTGAAGTTACCTGATTAATAACTTGGGGGTTTATCAGCACACAAAGCTATAATCCATATCAGTAATTCTTTAAAAAGGCACCTCAAGGTGGAAACATTTAGGTCATTTCCTAAATTTGCAATAGCTGTAGAGTTCACTCATTAATTAATGATGTAATCTACATGTACCAAGTTTCCAACTATTTCATTACTTTAAATAGCAAATTATCTCTTGAACTTTGCCATGTTCTTCCTTGCAGTTAAAATAAAGAAAATGTGCTATTTAACCTGCAATGCCTTTGGTCACCTTACACTGCACCTTCATTCAGGTCACACAGGCTCTCTAAGGATGATTTGGAAGAGAAAGTAGAAGGTGAAGGGATTTTCCTGCATCAACCACCACTGATTTCTGCTTTAGTAGGAAACCAAGATGTCAACATTTTTACAGACCCAGGAAGCATCACACAGATCTCTTCTGTATCCACACTGCTCTCTCCTGAAAGGCAATTTCAGAGCTTGGTTTCTGCTGATGCCTGGAAGCTTTCTTCCATTTTTCCAGGCCAAATGTGTTTAGGATCAATTGATATTGATGTTTTCCTTTAACAGCTTTTCATCCTCTCTCTGACATTTTATATTATTTTCTTTAGAGAAGGCCATGGTATTTCCCTGATACATTTATTCTAATGAATTGGGCCAACAATCTTTTTAGCATTGCTTCCTGAGAAATTTTCTTTATCCCTGATTCCTGTTAGCCAGCCCTCTCTACACTTATCCCAGTGTGAATTTATCTCTGTGGATGACCACCCAGGAGGAAAAATGCTCCAAATGAAGGGTTAAATTTATTTGTATAACAATGTTAATGCTTTCGCCTCCTTTGTAGAAATACAACCCCTACCAACTATTCCATTTATTGGTTTATTGACTCTATGCAAATTCAGCAACCTAGGCTCTCCAATGTCTGGAATTTCTGGAGATACGAGAAAAAAAAATAATTATTTTTACTGGAATATTATTCCCTATGGAGTTGAATGGCCTTATACCATCAGAAGCCTGGAAATTGTTTTTCTTCTCCTTTCTAGTGACTTCCTGTAGTCACTGGGAAATATTTTTATTCCATCTACAAATCTAAATCCTGTGACAGAAATCACTGATATCTATGATTTTAAAGGAAACGTCAGTGTTCCATGGCTCCCAAGTTTGGCTAGCAGCTAAAACACCCCATAATTCATGCTGCTAATGAGAAAGCAATCACTGGGACAAAGAATTTGCATGCTTCCACATTAGCAGTTACCATTATATGCTAATCACATTTTAATTGCTAACCAACTGCCACCAGAAAAGAACAGGCTACAAAAGCAGAAAATAAAATTCATGGAGCAGAAGCTTCAGTTTGTCTCTGCTTTCATGTTTAATTTCCATTAGTTACCATCTGACCTGCATATGTGAGATCTACATTAGTTTACAGGAAACTCAGAGCCCTTGGATCAGGTAATTCTATGAAAAATTAATCTGACAAATATTTCTTTTTCAGTTTAAGCCATAACTTTGGATTTTTCATACTTCCAATTAGGTTTGGAAGGTTTGGGGTGGATTTGAAAAAAAATTGTTGCTTATTGGTCTCAGCTTAAGCTCTCTAAAGTTGACTATGTCCATGCTGGGCTTGTTTTTATAGCTGAATCATCAAATCAGCACCACTGCACAACTTCCAGATTAGTGAAGGAGAGATTTTTGAGCCCTGGCACAGCACTGGTGCAATTCACTCAGCCCTTAGCAGCAGAATTTCACCCCTCTGTGATTTGGAAAGTAGTGAAAGCCCCTTGTCCTGAGAAATCCTACGGAGGAGAGAAGTTTTCAGGAGAATGAAGTCAAACAATCAATAAAGCAGCAACCCTGTCCTTTTTGCCCAGGTGTTATTTCTACCCAAACACAGGTTATGTATGTTACATCTGAACCCTTGAGAGCCCCTCTGGCCCACAGAAAGCCTTGGAAAGGAGTTTAATTTAATCCTGTTAGCAAGCTCAGGAATCTTCTTTCTATCTAAGTGCTGAGCAAAAAGCAAGGAAGAACAACAATTTCTGGAGAGGCACATGGAGAGAAAATTCCTCTGGTCCCTCAGGAAAGAAAAAAAACCCTTCAGGACAAAGGATCATGCTGGGGGAGGCTTGAGGAAGGTGGTGGGGGGCAGAGGTTGATCTCAGTGCAGGTGCTGCACCAGAGGAGGTTCAGGTTGGATATCAGCAGGAATTTCTTCATGGAAAAGGATGTGAAATGTTGGCAGGGGCTGCCCAGGGAGGTTTGGAGTCCTCATCCCTGCAGGTGGCACCTGGAGGTGGCACTCAGAGCTCTGGGCTGGGGACAAGGTGGGGATGGGCACAGCTGGGGCTGCATGGCTGGGAGGGCTTTTCCAACCTTAATTATTCCAAGTTCCTATAATTCCACTGAGGACATAGAGCCTTTGGGTTTCTTATTGCCACTACCCTGAAGGAAAGAGTAACAGAATAACTTGGATATTCTACAGGAAACAGGAACAGACTGGCAAAAGACAGTCCAGATCAACACATTTATTTACCTTTGACCCATAATTTTTCAATTTTTTATATTCATCTAGTACGTGTTTTTCCAACAGGAGAGATTTTTCCAGGCCTCATTGCTTTTGTCAATAAAGATCTCACTTACAGTAACAGTCTGATATCTTTATTTTAGATTTAAAGAATTTCCACATCTAACTCTGCAAAAGTTAGTAATGCTAAAAATCACTTACAAACACACTGGTCTGAAGAGACACAACAGTTGAGCCATGAACTTTTTGCTATGCTTCTTAATTTTCTGTGATTTTTCAAAATAGAGCTTCATAGAAAAACTGAAGCAAAGTCAACAGGAAAACCACCAAAACCTGAAGTTAATTGACTTATTTTGATATGACAGTCCATCCTATAAAATTACTGACTTTGTGCCATTAGTTATCTTAAACAATATCCCTGTGAAGCAGAGATACAACAACACTCCCAGGCACAGAGTGGGATTTGGGGGATTTTGGGGTGTCCTACAGGGGCAGGAGTTGGACTGTGCTGATCCTCGTGGGTCCCTTCAGCTCAGGATGTTCTGCTCTGCCTTGTCACCTCCCCCTGGCAATTGTCACCAAATGTCCATTCCACTCATCCATTAGGTGGGGTTTGAGTGCATTTTTTAACTTCCAAGAAACAAAAATTTTCCCCACATCAACAAGGGACACAAGCAACAAAACACCAGAAAAAAATTTATCACCCACTTGACCAGGAGAGAAACTTCTACCAACAGATGCAGGAGTCAAACCAAATGTTCCCTTCATCTTTCACTGGCTGCAAAAACAGCCACACACTTGTATTTATATGCAATATTCTGTGTCATTTTCAGGTTCAGTTGTGCTGGAAGAGGACATAAACAATTATATCAGCCCCACATTCAGGAATTTTTCTGATTTCACTTTAAGCTGTCCATCCCTCTCTCTCTCTCTCTGATTCTTACTGGCATCTAGTGGTACAGTAGGATTTTTGTCTAAAAAAGGAAATACTTTGCTGCTCAAAGCAGGAATTGCCCAGAAATCTGCCATATCCAGCAGGTCCTGGAATTCAGAGGGTTAAAGGAACTGGAGTTTATAGGTCTGATGGTGTCACTAGGCAACAAGCAACTTGCTGCAGCCAGCTCCCTCCAACCTCCTTGCTCCTTAATGAAGCCTGGTCTGCAGGCTTGTTTAGAGACAATAATAACAAAAAACATGTTTGTTCCCTCTTCTTCTCCCTTCCCACCAACGAGTTAAACAAAATAACCCCCCCAGATTCAAGACTGGGGTTGGAATTGCAGGTGCACCTTGGTGGAAGCAGTTAAAAACACTGATTTTTTAAAGGTAGGGATGGTTGTGGAGCTCCTGTGTTTCAGCATGTTTCAAAAGCTGTAAGTTCAGGACAAAAAAGAAAGGGTGAAAAAATGAAAGAAAATGCCATTTAACTATGTTGAGCAGTTTTGAGTTTGCAATTACAAAACAGTGCTTTTTCAACAATGCATTAACACACAAATCAAACCATTTTGTGCCTTTTTAAACTGGAAATTTAGTTACAGTATTTTTTTCTGTGGCTTGCCTCATTGTGTCAGGCATTCTTACCTGTTCTAAGGGATTAAAACATGAGCCAAATTTAAACAGATAATTCTGTACAGTTGTCTTGTAGACTTTAGATTATTTTCAGAAACACAGAAGTATTCAAGACACTGTGATAAACTGAAGCAAATGTCATGATAGGTTGTTTTGCAAACCAGTTGTTTAACTGAATAAAACTTCCTACAAGCAGGTAAAGAGCAAATGATGTTCAAATTCCACAGGAATTTTACAGAATTTGAATATAATGCAAGGAAAATAAATCAGTGCTATGCAATCATGAAGGCATATTTTGGGTTCTGCACTTAAACAAAATGATATCACAAATGTGTTTTACTCATGTGGTCCAAGGGATTGCACGTTCTTGCATTCAGCACTTTTGGTTTTGTATCATAAATCTGAATTCAGCAGCTCCACAACAGGAACATTTCTGACAAGCTGAGCTATTTGTTTTATTTGAAGATGGATCCTTGTACATTTGGCAAACTGAGTATGTCATGGCAAGTACAAAAATAGAAGCATAATAGTGCCAGAACAGCAGCCTTGTGTAGTTTGGAATACACACACCATGACCTGTGCCCTACTAACTTGCAATTGCAGCACATTTCCCCCAGAGGTAAAATTCAGACACACTAAACCTAATTTCACACTTCATGTAAAACTAGTCACTCTGTTGGCCTGGCTGAGATACAACATGATTCTTTTTGGTTTTTACAAAGCATATCATGGATTTAATTAATATGGCTACTCTCAGAATAGAGACTGAAAGCTTTTTCCACCGAGGCCCTAATTCTGCTCCCTGTTCAGTGTTTCCTGCAGGCTTTGCATTGCAGAGCGAGCTCAGAACTGCAGGGGTTTTGCTGCAAGTAGGTTTTAATTTTTGCAGATAATAAGCCTTATTTCCTCCTTTGAAATAACATTTCAGACAGTCTCCTTTCATGCACGCTGTCTTTCAGGTTTACAGCCCTCCCTTCTTGTTCTGCACAAGCAGCAAGTTCTTAATCTTCGCCTGCTCCCTACAATAGGTGCCCACACACTCAGTAAAAATTAATTTCAGACACAAAGAAACATGTTCCCAGACTGGTATCCCTTTTGACAGTTAGAAAACAAGTAATCATGCAATCAAAGAATCACAGAATGGTTTGGGTTGGAAGGGATCTGAAAGATCACCTCATTCCACCCATGGGCAGGGACACCTTCCACTGTCCCAAACTGCTCCAAGCCCCAGTGTCCAACCTTGGGCACTGCCAGGGATCCAGGGGCAGCCACAGCTGCTCTGGGAATTCCATCCCAGCCCCTCATGATCATCACAGGGAACAATTCCTGCCCAATATCCCATCTAAACACAGTCTAACCTAATGAGGTTCACAGAGAATTGATAATTAAACTGATTTAGTATGGACAAGGCTGCACAGATCTCCAATCTCCTTTTAAGATCAAGAGAGAGCAGCAAGTGAAATTATGAGGTTCTAGATCAATCATTTACATGAAAATATCAGATAACTCCTTGAGAGAAACCTAGGAAAGAAATCAAACCTTTTCTCATAGGTGTGGTTTCTAATCAGGGCAGTTCAGCTCCTGCAGGAGTCAGGGCACTGATTTTCAGAGCAGCAGAAAGCCTTTCAGTGCCAACCACAAATCTGAGGCCAAGCAGAGCACAGCATAAGAAAACAACACACAAATATCATAAACTGCAGGTGCTGGAGCTGTTCTTTGCCAAGGAATGGTGACAACATCCCACATGCCCATGCTGGATGAAAAGGGATCTGCTCTGGCCAGGAAAACATCAGGGTCATGCAGAACTCTGTGTTTCAGTCTCAGTTGGCTCATCCCTGGAGCTCCAGTTCAGTCAGCCCTGAGGAAACCAGGGCAAGTGATTTACAGTCAAAACATCACTGTGTGGACAGCCCAGCTCTCAGTTTTCCTCATAAAATTGAGCTACCCCAAGAAAAGGGGAGATGCAGCCCCTCACACCTCACGTACCAGCTGGGCTGGGATGGAACTGAGCTTCTCACACAGAGAGGTCCAGCATGTGTGTAAATCTCTTACTGAGCTTGCACAGCCACTGTGCAAAGGATGACAGAGGTTTTTAACCCCCTGCAGCACCAGGGAGCTGTGATTGCTCCTCCCTGTCATCCCGGGGCTGACAATTGAACAGGTACAGCCCCACCCCACTGCAAAGGAAGGGTGGATCAGAGATTGTGCCACAGGCAGCTCCATTTCCTCCCCAGCTCAATCTGGGAACGCCTGTCTGCTCCTCTCAGCACGCTCCTTTTATCTTGTCTTGCTTCTGAGTGATTCACCCCCCATTGCCCCTTCCCTTTCCCACTCCAGCTCTGGCTCT
Organism: Luscinia megarhynchos; assembly: GCA_034336665.1. NCBI lineage: Eukaryota > Metazoa > Chordata > Aves > Passeriformes > Muscicapidae > Luscinia > Luscinia megarhynchos. The sequence goes on from JAPFBE010000003.1 coordinate 4,103,825, forward strand.
GAGTGCTGATGAGGCACCCCAGGTGGGAACTTTGGGATTTCAGACACAGAGATTTCCTGCCCCACAGACACCCAGGGACCAGTCAAGCCTATTTTCTGAGAGAGCCACATTGGTGTTGCCCAAATCACCACCAAAAATCTATATACATGCATAAAAACACAACCCCTGTGCAGCTGGTGGGGAGCAACACCACCAAACCCAGTTTTTTAATGAAACAAAGGCTAAGGAAAGATGCTTTGATTTAGAAATGCAACATCTCTTTCTTCTCAGAGACCTGCAGTAATTAAGGATAAACAACAACTTAGATGTATCTTATTTTATTTGCAACACTGAAAGCTTCAATTTTCCTTCACTGAGGGGGAACAATGTGTTTCTTTCCAGTAGGAAGAAAATTGTTCTGTGATTATAATGACATCATGCTGTCTCTCATGGGTTGCTACAAGTCTAAAAGCTTGAAAAAAGGAAGGGCACATGAAGTACAGCACAGCCTTTCAGCTGTTTAAGTACAAATTCCTATACATATGCATATACAAAAAGTAAGGAGTAAGGGAACTTTTTTTTCCCCTTGACTCTGAATTCTCTTTCCTTTAGCTAAAACACTTATAAAAATTGAGATTGGAAGAAATTAATGTGATTTTCAGCCTGATTTTCCTCTGTAAAAGAGCAATAAGTGAAAATGAGGATCCAAATACCTTTGACAGCAAATGAGAATTGCAGTTATGTTCAGATTTTACAGTGCAATTTCCCTGCCATATATTTTTCCATGTTTTATACTAAAAAGTATTTGAACAGCCCAAGTTATGTTATAATGAGTGAAAACTGCTTTCATGTCACTTGTACAATTAAAATACTGAAGTGACAAAGCATGAATTTGTTTCCAACAACTCAAGTCTGCGCCATGGAAAATTAGAATTGCTAAATTCAACTCTGCTTCATGCTTGAGCACTAATATTAGTAAAGTCTGTTTACATCTTAGGGTCTTTGGGACCAAGACCACAATATTTATATATTTTAAGTCTTGTTTAAAGTAAAACAGTGGCTGTTCATAAGTTTTGCTGCCAATCCTCATGTTGGGGAGTGCAGGGAGACCATTCACAGGGAAACCTCAGTGGTGCATGGACCAACCTTGTTCTGCCTCCTCCTCTGCTGCAGCCAGAACTGGTTTAGGACCCTCTGAGGTCACCTGCCCCCTTTTTTCTACCTCTCATCACTTCTTGTGATTCAGGCCCCTCATCTTTAAGCAGCAGAATTCAGTTCTGCTTAGTTTACTGCCGTGCCTAAAGCTTCCTCCAAGCTATGGCAATACACAAAGGAGTGGCTGCTTTGAGCTCTTTTTTCCTGGGAGTCTGGCAGCCTTGTTGTCATTTTCAAACTGGGAGCATAAAACTCCCTTACAAAAGACTGAAGCAAAAGCCTCAGCCACTGAGGAATTGCTGGATATCATTACTCAAAACAACACTGCAGAAAGCAGCACGTTGCTTCTTTGCACATCACTGTTATTTGGGAAATGCTTTTATTACAGAGAAATGGAACAGTACATATGTATTTTGTGAAGCTCTGCTTATGCAGTACCAAAGAGATTACTTTCATGACTGAAATTTTAACATTTATAAGGGAAAAAAAAGGTTTTTTCTGGTAGTAGCTGCCTAACTCTTGTGGGTAAAGGAAAATAGATCCACACAGATCCCTGAGAGCGTGGTGAGGTTATTATTGGCCAGGAAGTGATTTTGCAGAATTCATAATGCAATGACAGTTCTTTATGCCAGTTCTACCATGGGCTTTACAACTCCACAGACTGTCCTGGTAAGAATCCCAGACATGCCATCAGACACTGCCTGAGCTCACCTTCATTTTACAGCTCCTTGCCCAAACCCAGAAATCTGCCAGGGAAAATCTCAGTTTTATAAACTGCAAGGCAAATGTAGCATTCTACTGTTAAGGCTGGGGGAGCTGGGATTCCTCAGTCTGGAAAGGAGAAGCCTGTGAGGTGACTTCATTGTGGCTTTCCAGTGACTGAAGGGAGCCATAGGAAAGATGGAGAGAGACTTTCCACATGGGCCTGGAAGGGACAGGACAAGGAGGAATGGCTTCAAACTGGAAGAAAGCAGGGTGAGATGGGATATTAGGAAGAAATTCTTTACTGTGAGGGTGGCAGGCCCTGGCACAGCGTGTGGCTGCCCTGGATCCCTGGCAGTGCCCAAGGCCAGGCTGGACACTGGGGCTGGAGCAGCCTGGGGCAGTGGGAGGTGTCCCTGCCATGGCAGGGGTGGCACTGGGTGATTTTTCAGGTCCCTTTCAACCCAAACCACTCCATGACTCCATGATTGTTCAAACAATGAGGGAAGATGAGGGAGAAGGGACTGACAACATCTCACAGGCAGTTGCAAGACCCCTGCCCATGTCAGTGAATTCCAACTGGGCTGGCATCACTGGAAGAGGGCAGTAACCCCTCAAATCACCAAGAAATGAATGGTTTGGCTGTGGCACCCAATAAATGATCCAGAATCATATTGGAATTTATACAAAAACTGGAAAAAAACTGGCATTACATTTTCCAAGTAGGAAGCTACAACTCCACCATCCATTTGAGATGCCACATCCTGCTCAGCCAAAATTCCCATCCAAGCCCTGAGACAGCTGAGGCTTAGATGAGCACAGAGAGGCTGAATTAGGATGGAAAATCACACCCTTCTTACCAGACAGAGGAGTGAGGACACAGGTCTGGCTGCATCTGCAAGTGGCTCTTATAAATCATCCCAGGCTCTAATCAAACCCTGAAGCTGCAAATCTGACACTCAGAGTGCTGCTGGGCTGCTGCACTGAGGTTTACAAACATCTTTTCAGTGCTGCTTTGGGCTGCCACAGCTGCTGTGGTTGTGTGATTTGGGCTTGGTTTGCTCATCTTCCAAGGGCAAGTCTCCCCTGAATTAGTGGTGCTGGAAAAACACAGGATTTATCCAGCACCTGCTCTGAGGCCGTGATGAAAATAATGAGGGACAGGCATTGTTTGAACGTGTGAACTCCTTACAGGCACCAGAAATATTTTGAAATGGTATTTCTGCAACCTGTCCAACAAATGCCCACATTCAGAGCATGACCATCTGCAAAGGGTGTGATAAAACATTCCTGGAATGGTTTCTCAATGGTCCTGACAGCCATGAAATTTCTTATCAAACTGGAGAGAACATACCTGTGGTACCCAAACTGTTAAATTATATTAGCTTTTCTGTCCACTGTTGCAAGCACAGAAAGAAAGAAGAAAAAATAATAAATCACCTGAAGAAGCTCTTCTTGGCAATGACTCCCACCAGTCTTTTCCCATCTGCAGCTCAGGCTGTGGCATCAGTGGACTGAGATCAATCAGCACACTGAGATCTGCCTTCAGGATCCCAGAACATCTATTCCTGAAATCAAATTTTTGAAAGCAGATCCAGCCTTCTGTGGCTGCCTGCTGAGCCACTGCTGAATGATTTCAGTTCAGTGCAAATTTTTATAAACACGGTGGCTTTTCTGTTTCTCCAGAATGTACCACTGATTCCAAAACAAAGCAGAATCTCTGCTGAAATGCAGATGCTGAAGGCAAAATGCAGAAAAGCAGAGGACATTTTTAAAAAACTGTATCTAGCCAAGCCTACTTCAAATAAGGCCAATTACTCAACTCATAAACCTACCCAAATTCACTATATTTCTGAGGGTTTTATTGTAAACTACCATACCATACAATTCGAATTCCAATCAAGATCATTAAAGCTACTCCCTTTAAGGTTTGCAAATTATTTGCTACACTTGCAAAATGTTCTTTTTGGTGTTTTAAAAAGCTTCTCTAGTCAGCCTGCTATAATTACAGGATGAGTAAGGATAAACATGTAGGAAGGCACCCCTCCTTGCAAATCAGCTGGAAGCCAGTTGTTATGATTTAAAAACATTTCCATGCTTCTGCTCTGGCAATGTTTAAGCATTTGCAAATATCCCAAAATGTAGGAAGGGAAGTGATAGCAGGAAGAGGGAACAGGGAATGAAAATTTCAGTCAAAGAACTGGTGAAAAGAAGTTGGGGGTTGGACTGAAGCATCTTCAAAAATCTCATCCTACCCAAACTATTCAATGGTTCCATGAAAATGGAATTACTGAACACTTAGGGCAGATTCTTGGAATTTCCTAAGGTGTCCCTGCCCCTGGCAGGGGGGTGGAATGAGATGATCTTTGTGGTTCCTTCCAATACAAAGCATTCTGTGATTCTATGAAATGAGCTCTGATGAAAACACCAGCAACAAGATCAGATAGTTCTTGTTTTCTTTGGAAGCTATGCTTTAGAAGTTTTTCTTTGACTTTTTTAATGTGGATTGGGATAAATTTTGATGTTGGTGAGAAAAATTAATTTAATAGTCCAAGCTAAGTTTGGAAAACAATAGCAAACAGTATCAAGCTATCTCTGCTTTATCTGTTTCTGCCCAGGCATTTGACAACACACATTTAAAAGGCATCTGTGCATGAATTATGAACTTCTTTTATATCAGCTAAAGAACTGGCCATAGTGATAACAGTAATAAAGGATAAAAATTACTGTGTGCCTGTTTCATTTAGAGCATGAATAATTTATTGTAACTTTTTTTAATTTAACCTGTTCTGCTGTGCATTACATTGAGATGAACAACATGAAAAATTAAGCACCAAATCAAGGGTCTTCTTCATGCCATAGTTTCAGTGCAACTGTTTTAAAAAGAACAGCAAAAAGATATTTGAAAAGTCATTAATGGAATTTCTTGTAATCTGTTATCTGTAATATTCAGTGCCAACAATGGCACATATGAAATCTGATTTCATGGAATAATAGAAACAAAGAATGGTTTGGTTTGGAAGGGGCCCTAAAGGTCTAATTCCAACCTCCCTGCCATGGAGAGGGACACCTCCACTAGACCAAGTTTCCCCACTTTATGATCATTTTTGCCATCCTGGGTGCCTCTGAAAAGGCATCTGCTCTTTGCACAGTCCATGCCCTTGTGTGCTCTCACAGACACCAGCTGCAGACTGGAGCTGGAACGGGGCATTTCCAAAGAGTTTGCATTTGTCAGAGGCACAGTGATAACTGCAGAAAGCATCTCAGTGACACCCCAAACCAGCACTGACATTTCAAGTTTGTGCTTGTCACCTAATGTTAAAGCACCACTACTTGTTTTGCCGCTTTATTTCAATTTTATAGCTTTTTTTTTTTTCCTAGAAAAAAGAAATGATAACGCACAAGCTGCTCTGCTGCGTGACCTTTCTCTTTAGAGTGGTCACTGAATCATCAAGCAGTGAATATCCCATACCCCCATCTTCCTCCTCAGGATGCCAGCACTTTTGAGAAGGTGAAAGGGAAGCATTAGAAAAGCTTGGCTCTGTCCTGTCATGTTGTCTTAGTGTGACATGAAATTCTGTGACATGTGACATTAAAAAAGGTCACTTTGACAACCTGACTACTGGAATGCCAGCATATTGCTCACCACTGCTGGTAAATGAATGGCAAATCATGCAAAATCTGCAACTAAAAATAAAAATACTTCCCTTTTCCCTGGTATTTTATAGTTTTATTTTGTGGAGTTTTAAAACTGTGGAGCTCCTCCCGCTTCCCTCCAGTTTTGTCATTTCTTCCTCATGGAATTTTCTTAGTTGCAATGAGGTTTGGTTTTGTTTATTTTTAGAGGATTTATATAATCTTTTGATGATTTACGTACTCCTTCTTACTACACTGCTCAGATAAATATGTAAAATTGCATTTTTATTACTATGTTTCAAATTCAAAAGAGAAAGAAAGACATAGATGTGAGAAAGGCCCAAATCTTTTCTTTGAAGAATTATCAGCATTTTCATTTATCAGGTGAAAACCATTCTGATCAGACAGAAGTTTTAGTCAATACCACAGAAGCCAAATATATATTATGTATATTATATATACATATATAGAGAGAGAATATAACTGACATTGTGACTTTGTCATGAATATTAATAGAAGATCATAAAACTCAAAAGATGTAGGTTCTGGCTCACAATAACAGCCCAGTTTTCATATCCCAAACACCTTACAGGTGTGCAGAGCCAATTATCAGACACAAGCAAAAATAAAGTGTTACGTGAAATTTTACATTCTCAAAAGTATCATTATTTATTTTTATATGTTTTTATTAAATATCTTAACTGAGTTCTCAGAGATGTAAACCAGGAAAACACTGATGCTCAGCCAGCATTCTAGGGAATGAATATATCAATTTCCCTGCACCCCTGTGTCCAGAAAGCAAACTGAGAAAAGGGTTTTTACTCAGATGTACTCCTGAAAGGGACATTTCAGAAAGAATTCAGCCAAATGGCAATGCAAGCCCCAAAAACGAAAAGACTCCCTGAATTCCAGAATCTATTCCTCACATTTATATTCAGCTCACTGCTCCAGCACATTTTTTAATCTGTTCCTTAGACTTTCACTGAGACAATTCATAATTGTTAACATAACTGCCTAAAGCCTTTTAGGTGTAAATCAGTAAGCAATGAAGTGAGGTGGAAAAGCAGCTTCCCTGCAACAGATGCGTGCTTGAAAATGAGGTGATAATAGGTAAAAAGGTATTAGGAAGACTAATGACATACAATAACAAGCCTGTCTAATTGTGAAGATTTAATTAAAGCAGAGCTGCTGTGATGCTGATGCAGTTTTTAAGAGACTGGATTTCTGTGTCAGACCAAGATGCTGTTTCAGAACAATATAATCTAGACCTTTACAAAGCCTTTAGAAAAAGGTCTAGATCCCAGCATGTCATAAAAATGTTTTAATCTATGTGTTTAGCTCGGGTTGGAGTGGAGTTGAGAAAAAAAAAGGTATTTCTGAGGTGCTTCAGCAGCACATTATTTGTTAAATCCTTGCCATTCTGCAATGCATTTATTGTCTGAAAATTTTGTAAACAAGATCGCACAAACGATGAAAAAGCTGGATGAGTGACAAGCTGCAAAACACAAAACAACATCTTATTATAAGGTTAGGTGGCTTGTGACAACTCCAAAGGTGCTCTCAGCTCTTTCTCACTGAATTATATTTGCAGCTGTAGCTAGCACCATATGCTATTTGGCATTAGCCAGGATGTGTTAGACACCAGAACCAGATTTCTGAGAGAGGAGTGGGGAGAGCAGATTTCTCCTGAGGCTCCTTGAACCTAAAAACTCCTTTCAATAATTCCTAATAATTTAGAGCAGGGCCCACGGTGAAGGGACAGGAGAGTCAGTGCTGTGAAGAGCAGCTGATGGAGCTGGAAGGGGCTCAGCCTGGAGAAAAGGAGGCTCAGGGGGACCTTGTGGCTCTGCACAACTCCCTGCCGGGAGGGGCAGGGAGGGGGGTCGGGCTCTGCTCCAGGAACAGGGACAGGAGGAGAGGGAACGGCCTCAGGCTGGGCAGGGCAGGCTCAGGGTGACAGCAGCAGGAATTTCCCCATGGAAAGGGAGCTCAGGGGTTGGAGCTGCCCAGGGAGGTTTGCAGTGCCCATCCCTGCAGGTGGCACCTGGAGGTGGCACTCGGGGTGACAAGGTGGGGATGGGGCACAGGTTGGGCTCCATGGGCTGGGAGGGCTTTTCCAACCTTAATGATTCTGTGATTCTATTCTATGATAACATCTTAGGAAACCCTGGTTTAGAAATGGAGGTAAGTTGTAAAATTCCTCCTTATTCCTCCTTTTAGCCCGAGTCCCTTTGTCCAGTCTTTCCTGGGAGGTCTCATATATAAGACATGGGATTGGAAGGAGAGACAAATGGCTGACCTCAGTCCCCAGAAGTTTTTGCTCGAAATCTGTTAGCCAAGTCATACAGAACATTTTTTCTTGTGTCTGCTGTCACCTTGGTATATCTGTCCTTTCTGTCTGCTCCAGGGATTGTGCTTTCTCCTTTTTATCTCCTTTTTCCTTGGTTTCCTCCTCATGCTGAGCTTAGTAACTGCTGTGCTCAGGGAACTCAGCCAGCATCTCTCTTTGGGAAGTGTTAAAACATGCAAGATCCACTTCCTGGGACTCAGAAGTCCTAACATGACCCTTTCCCTTCCCTCCACCAATTTCCTTATTCACAGGGAGTCAATTTTTGCACCCTATTCCAAGCCCATCAATACCATTGTGCCATGGGGGATTTTTCTTGCCAATCAAATCTCTCCCTAAGATTGTTCTGAAAAAAGGAGTAATGCAGAAACAACAGAGACAGGCAGCTCTGCACTCCTCCACAACAGGAGAGCCCAATACTCCAAAAATCTCACACCATCTGCACAGACTGGTGGTTGGAGAGCAAAGCACAGCACAACCCACCACATTTCCTCTGCTTAATACTCTTATAAATTATATGTTCATATTGACATATGGACTACCAGCAAAAAATACAGAAAGGAGGCAGAATGATGGGGAACAACAGGTTGTGCTCACAATCCTGCTATTCCCTTTGTAAGGCAAGGACACCTTCTATGCCTTGTTCTGCAGTATTTCCTTGAATGGCTCAGAAACTTGAAGGACAAAATAGGACAAAAATGCCTCTGAGGGACTGGGTAATGTATCCTAAATGCAATTACTCTAGAGATTATATAAATTCTATCATTGTCTAATTCAAATTAAGCAAAATACAAGTTGAAGGAAATCTCTTCCCTTGTCCCTCCACAAGACAACAACAGAAATTAACAGCAGATGGTTTGCAAATTATTAGTCATTTCAATAGTCATTCAAAGTCTATTTTAATCCTTTCACAGATGATTTTCATCGTTGTTCCTTCCACTCACAGTTATTTCTTTCCTAGCTATTTCAGCATTTCCCATTCCAGCAACAGCCAGAAGTGAACATAGAACTGTGGTCCTGACTTGTACAGAGGGTTTGGTTCAGACTGGTTGCTGAGAAAACAATATTTATAGCCAAAAGGGAAAAGAGACAAACACAACATTTTATTTAGGCCAGATAAGTAATTAAAAATTGTTTTTTCTATATTTACAGTTACAGGCTTAAGATAGCAGCCTACAGGTAATGGGATTCATGCCTCCTAACCAGTGATTTTTCCAGTGGTTCCTCCCCAACCAAACAGCTTTGATGCTTTCTGTTTGCTTTGTGTTTTGTATTAATTGATCCCTCACATTAGAAAGAACATCCCCCTAAGGTTTCCTCCATTTTCAGCTTGTCAAATGTTGTTCTGCTTTCATGCACTCTCTCCTCACTCCTTCAACACTTTACATCAGGCCTGTACATCCCAATTTATTCCAGCTCTGTGTAATGTTAAAACATCTTGTTTTCAGCATCAGTAATGATATCTCCAAGGAGAACATGATTTAAAGGCTGTTTTGTGCATGAAAAGATTGTGCAAATTAAGTTTCATGAGTCTCAGAAAAGCAGAATTAGTTTTCAACAGCTGAATTAAACAGAAATTACAAAAAAAAAGGAGTCCTTAATTGCTCATGTTTTACAAAAATCTTTGTCTTGCACTGCTTGGTATCTGTAAAACATGTTCACTCCAAAGTTGAATGAAATTTCAATGTATTCACACTCAAACTTTCTTTCTTTATCTCTGTTTTCTCCTTTCCAGCTCACTAGTTTTTCTGGAAATAGGTCTGAGATCTTTCAGAAATCAAAAATAATGGTTGAAAATACGGGAAGTCATCAAAACTCCTGGCAAACTATGAATCCAGAAAGGGCTGGCAGATTCACAACTTATTTGATGTCCAAGGGCATCAAACTCCAGGACATCTCTAATGGGAAGCAAATTTTTTTACTCCCCTAAGATCTGAGGAGGAAAGTCAGGCAGGATTTGATTAACCCAAAGGAGAGCAGGGAACTCCTGGAAAACTTTTGGGTTTACCTCTGTTGTATTGGCAAAAGGAAGATGTCTTTTTTAAAGAAGCATTACTCCTTACAGGTAAAACCACAACAGAATTTAAAATTTCAAAGAGAATTCACAATGAAAGTAAAATCCTTTCTGTTTCAGAAGACTGAAGAAAAATATTCCTGTCACTTTACTTCCCTCTCCAAATGTGAATGACCCTGTTTCCAGGAAAAGAAAGGACAAAATCACCTCTGTACAGTGTGCAACACCCTCACCTCAGGAGCTATTAAAAAAGCAGAACAGCTCTATGGGATAGATACCAACCACAAAATGAAATGATGAAACAACTTAGACAGCTCTTCTGTGTCAATATAGACATCCTGTCCATCTCAGACAACCCTTCCACATGGAAAATGGAAAGACAGAGGTAGATGGAAATAAATCTGGATATGGAGAAAAATCTGAGATGCAAAATAAGTTAGGAGAGAAATTGCAGACTTGCAGCTGTATCTTTTTTGTTACTGGAGTTTGGTTGGTTGGTTTGGTTTGGATTTTTGTTGTTGTTACTGTGTGAAACAAACTACTTGGTTTTATCAAAGTGTAATTTTCCCAGCAAAACTTTTACCAAATTTGCCCAAACACATCGTTACTAAATTTGCACCACTACATTCTTCATCTGTAAAACAAGTGACACACACAGGATGTGCTGTGACTGACAATAACTTCTATTTGCAGGGGAGAATTAGGGGCTCATTGATATAAATGACTAAACTCAAAATAAATTTAGAAGGATGAGTCTTTGCCCAAAGTTTTACTGTTTCTCAGTTTCAGCTGTAATTAAGCTAATTCAGGAAGAAATTCTTTATGGAAAGGTTTGTCAGGAAGGTGGAGTCCCCACTCCACTGGATGTCAGTCAAAGATGACCTTTGAGGTGTTTTCCAACCTGAATGATTCTGTGACTCCATAATGCCTTGATCCTACAAATTTCTGTGTGGATGAGTGACTGCACTTGCTGAGAGATCTCTCACAGACAAATAAAAATCCCATTTGTAGGGTTTGAAACCAGTAGGCAAAATGCACCTTGGGGCAACCCTACCATGGTAGGAAACCATCCTACAGCTTGAATTACTCGTGAGCTCTGCAGTCTTGGAGCCCTGTCTGATGTTTGACCTGAGAGAGGGCTCTGATCCAAAGGGCAGCCCTGGTGTGAAAACAAAATTCTTGTGTGCAGAAAATGCAGCAGAGGAGAGAAATCTTTGCATGCTTTCACAGCTCTCAGTTATGGCTCTGGGACAGAGTCAGTTGGGATCTTTGCCAAGTGACCAACCAAAGGCAAAATTCAAGTTTAGACCCCTGTGAAACTCATGGATGGCCCATGCCATAGCAAACTCTGGGTACTTTTTAATTTGGCCACATTAGACATAACTCATTAAATCATTGCTGCCTACAGAAAAATGGCCTTCTATTTCTGTTGATGTCACTACATTGGGTTTGTTTTCCTTCTTCCAGCCCAATGGTGAATCATCTCTTTTTATTCACAAGACTATGGTAACATTTATTGCTGTCACAGTTTATCAATAAATGAAATTTTAGACCAGCGTTGATCTGTTATTAATTTCTGCACATTCTTAAATCAGAATAAAGACTCCAGCATAAAAACCACACTATTTATAAGGATATAAGATGCATTAAAGTTTTAAACAAATTACAAAATCGTGTAATTTTCTTTCATATTATTTTTTGCACTGGTGATTACACTGTGGTTACTGAATAAAATCCAGTATTGAAAAGAAAATAATATTGCAAAGTATAAAATGCTCTTAGAATTGAAGAAATTCAAACTCTAGCTTTAAGAGGAGAAATTTTTCCTTTGCCTTGCCTTCCACTGGAGCATCTCCTGCTTCTCCTCATGTATCCAGACAGCTGTGTTCCAGCTGTGACCTCACCAGCACCAGCTGTAGTAACTTCCCTCCCTCAGCTGACCATGATCCTCCTAACATAATTCAAAATTTATTTTTCTTTATTCACAGTAGAAGTTCAGTTTGGAGTTCAAGTTCCTTTGTTAGGAAAGAATGCATTTTTTTGTGTCCACTTCAGTAAATGCTCTATGGTTAAAAAAAGGTCATACAGTAAAAAACCTTTTTCATATTTTCTTTTATTAACTTAGTATGCTTTTTTTCCCTTTTTTTTTCCCCATTATTAGAGTTGATTTAGAAAGATAATTATTGGTAAGGGTGGTTTCCCTGTGCAGCATAAGTCTGACTTAACACACTCTGTGCAAACACCAAACAAAATATGGTGTTCATACCAGAATTTAATTGAACTTCAGGATTCTGTTTCACAAAACCATGCTGGTCACTGTCAATCACCTTTTTCTGACTTTTCATGCCCAGATTCACTGATTTTCTGTAATATAACGGCCTTAAATCCTGTAACAGCTTTAACATAAGGTCTTTCCTTTTGGACACAGAGTTTATAGCATCAGTTCATTGGTCATTTGTACCACTTAGGAGTCTGTTTGCTTCAGTAAAATTACTCCTCATTTAAGAAAAAAAATAATAGCAGAGTAGTGCATCAGTGGACCAGGTTTTCCAAGCAGGTTATGAAATCTCAACATTCAATTATCAGCCATTTGCAGATTTATTCCTTTGGAAAAGTGTCCTTAGGGTTCTTTGTTGTAAGCACAATAAAAATAATTTCTGTTTTCTTATAAGTCTGTACAATTCCCTTTTATGGCATAGAAAATTTTAGTGTTCAAGATGCATTTTGCAGAAAACTAATTTGCAATTATAATTTATCCCCATATTGCCATCCAAGATTGCACTTAGGAAGACAAATAGAACAGAATGAACTATAAATTTTCCTCCTCATTATGAATGATCAGGATCCTGCAAAGGCATTATGCCTGATATAAATATGTTAAATATGGTCTTTCACTAGTGAATTTAAGCAAGTTTGGTTTTATAAAAAGTGAGCTGAAAATATTTTTGTGATCATGGAAGATCTCAAATTTTCCTGTGAGGGAGAAAATGGCCAAGATGGAAAAAATTATGGGAGTAACAACACTTCTGGAGAGGTATTGCTGACCACCTGCTGTACTGAGTGGATGAGAAACAAGCTGTAAAAAAGCCAACATATTTCACACTTGTTTCTCTTTGGGCCTTTTTTCTTCTTTTTATTTGCCCAAATGAACTGAAATAAAACATGCTACAAGAGCATTTACACTAACAAAAAATAATTATGGCCTCTGAAACATTTTTAAATTGAAGTAATTGCTTTTTATGACCTGCTGCTGTGATTCTACTCATGTTTTGCTCATTTTTTATCCTCAAAATATTTTGTTATTCCATGTTGGGGTTTCAGTTCAACAGACATCAAAAACTTTAAACATTTTATTTTATAAATAATGAGTTTATCTCACCATTGTTACTGGATTGAGAATAAAGACATGTTGCTCAATCACATTTTTTTGTGAAAATTGATGCTGAGTGATTCTTATGCCCCTCCTTTACAAAAGGATATTCTGGCAATGTTCTTTCCAAGGACAACTCTCTGAGGTTCATGTACATTAATTTAACAAGCACTTCCCTTTGCACAGATACCCTACAAATATTTTCAGACACAGATTTTAAAAGCTTTTCTTTATAAGGGCTTTAAAGATAAATTAGGGTAAGATATTCATGAGGGACTGGAGGGACAGGGTGGGGGGGAATGGATCACATTGACAAAAAGCAGGATTAAATTGGATATTAGGAAGAATTTCTTTACTGTGAGGGTGGTGAGGCCCTGGCACAAGTTGCCCAGAAAAGCTGACACTGCCCCAAATGTAGAAGTGCTCAAGCCCAAGCAAGGTGGTTCTTGGAGCAACCTGGGATAGTGGAAGGTGTCCCTGCCCATGGCAGGGGGTGGGATAGGAGGAAGTTCCATCCCAAACCATTCTGTGATTCTATGATTTTGTATTCTGCCTAAACAAACTGGGATTTCTTTTGCTTGTTGTAAGTTAAAGGACCAACAACCCCTTCTGTAAAATTAGTCCTTCTGTACAATGACAGCTTCTATACAATGACCCCTTCCATACACTCACAGCAGAGTTTTGTCCCTGCCAAATTAATTTTACTTTTCAATCTCTTCCCAATATTCCACCTCAAGATAGAACTCTTGCACCAGTCCAACTCTACTTTGACTGAAACTTATGCATGAGAAATTTGTTTCTTACATAAATGTAGCTGGGTTTTCACCATTAAGAACAAATTTAGGAAACAAAAGTAATTAAAATAATCCAAAAGGCTGCATAAATTTATGCTACATAGGGTGCTAGGACATTTTAGGACCCACATATAACTGTAGATGCTTCAAGTGGCACAGGGGAGTGCCATGACCAGTAAGTTGCCACATGCATTTTTTCCTCTCCCCCTGCCTTAGATATTATTACTTTGGCCAAAAAAAAGCCTATTTTCTCCTTAGTTTTTACTATATCCAGTACAGCTGCATTGTAGTTTTTTGAGGGGAAAAAAGGATCAGGTCAAACTTATTTTTGTGAATTCTAAGAATATAAGAAAGCAAAACATTAGTATTTGTAAGAGGACAGCTCCCAGGCACTGCAGGAGCCATGCAGGGCACTGTTACCATCCACATTGTGTAAATACACACTCAGCCTGTCACAGAACCTTATCCAGAGCCTCTAAATGGACAATATAAATGGACAAGACAGAGGGAAATGGAGAGAAAACAGAATTACCCAGAAGATGACCTGCCCAAGGTCACACCACAGCTGCCTGGAGTCACTGTGAGGACACAACACAGCCACAGGGGAGCTCTACTCAAAGCTCTCATTTTTCTAAACCTTGAGTTACAACTCTGTCCATGGGACCACACTGCTGCATTTTAAATTCACTGGAAGTAGCAACAGGTTTAGTCATTGGAAGAGAAGATAGGAGATTTCTTGCAATTTCAGTATTATTATTCCAGTCTGACAAGTTACTGAAAAAACAGGAGGTGTTAAAATGCTACAGAGCAGTATTAACTTTCTCAGAACTCATGTTCAAAAATTGATTTATTTCAAGCAATAAGGGGCTCCTAGAGTGTTGCCAACATTAAAACAGTCTCATGAGTGGCCTTCCTTTATTCCTTATTGCACCTTCACTCACAATTCCTCTGAGCAAAGGCTCAGAAGATTGGAAAGGGTAGGAATAAAGGAAAACCAGTGGAAATCTTTCTGTCTCCAAACACCTAATGGTCAAAAGAGTGAATAAGGGTAAAACTTCTAAATATGCTGCAAGAAAGCTGATAGCAATTGCAACTTGAGAGCAAGCTGCAAGGTTGTGTAAAAGTGATTATTTTTATATTTTTATAATCATCACAGAAGACATTCAGAGCCCTGAACTAACATGTTTTGATGGAAAATAATTGCTAGCAAAAATACTTTTACAAATAATATACTTTTACACAATAATATGATATCAAATTGAGGTCAATTAAACAGAACAACTGGAAATTCTTTACTATGACAATAAAAAGTTACTTCAAAATAATTGCTTTCAATATATTCTGCTACTTATCTAAAGAAGAAGATGGAAGTGTGGATTATGAAATGCAATTTGTTCCCTCAAGTCTATAAAAGCAAGAGGAAACAACATTGTGAGCCATGTGATTTTAGATAACACCACACAATAAAAACACATGGGAAGCATTAATAGATTGAGAAAAGGGGAAAGAATTGCATCTTCTGTCTAGAAAAGTTACTGCAAACATAAAGATTCACTCCTAAAACAGCAACAACAGCATTAAAATAGGTTTTTCTGTTACAGATCAACAGGATGAGCAGAGGAGGAAAGCTCTTTGTTCTGTGGAAAGTTGCAGATATGGTTCATGTATCTGTGCTGGTTTAAGATGAAAAATCCAATCTCTTAATTAGAGAAATGTCCTGCTGATAGAATTAATTTCTAATAAATGTGGCCCATGCTTTGGAATACCCAGATCATAAATATTATCCCTTCTGTTTCTTAACAAGCTTCAAACATGCCATCATTCTCTCTGACTGCAAATATATCATGTTTCTCTTCTGATTTATACAATGGGAAATGAAACTTCACATAAGAACCAAAGGAATATATATCTATAGGGAATTTATGGCCATTACTATTTCTCCAGGTTACAGAAACTGCAGTTTAAGCCAGCTCCTGGACAGAGTGCATTATAATGCAAATATATCCTTTCCAATAAAAAGGATTTATCTTCTTTTCCACACCAACCTTCCTCACCTTCCTCTTTTCTCAGGAAAAATGACTGTTCAGACTGTTGTGGGCAATTTAAGCTTGTGTGTCCATGTTTTCATCCAGCTGGAGATGAACTGGGTACAGTTTGGGGGATATCTACCCATGGTAAGTGTAAAATCCTAGAAACAAGAGGTTTTGACAGGGACTTTGGGTGCAGATCTCTTTAGTGTGTTATCCAGGAAACCAGACTTTAAAGATGAAGCTTAAAAGGAATGTTTTATAAAAAACCCTCTCTCTGCATCTGTTAAAAGGCACAGTGCCCAAGCCTAGGCTAAAGTGAAGTACAGAGCTTCTCAACAGCTTAAGAACTTACAGTATCAGATAAGTTAGTCCATCTGGAGATCCATAAATACTAGAAATTGCCAAACTATTGCTCCTAATTCGTATTTCTTTAGATGTAGAGGTTTGTCACCTGTCAGTGTAAAAATCAAGGTGCTTCTAACAACAAACATGACTCTGAGTATCTCAAAATCTTTAATTAGAGCCACACTGAAAAAAAAATTGTGTATGGCATAATATCCTCTATTATTTGTTTTATTCTGTTACATTAAGTGTTCACTTCAAGGTTATGATATTGTTCCAAACATAGAGCAATGCCAAATAAAAATATGAGATGGTGTCAAAAAATTGGCTATGCTGGTATTTCCATCCTCTCAGCAGTGAATAATTAGTGCAGCACATCTCTATTAAGACAGGGCTCTAAGCATCTCTTATAAGGAAACACTGATTTTGCTTCTTAATCCTATGACCAGATGCAAAAGTCAGATCTTGCAAACAGAAATTAGATCACCTGTTATCTCTTTATCCTTTTTCAACCACAGCCTAATGACTTGTTTGCATTGTTCCCTACTGCTGGGCACCGCCTTGATTATTTCAATGATTTCTCCACAACAATCAACACTTGTTTCCTCATCAGTGTGCTGGATGATTGGTATCCTTTTCCCAGACTAATTATTTTACATATTTTTATACCACACTCTTAACCATCTGTTGACCCAATTACCTAAATGATCCAAATCCTCCTCAGTCTGGTTGCAGTTTCTCATTATTCCTTTTAAATTCCATTTCAGCATCATCCATAAGCCATGAGGGCTTTTCCCCCATTCTTTCTCTATATCAATAGATCTTAAGATTGTAATCTAGGGGGGTCAGATTCCATTTGAGAATATTCCAAATCTGATTCAGGGGACATTTATTTCCTAAAATGATATAAAAGGTGATACTAACCAGGATGGAGAGGGACACAAGAGGATGTAGTGGCAGGAAAAGGGAAAATGGCTTCAAACTGAAAGAGGGTAAGGTTAGATTAAATATTACAAAAAAATTCTTTCCTATGAGGGTGGTGAGATCCTGGCACAGATTTCCCAGAGAAATTGTGGATGTCTCATCCCTGGAAGTGTCCAAGGCCAGGCTGGATGGATTTTGGAGCAACCTGGGGTAGTGGAAGTTGTCCCTTCCCATGGCAGGGGTGGAATGAAATTATTTTTATGGTCCCTTCCAGCCCAAACTTCTCTGTTGTTCCATATATGAAACTCCTGGCTCACTTTCAAGTTTAGGTCCAAATGCTAATTTGTCTGCTCAGGTTATTCCAAATTTCTAAGGATTTCAGAGATATTTCAGAAGTATGGAGCTATCACTGCACACATAAATCATTTGATTCTCAGGTTTGCTGGATTTGTCTAACACCAAGAAACCACTAACCAACAAAAAGGAGGCCAACACACCACTGGCTGCTCATGTCCTCAGATGCTCCTGAAAATTTGAGTTGTTTTTCTGACATTCTGCAAGGATTAAACATTGCATTTTCTATGAATGAAAGTGGGTTTCTGAATTATATCTCACATTTCATATGAGAATGGCTGTGATCCCAACTCAAGATGCTACAGGAAGCTTCAGTAAGCAGCAGTGGCTTTGAATTTTACAGGAGAAGATACCCATACAGTTTGTTTCTGAGAGGGAGGGGGATGGAGGAGGGTTTCTAAGAGATGGTAAAAAGCCTTTTCTCACTGTGATTTTTAAATAAGTGGGAGAAATCAGAAGGGAATGGAAGATGCACAGAGAGAGTTAAAATGCTGGAGGGTTTTTAGGGCAAGGGATTTGCAGTTTGCTCTAATTGCCTGCTTATTCCTTCATTATGGTTGAAGGGTTCTGGTAATTCACCATTATTAAATATTCAAGGTCTGGTCTGGAGGAAGCATTCTTCAGGGATTGCTCTCATCACTCCAGTGCCAGCTAAAATGCTGCTTTGTGCCTGCCCATGTGTGCAAATAAAGCTCTGCTTTTCCTGTCTTATTGACTCCCTTTACTAAGAAAGACTCCAAGCATTGTGGTAATGTGAGATTATTTGGGAAATTTAGTGCTTGTGCATCTTTCATGGAACTTTCCTCACATTAGCAAGAACAGTGTGTTGGCTTTTTGGGAGAAAAGAGCAAAAATGTTCCTTCCCCTGAGTAGACCCTTCATATGTCCACACTCCCTCCACTCCCACCATGCTTTTACTCTCTCCTACCTTCATCTTCCTCACCTACAGACCTCATAGCATGAAAAGTCCTTTCTGTTATTTCCTTGTCAATATACCGGTGAACCAGTATAAGAACACAATCATAAATTATACAGCAGTGTCAAGTCCCTTGAAGAGCAGAATGTCAGTGCTGCTGTGGAAATATTGCATTACTGGAAGGGCTCCATCACTATCAGGACCCTGCCATAACAGGGAGCATTTACAGGGATCAAGCATCCTTTCTCCAAGTCTTCAAAACAAAGAGGCACAAAATACCTCCTCCTACTGGGCAGGGGCAAACAAAACTACAAAAAATCTGAGAAGAGTGCTTGGCTACTGCAGAGTTTTGGTAATGTTCTCATTGAGGTCTGCAATGGGAGTGAAAGTCACAGAGTCATGGAGTGGTTTGGGTTGGAAGGGGTCTGAAAATCATCCAATTCCACCCCCTGCCGTGGGCAGGGACACCTCCCACTATCCCAGTGTCCTGAGGTGACTTTAGGATGTATTGTATCCCCATTTGTCTGTGTAGCCCAGAAATAAGTTCTGCACCTTTAAAACCAGATCCAAGAGAAAAAGAATTCTGGGGAGTGGTTTCCTCCCAGATTTGCCCTAAACCAGGACATCCAGGCTGCTCCAAGCCACATCCAACCTGTCCTTGGACACTTACAGGGATGTGCCAGGGCCTCACCACCCTTTGAGTAAACAATTTCTTATTAACACTTAATCTAAACTCTCCTTCAGTTTGAAGACATTCCCCTTCTCCTGTCGCTCCAGTTACTGATGCAGAGCCCTGTTCCATTTTAGGTGAGCAGCAAAAAGGATAATGCAACATAGTTCCTGGTGTAATGGAGAAGCAAAATAGAGAGAGCTTTATTTAAAGAAACACTACATTTTATATAGGGTGGTACGTGAAAAACAAAATAGAAAAGACCCATTGGTTCAAAAAGGCAACACCTCTTTGAAAACATGCTTTCTGCAAAACATCACAAGACACTCACACGGCTCTCAAGCACCCTGCAGGTGCATAATCATTGCTGTAATTTCTTATCCTTGTGAAGGCTGGAATCCCCAGGCTTCAAGGCTTCTTTTTCCCTGGTTCCCAGCAGCACCCAACAACAGAGCCCCTCTCTGACTTCCCTGCAGTCCCATCAGACACTGGAAGGTGCCCTGAGGTGTCCACAGAACCTCAAGAAGCACAACTTTCTCATCCTGTCTCCAAAGGGGAGGTGTTGCAGTCCCTTATCAACCTCATGGCCTCCTCAGGGCTCTCTCCAGCAGCTCCACATCCTCCCTGTGCCCAGGGCTGGGCAGGTGGGCTCTCACCTGGG
This sequence comes from Luscinia megarhynchos, assembly GCA_034336665.1. NCBI lineage: Eukaryota > Metazoa > Chordata > Aves > Passeriformes > Muscicapidae > Luscinia > Luscinia megarhynchos. The sequence continues at coordinate 4,123,719 of JAPFBE010000003.1, forward strand.
CAGGGCACAGGGGCAGAATTCCCCCTGATCTGCTTCCCACCCTGCTGTGGATGCAGGAGCCCTCCCAACAGCACAGGAATTTTGTCACCAGCAAGAACCTTCTAAGAAGGCTGAAAGCTCCCCCTGGAACTGCCTTGACATAATGTTGTCTTCAATGTCCAGCTCTGTAAATAAGTTTTCACTTCAGCAGCTTCTAGTGAGCACATAACATAATTTCAAATCCAAATATTGTCCATTGTTAGGAAAAAAAAATACACAGAAATGGAATATCCATTCTCAGATTTTTTAATGTATGATTCCTTACCCAACTTGTCATGAATTGTGCTGGATTTTGTCCTGTGTAACCTTGGAGAGCCAAAGCAGCCATGGATAGGCAATGTTCAATGTCCTGGATTATGCTGAGATTTTTTAAATCAAAAACTACATGTAATTTATCTTTTGCCTGAAGCCAATTTTTGCTTCAATTTAAATTTTGATAACCTAAAATAAAATCTGAAGAAAACAAAGGAGCAGAACCTAGCACTGACCATGCAGAAGCAAACAACACTTAACAACCTGATGATTGATTTCAAACTGTGAAATAATTTATAATTCTGAGCATTACAGGTTTATATCTTTGAAAATTTTAGAAGCAAATTTCCTGTGTCATTATTACAACTCTACCAGTTTGACACAACTTTGTTTTGGAATTCCTGATAGAAATGGGAAAACTTAGATTTGCACTCTCATCCTAATAAAATAAGTAAGATTTTCTTCTTCCTAGAACTACTGAATAAGAAAATTCTGAATACATCTAAGCAAGGATTTTCTGAAAATGCTGTTTGCCAAAGACAAGACAATCTAGTCAAACTCAACCTAGCTGCAAATTTGATTGAAATTCACCAAAGATTTTCTCGTAAATGAGAAAGAGTGTTTGTTGAAACCTGATTTTCACAAAACTGTGGTTTAGTGGTTTGAACACTTCAAAACACAGATGATCAATTTATTTTCTACCTAAATAAGCTCTAAATACAAATCTTACCCTCCTTGGCAAGTGTCCTGACTACAGCCTGGTAAGCATATTTGGATTTTTTTTCTCTGCTTTGCATAACTGATTGAATGAAGCTGATAATTCTTTCACATCTGCAATAAGCCTCCTGTCCATTGCTGCTGGGTTTTTTGTGAGGTATTTTTTTTAAGGTGGCTCTGACTCCACATTCATCTTAAAATATTAAAGTAGCAACTGAAGCGGAGAGGGGGAGAGAGATGGTGTTATTGTGATTTCAAAAATAATTTAAGAGGATTCAATGGTTCCTCTCAAATGTATCTGTATTACTGAACATTTCCTTATTTACATAAAATGAAAATGTCAACAGGAGAGACAAAAAATGTCCTTTATATTCTATGAACGTAAATAACCTATACCTGTGATTATGGGTATCCTGCTGAACAGGTAAAAAATATGGAATTAGTTCCTTTCTGACAGGGAAACACCTGGACCCACGTCTCCTACAAGTTTTATATCTCATCCACTGCATAAAGAAGCTCCTTTACTCAGCAATTTTGAAAAAAAAAATTAAAATAATCATAAAAGCCAGGCTTTTCATTAAAAATAAATAAATAAATAAATAAATAAATAAATAAATAAATTTATAAATATTTTTAATATATATAATAGAGGCAGCCAGACTGTATCAGTTCATCCAGTCTCTGATGGTGAATGGTGGTGGATGGCCCAATAAAAACTAAGAATAGGGCAGGCACATACTGATATTTCAGAATACTTCCCCATTTTCTAGCAGTCTGTAGATTAGGGCCCTCCTGAGCTTCTGATGGCATCTCTGCACTGAACATTCCCCAGTGGGCTGTTTCCTGCCATGAATTTGTCCAAGCACTTTCCCAACCCATGTAAATTTGTAGTGTCTGTGACATTCTGTGCAATAAGGCTCTCAGCTTAATTATGCAAGGTGTGAGGACGTGCATCCCATTGCTCATTCCAGTCTTCCACCAGATAATGCAATCTGATAACTCGTTGTTTTGGGGGGGGAAGGAGGGAGGAGAGAGAAAGAGAATATTAATTTGTTACCACATTTTCCCAGGCACCTGGGATTTTGTCATCTCCTGTCTACATTACATAATAATTAAGTTTTGCACTATAGGATTATTCTGCACTCTCAGATCCATAAGAACCAACTGTGTCAGGTTTCTCTGAATCTATCCTGAGCTTCTGTCACCTCACCCTTCACACCCTTCACACTCGTGCTGCTGACTTCCCAAAGAACTCTCTTAAACCTGAGGCCTGCCCCTTAGACAGAATTCTGCAGAATTCTTCCTCCTCAACAGTTTTGAGTTTCTCTTGATGCCTTTTGGCACTTCTTATGTCATTTTGTTGTTGTTTTTTTTATACTGATATTCCAGTGCTTTTGAGTATCTGGTTTCAAACATTCCTTTTGCCTGTTTGTTCCACAGACCTCATTTTTGGCAACTGATCATTTGTGGTTTTTTAGGTACAGCCTTATCTTCTCTTAGCAGCCCTTTCACACATTCCTAATATATTGTCCCTCTGTACACTCTGGCAGAAGTTTAATTTCTGTTGTGTCTGTAAATAAATGCATTCTTTCCTCGATGCCTTTTCAAGCTGTTTCTAAGAATCTCTGTGGTCTGACATGTTGTGTTTCCACAATAAAAACTACCAGAAGTTGAGTTATTCCCTCTTTGCTGGTTTTGGACATAACATTAAGTTTCTGAAGGATGATTTCTTTCTTTTTTCTATCCTTCTTTGACCACAGCAGCATTTGATAGATGATAGCTTCTTAACAGATGACACTGTCCCCAGTACATGATCTTTCAGCTGCAGCCGTGATGCCTGCAAAGATTTTGTGCTTTCAGATTTTGTTTCCTTTTTAAAAATGCTTCTCCATTTTTCTTGGGAGTTCCCTTTTTGCTATCAAGTGTATTTGAGGTGATCACTGGGTTTTCTCACTCCTGCCCTGCTCTTCTCAGCACTGGTGAGGCCACACCTCAAATCCTGTTCCCAGTTTTGGGGCCTTCATTTCTAAAAGGACATTGAGGGGCTGGAGCAGGTCCAGAGAAAGGAATGGAGCTGGGGAAGGGTTTGGAATATGTGAGTTAGGAATGGCTGATGAGGGAGCTGGAAAGGGGCTCAGCCTGGAGAAAAGGAGGCTCAGGGGGACCTTGTGGCTCTGCACAACTCCCTGACAGGAGGGGCAGGGAAAGGAGCAGAGGAAATGGCCTCAAATGGCACCAGGGCAGGCTCAGGGTGGAGATTGGCACAGAAAATGTCCCTGGCAGAGTGGTCAGGGCTGGGATGAGCTGCCCAGGGAGGTTTGCAGTCACTGTCTGGGGGATGCTCAGCACAGGCTGGATGTGGCCCTTGGGGACAGGGCTTGGGGGTGATGCTGGTGGCACTGGGGTGGCACTGGGGGATCCTGAGGGGCTCTGCCCACCTCCATGACCCTAAATTCTGTAAGAGGTGGAAGGGCCCCTCGATGCCCACAGGGATCAGGGCAAGGCTGGCACTGCCCCTCCCTGGCTTTCCTCCAGGAATTTGTTGTCTCTCTGCACCAGTGAAACCTCAATATCCCCATCCAGGTCTGAGATCCCAACCTGCCTGCTTCACACATTTTAGGGGTGATAATTAACACCAAGTTTCTCTCACACCCATACCAACATGACCTATTTTATAACACCTCCAATCAAAAGCTTTGGGAAAGGCAGTGCCTCACTTTCCTCACCCTGCTACTCCAGCAGATAATTTTCTCGAGTTTCATTTCCAGTGGGGATTTTTTTCCTCTTCCATTTTTAAGTTTGCAGCCAGACCAAGAGACAGCTATTTTCCCCAGCTCAAATTTCAGCAGGTCTCAAGGAAGAAACTAAAATTTTTTCTTCCTTCAGTGTTTCTCCACTTGATCATTATTTATCACTGTAAGTTAGATTTGGGTATATTTGCATATATGTGCATCGAACAGAAAATGTAAATTTGAACTTAATTACACTGAAATATGAGGTGAAATACAGTTATTATCTCAACTCTTACAGCATCAAGGAAACAAACATATTTCAATACTTGAGTTAAACTGTTTATCTATTGTAAACTGCATTAAATCATATGGTTTATACTATCCAGAAGGGCAAACTGGATAACAATTTATTCCTTCCACCTTTAATATCTCTGCAAGTACATAGTCCTCTCACATATCATAATATCTAATTGCTTTTTCTTATTCTTTTTCTTTCCTTTCTCTGTCTTTTTTGGCCCTGAAGGCTTACATCAGGACATCAATAACATGCTACATTAATTATTTTGACTTTGATCTACCTCTGTGTTATTGCAGACACAGCAGCCTTGGCTGGGACTACAACTTTGACAGGCAAATTCCAGTTTCTTTAGTCATCAACCATTCTGAATTACCAAAGGAAAACTATTAACAAATTTCTGACATGAAAGTGCTGCCTCTTACCACTGTCATGCAATAATTAGAATAAGCAAGCAGGCACGTGCTCATTTTCTCATTCAGCTGACACATCTTTAGTCTTACCCAGCAGAGCTGTGATACTTAGCATGTCACATACCTACAAAAAACCATGAAATTTAAAGTGGAAAACTTTTCCAAAGCAAAGTTCCAATTCTGTTTAAAAATCTGTGATGTTCTACACTTGCAGAAAGGGAATTTTGGAGGTTGCAGACACCTGAGAGGTGAAAACTGCAGGAAAAGGAACTTTCTTGAGACATTACAAGGCTTGAGACATCACAATTCAAATAAAAACAATGTCAGCAGAAGGACTTCCCCAGTGACTTTTACCCAGACACAGTGAAGTGCTTCTGTATTTGCCTACAGTTTACTCATGTAATGTCAAGGATATTAAAACAATAAGCTATTCTTCAGCCTAATTCAAGGACTTTCTCTCACTTTGGGTGACTATGTAAATTAGTGAAAGGAAAGGAAGGCAGGTTCTCATTTTTCATCATGTGCCTATGGCCTGTTTGTCTTTCACTGTCTCTTTCTAATCTCCTCATCTTCAATTTCCAAAAGTTGTCTCTCTCATCCAGCTACAACCTGAAAATATTTTCATGTTCCAGGACTTTTTCTCTGTCCTGCCCATGATGAACAATTAATGTCTGTATGCACAGGCATTCCCCAGTTACTGTCTGTAGTGATAAAGCTGATTTGGTGATAAACCTGGCTGCATATTTTTATGTTATCTGTCAACTCTAGGAAAGAGACCAGAGCTTTCCCATTCTTATTATTTTGAAAATACTCTTTTAGACTGATATTCATTGGTGATAAGTGCAGGTTTGAGTATATAACACCAGTGATTGAATCAGCATTCTTTCTGAAATGATCTTCTTTCCAAAAGAAGAAAAATCACATCTTTGAGCAACAAAAAAATTCATGCTGTACTGGCATTATGATTTTTTTTATATATTTAAAACTAGGTAGAGGGTTTGAGTAGAATCAGCAAGACAAATCCCTTAGAAACCATGGAAAATATTGAACTTCAATTAAAGCTGTGGAGATTTCTCCTCTTTAATTTTTAAAAGTTGCTTACTGCTGCGATACTTCGCAGAAATCCTTTGGGCCAAAAGGAGTGGTAGCTGTTTCCCCAAGCTGTTAATGAATTTCACACTAAATATTTTGTAATCTTTAGAAACAAGGGACTTAACCTGAATTGCTTTCCCATCATTTTTAGAAGATGGCAGTCTTCCCAACTGTAACATCTGCATTTTATTTTTACTGGTGCTCTAATTCACAGCACTAAAATCTGACTCTGATGGTGTTGTCCTGGTTGAGTTTCCCTCATTTCAAACCTGCTTGCATAGCCTGTGCTGGTGATCACCCAGCCCAATGCACAGATGGTGGGCAGAGAGGAACTTTCAGTTTCCAGGACTCCAATTAAACTCTTCCCCTGGGACTTCCACCCACCAAACAAGGTCACTTGGGGTCTGCCCAGTGACAGTGTCAAACAGTGCTTCTAACTACAGAAACCCAAAACCCTCTTAGTGCCATTTGCAGTTTCTCAGGGACCAATGAGGAAAAATATTTCAACACCACACTTTGCTGATTGTTAAGATATAAACATATATTTGAAATTAATGAGAATTAGCAATAATAAAAAACTTGGCCTTAATCTCATTCAAGCGCATGGAGACACACGATGATATACATTAGGAGGACTGGTGACAGGCTCTCAGGGTGAGTGGAAACAACCACACTCAGAGGACTTGTGCAGCAGCAGAGCACCTTTTCAGGCTGCTGGGGGAACATTCATTACCATGTACCACACTCGTGTTTCATTAATACATAACCAATGTGCAGAATTGCTCCGTTAATCTTGAAGATGAATTACTCCTGTCAGGGCTTTGTTACAGACTTATCTCCACCACCAACACTCGTGAGCTGAGACAATAACAGCATCACTCCACTTGCTCTGGAGTATGGGGAAAAAGAATATTCCAAGTAATTAAGAATACTCAATTTAGACAGTTGATCTTCTATTGCAAGAGCTGGTCCTGTAGGTTTCACTAATGACACACTGCAAGTGCCAAACACCAGTGCTAACCTGCACATTCTTAACCTGAAGGAAAAGCAATTAGTGATTCTGTGTGATTAAACCAGTTTCTTTAGCTTCTTGCTTTCAGCCAGAAACAAATGTATAAAAATACCACGAGAGATGAAAAGGTCAAAGGTCAAGGAAGATTCAGCTGTAATTAACTTCTGAGTGCATTGCTCTGCAGAGAACTTGGTTTAATGGCCATGTTCATATGCTTGGACTTGTTTTATTTTCAGTTCAACTCCTTGTCAGATCAGATTAATGTGCTCCTAAAATGATGCTTCTGCAAAACAGGGGAAAAAGGAAAGTCTTGCAGACTGCATTTGAGTTCTTGTGATTTTCCTGTCACAAGCTTGCACTTCTCTGCTTCAGTCTCCACCAGGGATGTGTCAAAGGCCAGGATGGGCTGGGCCAACACCAAAATGGGCTCAGTTCCACCACACAGGAAGGAAAACTCCCTTAGATCCATCCCCAGACTCTCTCTGCTGGCAATGCAGGGAACTGAAACCTTCAGGGAGTTCATTTCATAGTCCACAACTCCAGCCTTGCTTCACAGTGAGGAAAAGTTACCAAACTCTCACAGACTGACCTCTACCAACACAAATTTTAATTTGAGATATGTGTCCACACACAGTCCTGTTTACCAGGCACTTGGGAGACAGGTGGAATTGGGTCCAAGAAATACTGTTTTAGTAAGTCACAAATTACCAAGATATTTATTTTATAAAAGAAAGTGACCTTCTCACTTTTTCTGCAGTCAAAAAGGGAAGCAAAAGCAGATTCCAAAGAAAAAAATATTTCATTATGTTAAGAAAAAGGATGGCTCTATTGGAAAGTGTATTGAATAGAAACATAACATCAAATCAGTTACACAATCAGTAATTTTCCTGTAAATCAAATATATTACTGCAATTACTTTGTCAGTAGAATTTTTTAAAAGTCTGCTTTCTGTTAATAGTGAATGTTGTAGGTCAATAAATTTTACTTCATCTTCCCTATGATCACTCTTCCTATGCTTAAAATAACTGTGGTCTTGTTTTGCAGAATGTAGATAATTATCATGATTTTGCTATGATCATTTTATTATATCCCATGGGAAAAATGCGACTTGTCAGTTTGGTAACAATTAGACTATACCATAAAAAAAAATCATCTTTAAATACAAGTCAAAATTAAATGTTTTCTGAGTGGAAATGAGTGTCTTGGTAGAGAACAGACTATAAAACACTGAATATTTGGGCTTCCTAAGACTTAAAATTGCACTGAAAATGCACTTAAAATTGTTTTTAATATTTACTAAGGCAAACGTTATGTGCTGCTTGGGCTTGTTTTGTAAGCAAATTACTCCTTTTCTGGGTCATTTCTTTATGGAAGAAGTTCCTATCTCTATATATGTGCATTCTATTTTATGTCTAATAACTCATTACCATAGGCATAAAATTATATTTTTATGTATTGCTACGTTGTACCCCTTTACCCATCAGTTAAGCCTATTTTCTAATCCATATATTCCATTAAAACAATTTACAAATTTTAGAGTACATTGACCTGAGATGTTTATTTCCTTGCCTGTATTTGGAGAAGACAGAACTACACAGTGGCAGAGAAACAAGGAGATAAAAATGGCTTTGCAAAGTTGTGGGCTGGAGATTAGAGAAATTCAGACCGACATTCTGCCTCAGAGAGGATGGGATGGGTGGCCTGGGGAGGGAGGATGAGGTTACAGCCTTTAAGCCATGCCAGGCAGGAAGATCCACAAGAAAATCTGGGTCAGTCACTCACTGAAGATTGCAAACTGCTCAGCAGTAGTGGCAATCTATATTTGGCCTTTGTGTAAGAGAGAGGCAGAAGATCCTCACTCGACCCCAGCACAGCACCAGCCAAGGGGTGAACGTGCTACAGGGGCTAAATCTCCAGAAGGTGCCCCACTTTCAAGCATTCCAGATGTGAACTCCTTCCTACAGAATTTCTGCTCATTTAATTCCTATTACTGGTAACTGGTACCAGAGAGCTCTTTTCCTTACTTTTAATTTTTTTTTTTGGTAATGCATTTTAATATCTGCAGTTGACTACCATTTTGAATTGTTGAACATTTATGAAGAAAATTAGTATTTCTAGCAGAGTTCTATGTCTCAGAACACTGGGAGGATAAATCAAGCACCTAATACACAAAATATAATAAGGTCCCTCAAATAGTACTCGTAGGATATACAAATTTCTGCAGAAAAATTTCTACAGAAAACAGGAAAGAAATGGGTTAGAGCAATAAACAGATTTTGGTTTTGCAGAAACCAGAAAGAGAGGCTGCAACTTTCTGAGCACTCTGCAGAATTAAATTTCTTTCTGCTTAACGAGTGAGGAACCAACATTTTCCTTGGCAAGGTTGTTTTTCCTCAGAATGACCAGAGGTGCAGCACATTGTGTTTCCTAATGAGAATGAGGTGGATGAATAGCCCTGCTGTTTTCCCTATTATTCTTCTTTCTGCCTTTTAATGGTGCATTACCAAAATGTGAGCTGCCTTCTCTGAATTGCTCCTGTATTTACAGATCCCATTAAAATCATCCAGGTTGCACTGATGTGTGTTCTAATGGTTGATGGCAGCACCTAACGGTGTGAACACGATGGGAACTGCCTGATGTTCCTTTAAATGATTGGTGAGTTACAGGTCGTGGAGAGGAGGACTGCCAGCAGCCAGGACTCCCTGGAAAGGTTTTATGCCTTCTTTGCAGGTCATTCTCATGTGCTGTGTTGGTGGTTTGGTAAAAGCTAATCACCCTTGCCTAATGGGAAGAGCATTCCAGGAGTATCCCAGTGTGGATTGCCCACTGGAAGGGCTGTGTTGAAGGCACACCTGTGAGTGCTCTCATGGTAAAAGATCCATGACACACTCCCTGGAACACAGGCCACAAGTGAAATACATCATGACCACTTTTCAAACACACAGCCATCGTATATATTAGCTCTAAAAACAAAATAATCCACACTGGGACTGCTGGATGCATTCCCAAGGCGTGTGTGAGAAGAGTTTTGAAGGCAGTATTCCTAAAGGAATACACTCACTGAAAGATAAGGCCAGTGCAGAGGAATCCCCAGGGAATGTGATGGTGTTTGGGTGGCAATATTTGCATCTTCAACTCATCAAAGTGAGTGTCTTACCATTTGCTATGTTATAGATAATAGTTAAAATAAACACAAATTGGCCAAAAGTGAATTAATCATTATTACAAATGAAAAATTAATTTATCAAAACATCCAACATGATTAAAAAATAAGTGAGAAATCCAAAAGCTAAGGTGAAAACCATACAGTGAATACATGACTGTGCTAAAAGTCATTTCCAGTGGTTTAAATACAGTCTACAACATTGTGATAGCATCCAACAGTGGTGATCAACACAAGAAAGAAAAACAGCATGGGAGGGGGCTACATTTTTGTGTCTGTGTGTAAACAATCTTTTTATTCTAAAGCTTTGGAACATTTCAGTCTCTGAATGTGGCTTTTTAACTACCTGAGCATACTCGTGGTGATTAGAACTGAAGAATGCTGCATAAATCTGCTAAAATCAGCAGAGAGGTTTTAAAACCCTAATTGCTACAAGACCCTAAATTAGCTGGTTTTGTGAGCCTAAATCTAACTTATGCCTAAATCTAACTCACCTGGCAGGTCAGTTACTTCATGAAGCAAGAACCCACCAGTAAACTCAACTGGGCTGGTCTGCAGAACTTTGATGAAAAACTAAAGCAGAATCTTTCTCTCAAAAGAAACCACCAAAACCAAAAACAAAACTATCATTAATTTAAACTACTTCCTTTCTTAATTTAAGTTACACTGACTGTAACCACTGGCCATCAGGAATCCTTTCATTTCTACCCAGGTTTAAGTGGTAAAATGTACACATTTATTTTCCTCCAGCTTGAGTGGATTTTCACTTTCCCAAGACAACCATTAAAAAAACTATCACACCAACTCCTTCCTGACGGCCTATTTGCACAGGTTTCTAAAAAATCAACTCAGGATTGTCTGTCTCAGTTCTTAATTAAGTTAATCAGTTGTAATTACAGGTCTAAACACTTCCTCTGCACTTGCCAAAAAAAGCCTTACTTTTTTTCTCACTGCCTCCTATCAAATTCTCCTATGGAGAGCTCGAGCAACACCTGCTCCACATTAAGATGTCCTAAAGACAGGTAACAGTGATACCAATTTTAATATCGGGTGGTAATATCTAATTACTGACAGAACATCATCATAAAATGGTTATGAAAGTAATAATTTCATTCTTCCTCAGCAAATACCACCACAAAGTCTAAGAGAAACTGATTTACTTCCATTAGAATTAATTTCAAGGAGATGCCTAGTTTTGTCACCGTAACTTCAAAAAATGCTAATTAATTCCAAATCAGAATGTTTGTAATTATAACAGCTTTCTGCTGAAAAACAAATTACCTGGTGCCTTTGGGGTGAACAACTCAGAAAATATTTCATATTCCTTTCAACAGCATAAATATTTTACATTTTAGGCCATGAAAATAATGTGCCAGCCATAAACATCCCATCTTTTCCCTCTCAAATGTTTAGAGACTGATTTCTTCCTCCTAGCACGGAGACACTAAACGAGTTGACAGTCTGCTTGCCAGTCAGTTTAATCTCGCTCTCTCTCTGGGTTTGTGGGAAAACTGTGGCATGCCAAGTTATTTTTGGCCAAATGTTACAGCATGAAGAGCCTTCAGGAGCCTTCGTTCCCTGAGTGGACTAAACTGGCAGCTGTTTTACCTGCAGAATGGGAATTGATGTTGCCATGGAAATAGAATCACTTCTTTTTTTTGTTTGGTCTTTTTTTTTCTCCTGTCTTTGCATATTTGGGTTTGCTCAATCACAGAAATCAGTTTGAGAACAATCTCCAAAAGAATGAAAGTCCAGGAGGACTCTTGGAGGGAGCTCAAAATCTATTTGCATCTATTTCAGACAATGGTCATTTATGGACAAACCATTTGAGTTTCTCTTCCTAAACAGGACATAGGTGAAAAATAAAAAACATCCACATTTCATCCTCATCTGTTGATGACTGCCATCTATTTTCCATTGAACGTTTCATACTGATCAAACTCCACAAAAATGGGGCTCTATCAATAGGCAACAGGGACAGTTCTGTTTGCTTCCACCAACATTTTTATTAAAACAATCTGTAGCATAAAAGAACAAAATAAATGCAGATATGGCTTACAAATTAGCACTAAGGGATTTATACTTTTGCACATACAGTAGGACTCTCCAGCTGCATGACAACAGAAATTTATGTTCCCTGAGATGATTCAGTTCCCAGAGAGACCTCCCCACTCCCAGCCTGTCTCCATCTTTTAAAAAAAAATCAAGGAGACATTTCCATACAGTCATGTAATAATTGTCCTTTCATGAGACAGTGCCTGAACCTTGGACTCTTCAAATTGCCCGAGTATGAAGTCACTGAAGCTGCTGCAAATCATGTTTTCACAGAGGGAGCATTTCACAGAAGGGTGGCATCACTGACACAGTCAGTCATGCTGATTTGCTGTGCTCCTTTAAAGTCTTCAGCCAAAAACCAAGGAGCTGAAAACCTCAGAATTTAACTCAGTTGAACAAAAAAGCCAAGAACTTGTGATGCCTGAAAAGCAAGACCACGGTCCTTGCAGACAGAAAATAATACAATAAGAAGTTAAAAACACACGGGTTAAGTACAAGTGATTTCTGCACTAAGAGGGATGTTGGTGAGAGACAAATCCACAGCAGGTTGGGATTTTCATCAGCACAGATTAGAAGCACAAGCCTTGCCAGAAGCCAGTAGGGTTTGTGTCCTTTGTATAAGAACTTAAAAACTGATAAGCACTTTGTGGCACAGCATGGAGGATTTTTGGGGGGTTGCTGGTCTGGATTTTTTTATTTTAGTAGTTGAATACAATGTGTTTTTTTTATTGTGGTAATTTCATCTCCCACTCAAACCTCAGGGGAGAGGCAAGATCTGCTGAAATTTACTGAAACAGTTACACTTAAACAGCTACAGACCAATCAAGGAAGAAAAAATGAGGCTCCTGCTTCTTGCTGAAATTCTTTAGATTTAGATAAATGCAAACACCATTGCCCCTCTAGGTCTTCACATTTTCTTTACCTTTCCTCATTTAGTTCCACATCTACTTTAATAAATATTTAACCACATGCACCAGCACTTCCCATTTACTCTCTCCTTAGCTTAAAGATTAATGTGGATATCTGAGGAAACATCTTAGCTTAAAACCATGGAAAAAATCATTTTGTTCATACATGCATTTAGGCAGCCCCATGTTTACCTGATTTGCTTAATGGGACAGAAGATTTCACAACTGTGTATCAGCCTGAGAGTGAGGAAATGTTGAAAGAAAGAAGAAGAAAGGCTATTTCCCTGTGAAAACTTTTTATGGACTCATTTACGATCCTGATTGGAATTTTGCCACTCTGAAATCAACAGGAAAACTGCCACAGTCTGCAGCAGAACAAGAATTTCATTCCTATTCTAATTATTGCTTTTATTTTTTCCCCAAAAATGAGGATTCCTGCTGGGTTCTATAATTTTCTTTTATATTCCCAGTGCAAAGTATGAAACCACAGTCGAACATGCGAATGAGGCTTAAATTTTCTACCAGACACATCAAGGACAAAGGCAGCCCTGTACCTGCATTTACCCTGCACAAACTTACAGTTTAGGGGGTTTTTCCACTCTAATATTGCAGATAAAAGGTTTTGCTTTCTACAGTAGCTAAGGAGGGGGCATACCTGTAACTCTCTCCTGATCTGACCCTGCAGGATCCTGGGCCATCTCAGAAACTGCATTTATCACATCTATAGAACATTCAGATTATTTCAGGCCTCGACAGCAATCATACCTCATATTTCTTTATCAACAAGATCACTTTTTTTTTTTTTTTTTTTTGCTTTGATTCTGGAATTGTGGCCTTTAAACTTGAGCTGAGATTTACCACACCCCTTGTTGCTTTTGAATATTTCAGGGCCAAAATAATCTTATGGTAAATTCAGCAGTTTTTGTGGGTTCTATGGTGATGAACTTCAATCCAGCCTCCTATTTTTAATACAATATGAACATGAGGGATAAGTGAATAGCAAGTAGCCACTAAGAACAAATTGTATTTTGAACATCCTGCTTGTATTTAATGACTCCTAGCCCTGTATTTTTAAATGTCACTGTATTTAGGCCGTGTATTGCACCCACAAATGCAATGTAGCACCAATAAATATTTCTCTGCTGACATTCAATGCAGGATTCTCTCCACAGCCACACATCACACTTTTTGTCAACCCAGCAGCCTGTGTGGCTACAAGTTAATACATCTGTTTCTTCTGGCATTTATAACCTTAAGAGTCTAACTTGGGCTTTGCTTATTCTGCAGGAAACCCTTGGATTTCTTTGAAAATTTTCACATATTTTCAACTAGAGTATCTATTAGCTATTAGTATTTGATGCATGCACATTAAAGATGAACAGCAACTCCAATAATGCCCATTTTTCTTCTTCTCAGTTTAACAACATATTTCCTTATCCCACTTCATTCTGCTGTTAATTCTCCTGCTGCCATCATCAGCTGCATCAGGCAGCTAGAGCTACATCAAACATTTCAACCTAAGTTGAGAAAAAATCTTGGCTTAGAGCAAACTGAATTTCAAATCCCCCTTATACATCACAGAGCACACGTGGGAAGGAGAAAAAAAGGACATAAATGCCCAGATTTTTAGCTCATTAAGATATGTTTAGAAAGTCTGGACCAGTAAAAAATGAAGGCAGGAGTGCAGGAGTTGGCTGTGACCATGAAGAAGGACAGTCACTCCCACAGCTGTGGGCACTGTCAGCACCTGCACAGAGCAGCACAAAGTTACAGCCAGCAGCAAATGCCCTTGTCATTTCAGAACCCTTCCCCAAATTTCACTGCTTTTCACACCCTTCATCTAACAATCAATATGAAATAATTCCTATTTTTATTTTTATTTTTAATGATCTAGGGATAGTTCTTCAGTCTCACACAATGTCACTAAGGCTGGATGTAGGCTGCTTGAGACATCTAGCAAAATAAACAATGGTTGTGAATCAGAGATCCTTGAAGATTATTAATTTTTGCTTTAAAAAGAAAAGATGAAAAAAATTTAAATAGAGGAAACACCAATAATTTGTAAATGGCAATATTTAAGATTCATTCACTGCCTGCTGTTCTTCCAATAGCATCTCTTCCTCTAGGAGATATATGCCATAAAATGGTTAAAGGGTATTCTTTTTTTAACCCAGAAAAGCTGCTTCCCAAACCTCCCTGGATGCAATTTTCCAGCAAGCTTTCCAACACCACTCCCCAGACCTGACTCAAGGCCAGTGAAGCCAATAAACAGCCACTGTTCCTAATGACCAGAGATCCTTCTGCCAGAGGATTTTACTGCACAAGCAGATATCCAGATAGGGAGAATTAAAAAGCAATCATCTCCTGCTGAGACTAGAACAGATTCCAAACTGCAGCCAAGGCTTTTTGGGCTTTTTTTTTTGTGGATACGTGCAGGCTTTGCAGATGAAATGCCAAAAGCAGAGAATCTGATTGCAGTGACCTTATTATTGCTCTAAAGATCCTTCAGTGGACAGCAAATGTGATGAGCTGCTAAATAATTGATTATTTCAAGAACTTAATGCTGAGTGCTTTTCACGCATCACTACAACATATTATTTTATAGGTGTTGGTGTGTCAGCAAAACTCTGAACCACTCACCTACACCTCTGGCTGAGTAGAAAAAAAAAGGAGAGAAGTGGGAGTCAGAGGTAATTCCCTTGAAAGATGAAAAGCATGGATTGCCATCAGCCTCGTCAAAGCTGAACTGCAGTAAAGTTTTGCTTCACTTCTTTGCACTTAAATGTGAACTCTTGATATCAGTATGGCTGTTCAGGAGATGTTATTTGTTTATGGCAATAAAGCAGCAAATTCTCATGTGCTTGGTGGATTTAATGGAAATTTTCCCAGCAGGTAGAAAACTTTGCTCCACCCACACACAGTGTGTTGCTGCGTGGCAACAGATTTTGCACCCGGACATGGAGCAAATATAATGTAACTTATCTTAATTTATTTTTCTTCTCAGATGACCTTGTAGCTTGCCAGGTCAATGAAAGTCAAGAAAAAGAGGTTCCCAAAGGGTTAAGAAAGAGGGCAGAAACAGATCTGTATGATCAGACAATGCACAGACACAGGAGCTCTGTGTTTTTGGAAGTGTGTTAAGACCATTTTTTTTGTAGCTGTTTTTTTCATGAGGATGGTAAAATACTGGAAGAGAAGCTGTGGGACCTCTGTCCTCAGAGGTGTCCCAGATTTGACCAGTCATGGACCTGAGAAACCTGATCTAAATTAAATCTTTTCTGAACAGGGGGTTGAGTTGGATTGGCTTCTGGATGAGCCCTGAAATGTAATTTATGATACTGTGAGACATGAGTAGGAGGGAAATACTTGGCATCTCTAACCTAATTTCCAAACTAATAGAGAGATAGAGAAATCTCTATTTAAAATATTACCCATTTAAAAATAAATGCACTTTGTCAGGATGATAAAACCTCTGGTTCAAAGTTCAAAGCTGTTATGAGCATTAGCATTTCTAACAGGGGCATACACATAAAACCACCTTGAATACTTAAACTAAATGGACAGAAATTCAAACAAAATCTGAATAGGAAAAGAGGGAGTGAATAGGTAATTGACCTGGTTTTCTTTGCCCTAATCTTAGCCATCATTACTGGTACCAGATCTAAGGCAAATCTTCCCCTCCTCTGCAATAAGCTTCATTTTTCCTAAAATGCCATCATATCTTGGAGGCATTTAGGAGCAAGCCTGACATTCTGAAACCATATGCATTCACAAGTGAAAGAGAAACAAATAATAGTGACAACCAAGCTGTGAATAGCTATTAACATCTCTGGATATTGTGAACTCTCTTCAGACAAGCCTGAACGAGAACACGTTTGGTGTTTCAGTCATTTAGCTGCTCTCAGTTTTCCACAGTTCTGGCACTGTTACACCCCTAGTGATATCACTTGACTGAACAAACTGAATTTGCTGTAATTTGCACCTATAACAAAAATCACTGCTTTTGGCTCCAATAATTAAAGCATACCATTAGAAAAAAAAAAATCATAGCTAAACAAGATGCATGAAGATATCCATTTATAGTCCAATAAAAGCATCTTAGATATCCAGGTGCAAATTAATTATCAATATTTTACACAACAGATTTACTGATAGGAACCATTTCCTTCTTTAGTCTCCATACTGCCTAGTTTCTTTAACTCTACTTTACTTGACATCCTTATTTATCTAATATGACTGGATGACCTAAAATGATAGTTACTCTGAGAACCAAAGACAATTAGGACAGCAAGGCAACAGCAACAAGACCAGAATTCAGGAACAAAGAAACTAAAATAGGAGAACATAAGGTGTGGTTCAACTCACCTTTCTCTCCCTCTCTGATTCATGTCTCTCCTATTTCTATGAGATAATACATTCATCCTCTCACAAACTCTCTTGATAAGCTTTGAAGTACCAGGTAACTCCAAGACAGAATATTTGTGTATATGCAACAAGAAAGCAAGAAAATATCCTGAAATGGTTTGTTGTTTTGGGGTTTTTTAAAGTCTTTCTGTGTGCTGTGTGTTTACCAAAGAGCCAACAAATATGTAGCAAAAGTGCCACAAGAAACAAAAATGTGGTTTTAGGTGGTTGAAAACACAGCAAATATAAAAATTCACTGAGAAATGAAGAGTATTTTGCAATGTAATTACTTCTGGACTACTATTTACAATTATACTTTTGTCACCAAAAATAATTTTTTCCTATTCTGTACTGCAATCAAAATAGAGATATCTGTGGTCAACAGAACTTAGTGACAAGCTAACTCCAGCACCCAAAATATCCTGGGTGTTCTGTAACCTGGGGCAAACACAGCAACTCCTGTGGCTGCTCCTCCATGGGTCTCAGCAGGTCAGATGGAGACCCCAGGGTTGGTGTCACTGATATTCCTCCATGCTCCCATTCCAGAGATGTGGGAAAGGGAAAAACACCCAACGTGGATAAAGAGGTCTGGGGAACAAAAGATCTCACAGCATGTGGATCATGGAAAGGGTGCCAGCAAAATAAAAAAGATAAAATGCAGCAAAATCAGAAAATAAACTCGGGATGGAAAATGTCTAAAACTGGTTAAGAAACGTCTTTCTCTGAACTTGAATATACCTTCAGATTATTTTCTGAATTGATAGGTTCACAGAATTTTCCTAAAACCCAGATGTTGCTGAAGCCAAATAAAGAAAAATATCATTTCCCTGCCTCTCTTTCCTCCAAGGACAATGCTACATGTTCAAAACCCAACTGAGAATTCATAGGGGACCTAAAGAGGTGCCTATGAAAAAGATATTATTTAAGCATTCTTTCTACATAGGAAAATGGACATAAAATTTTATATTTGTGTTTATTTGGATTACAAAAGTAAGCAGGCAACCAGAAGTTGGACAATGCCAGACAAAATAGATGGTGGGAACTTGCTCTCCCATTTTTTATCCATGTCCAGGTTCTAACAAGCAAGGATCTAATAGTAATACTCATGTATTTCCCTCCACCACAGCCTATTTTCTGTGGCTGTTAGTAGCTGGAAGAAGCCTCTGTCTCCGTGGAATGTGTGCCTCATCTAAATGCAGAATAAAGGAGAGGGTTTTGTATTTTCTTTCTTGCATGTTAATTGCACTGATTGATATGACACTGGTCTTCATGCTTTGTATTTTCTTTTATTACCTCCTATAAGCAGTGGAACTCCATTTGAAAAGCCCAGAGATAAGGCCATGGTAACACAGTAGAGAACAAAAAACCAGCAAATAATACCCTGGCTCTGGGCAAAAGGTGGTGAGAGTTTTTTATTTCAGTGCAACTGCTTGTTCAGTCTAGGCTAGACATTCCTGATTAATATTAATTAACATTCTGCTATATTTCATCTTTAGTCATTGTGAAATATAAAACAGTTTGACTCATCTTTATGCAGAAATCTTGGTTATTAGATAAAGCCAATACCCTCATTACTATTAAGAATAATTTTGGGTATTATCAGTAAGAAGAAATAATCAACATTTAGAAAGTATGACTTTTTTTCTCAGAGACAAATCCCGTTTCCCCCTTATTTTGTATATGAACTTATGTACATACATAATGCATATGTTTAGAACCCTTTTATTTAATGGGTTCACTGAAAATTCAAGTGTTTCTGGCAGATTCAGAAAATCAGAAATATATACATATATACATATTTATCTGAGATTACATGCAACATTTTGCTATTGGAGAAAATTCCTTAATGCCTTTAAAATACTTTTGTATTCCTCTCCTCCCACATTCTTAACTTAAATTTAAACGGAGGCATCAACACTGGGGATGTAAACTCTTTCTGCCCCTAATTTCATAGGAACACTTTAAGCACCTATTGAAAAAAGTGATCCCAACTAAAACCTGGATGAAAAGCTGGCCCTCCAATCTGACAGTAAAGAATTTTTTAGCTCCCACACCCCCAAGAAGCAACACTGCAGGATTGTGGCTCTGAAAGCCAATGGCCCAAAGCTTGTTCACTCCAATGGGAGACTTTCCAGAGACCCCACTGTTCTTAGTTTGGGCTCAAAAAGCTCAATTTAAAGGTCTTTCATGACAGAATGTCCCTCTAGTGGCAGCATTATCCCAAATTCTGCTGTTCCCCAAAGCACCAATGCAATACACATTTAAACACCTGAGCTGATGAGAACTGCTGCAAATTCCAATTCCAGAATATGGGGATTGTCCCACCTGGCAAAGGCTGATTATTATTCTCATCTCCAAAGAAAAGTTCTATATATAGAAAGGGGAAAACAGTTATTTTCACATTGGTTATTGAGAGATGGTAATTACATTTCAGGTGGGAAATATTTTATGTCTAATTCAGGTTGTGGACAATTATGTGCACCGTGCCAATTATTAGGATGTGCATCAGTTGGGATGGGCTCCTGATGCATCACACACTTCCTATATTTAAATTAAAAAAAAAAAAAAAAAAAAGAAATCTAACAAAAAATCCTGCTTCTGATGATAAACAAAATACTGAATTTTCAGATCATTAGAAATTATTACCTTTCTTCAGCTGATGATTTTGTATGGAAGCTAAAATCTGATGTGTCAACATTCTTCAAAGAATGTGGAAAGTAAGTTCCAGAGTCTGAAGTATGTAATTTTAATGTTCCAATAAAAGTGAAGCATTTTAACATTCCCAGAGCATTTTTTGAGGAAAATTATGCTAAACTCTTGTTTTCTGTCTGTTCAAAAATATCTAAGCTGAGGTTTGGATCATCTTTTTCACCAACAGACCAATTCCTTGAAGATTTGCCCTTCCCAGAGTTAATGAATGATTGTTCTAGCAGGGCCCACATGTTGCCCTGTGGGGAGTGAAATTTGAGAACTGAATGGCATTATATTATTAATAATAATATTAATATTGATATTTATGTTTTCTGTGCACAGCTTTATAATCCAGCTGTATCTACTCCAATGCAAAAAGCTGACCAAAATAAACCTTTGCTGTCTTCTGAGAAATGTGGGTGTCAAACTAACCTGACCTGTGAGAAAACATCCAGGCTGTGATTCCAATAAGGATGTCTTGCTTAACTGCTTTGGAAAACAAAAAACCTTTCTGGGAAAAAATAATACAATGCAACTGAAAATTATTTCAGGAACCAGCTCTAAAGTCAAACCTGCTCACAGAGAATTGGAGTGGGGGGAATCCTGGGATTTGCTGACATGCCACATCCATGATTTAGTCCAACAGCGAGGGCTATAATCATTCCTCGCGGCTGTGGCAGGGCATGCTGGGCAGCTGAGAAATGCAAAAAATGAGAGGAAGCTCATCTTTAGATTGCCTTCCCTTGGGCCAGTTTGCCAGGCTGGGTTAGATCACTCTCTGGTGACAGATGGCTGCAGCCCCTGCAGGGCCAAGAACCCGAGCCAAAAGCTGGCGGTGTCCGCGGGAGGGTTTGCGTGCGGCGGGTCCGGGCAGCTGCACTCTGCAGGGACACCCAGGGCAAGGAGCCTGGAGACTGCCCCAAGAGCTCCAGCCTGGAGAACTGCCTGCCCTGCATCCCCAAATCCAGCCCTAACGGGAGCTCTGATGGTTCTGAAGGATTACCGCCTTGGAAGAGGAAAATGAGCATTTATTTATTTCTGCAGACTATTGATTGCCACCCCGCCACCAAGTCTAGACCAACACACCAGCTGAATCCAAAATAGGCCTGGTGTCTTACAGGACAGGCTCTTTCCATCCTGTGTTCCACATCCTGTCCAGCTGGGTTTTGGCAGTTTCAAATAAAAATGATTAAAACTTAATGGTTTGGGGAAGCAGAAGACTGCCTCGATTTGGTACACACCCATCAAGAAAGAGAAAAGGAAAAATGTCTCCTTTTGCGATTCTTGTCAAATTCCCAGTCACTCCCCACTTTCTGAAGGCTGTAGTTATTTTATTGCTGCTTCCAGAAATTTTGATCCAGTGGCAGTTCTTATCACCTAGCATTGGCACAGCTACATCTGGTAATGCTGCCTCTGAAGACAGCAGTGAGAGGCAAGTAGGAAACACCTACAGCAATCATTGGATCAACTGCTTCCCAAGAGTCTCTGGCAAATATATATCAACTATTCTGTACAAGCCAATAAGTAGATTGTGCTGAGAGGAATTGCCTTAAAAGCTTTCAGAAAAGAAAAGACAAAATTTCATTATTTGAGAAGATACACAGTAGCTCAACAGAATATGCAGGGAAAAACTAATAAAAGGAACACTCCGTGCAACATTGACATAACTATCATTTGCTTTTTAATACTGTACCATCACATAAACACAGCCTGTTCTCAGCTAAGTATAGAAGTTTGTTGAGAATAAAAGTACATCTGATTTCCTAATAAATTAGAAGAGTAAGGAACTCCTTTAGGAAAAAAAAAAATCAACAGAAAAAAGACCTTGCAGTCACTCTTAGATGTCAAATACCATTAAATACAACTTTGTCTGTTGCTAGAGAAGATAAAAGCTGTATTTAAAAGCCTTGCCAAAAATGTCCTTTTCAGTACTAATTAGCATCAATGGTCAAAGCCGCTAGAGCAAAAGAAGAACAGAGAAAGGGAGGACAAGAGAAATAAGCACCATCACTGACACTAACAGGATTTTTTTAAGCTTTGTCTCATGATACATTAAAGGATGTTTTTCTTTTAATATAATGTCCTAAGCTTACAAGTGCTACGAGCAGATGCCCTTCTCCATCTGCATTAAAATCAAGTCTAAAGGCACACAAAGAAGAGCCACAGCAGAAAGTGCCTCTTCCCACTGTTTACCCAGATGAGAAATTAGCAGTTCTACAGCGTAAAATGAAGCTGAGACCTCCTTGTCATGTTTGAGAGCACTTCTGGCTCCTACTTCAGGATTTTTCAGCCCATTGTCTGGATCAACAGGAAAAAACTGAAGCACAGTTAAAGAGAGTGAGTCCACCTGACTGTGTGGATTTTGTCTTAATGCATTTTACAGTCATGTGAGTTTTAGAGAGTCTCAAAATGGGCAATTCTACTGTTGCAGCAATGGTATTCATCAGGAATTGCAACAGGTTTGCCCGTTCCAACTTTGGCTGTGCAAAACAATCCCTTGCTGACAATGAAAACATCAGAGGTCAAGAGATGCAGGAGTCTCTCATGTATCAGAGTGGCAAGTAAGTCATCAGGTCTGTTCTTCCATGGTGCCAAAACCAGCTTGGTCTTATCTTTTCAAAGTTCTGGGGGCCAGGCTGTGAATTTGTCTTCCTTTTCCCTGCTACCTCCATCAACCTGGCACAGCTTAAAAATTATCTTAACCAAAACCCCAAAACATCCCAACCAAAAAAAAAAATAGAAAAACCTCAAGACCCCTGAGTCCATGATCACCTCAATTTCATTCATTTCCACAGTTTAATTTCTTCCAAACATACAGTCCTTGCTCACTTCTCATGCACACAGAGTTAAGTCTGGAGCAACTGTGGGAGTGCTGCTGTTCCATGGATATAATCAGACATGAGAATTCCTACATTTCATAATTACTGCCAACTCAGAATATGGGTCAGAGCCTAAAAACTGATTAGCCCCTTGAGCTTTTCATGTCTCTTTTTGTCATGAGTGGCATGACAGGGGAAGGAGGATAAACAACCCTCCCCCTCACACTCAGCACACAGCCAGCCTGGGGCACTGAACCCTGGATGCACAGGCTGGAACAGCACTGCCATAATTGATACACCAGCTTCCCAAATCCATCCTGTCATCCTGCTTCAGTCCTTCTCACGAGGGGCTCTTCCTTCACATCCCTCTCAGACTGACCATGCCCCAAACTCTGGGAATCGCTGCTAAATGCTTGAACCAAACTTTCCTGAGTTGAAAGCCTGATTTGACATTAAGTATCCTGCCAATATTCGATTTACTACTGGAACAATCATCTCAAGTACAAGCCTACAAGAAGCAGACCTTAGACTTGGGCATCTTTTCATTATGGATCATTTTAGACTATTCATGTCATGCTGAAGAGGTGGAAATGGTTTTGCTCCCTATCAGTCTTGCATGAGAATCAATGAGTTAATGATGAGTTGTTTGACTATTGAGTCACTCTGTGTTTGGGATTTCACCTGCAGGGATGTTCATGCAAAGAATGAACATCTTTTGTATTCTGAAAAAAGGTGCTCCAAAGGCCCAAGGGACTCTGTTTTAGGAAACGATCTTCAGTGTATGAAGTACAATGAACCCAATCTGTTTCCATGTAGTGAAAACTAGAAGTGACCAACATCAGCATTTCCACAGCAAACAGGCACAGCGAGGCACAGCATGGGAACAATAAAATTTTTTAGGATGCATTATGTTTCTGAGGAGAAAGTTTACTTGCACAGACTCACACTTACTACATACACTAATTAAATCTTCCACTCAACACCAGACGCAGAAATCAAAATGCTGAGGAAAAAAAATCAGGGTTGTTTCGTCAAGACAGAAAAAAAAAGACTTTTACCTCAAAACAGAAAATTGCCACTTGAATGAAAGTTTATGGTATTCCTTTTTTCATTTATTTTAAGTCCTTGATCTCTCCAACTGCCATGACAGGAAATTATATTACTGCTTGCTGTTCATTTTCTCCTAGTTATCAATGCCGTTCCATTGGACACCCCCACCTTGTCCCAGGAGGGACAGACACAAGGAACCCAAACTGCAGCTTAGCAAAGTGAATGCCCCATCCACACTCCATGGAAATCAGGTTTCTCTATCAGAAACAGAGCCTCAAATTGCTGCAGGTTAGTTTGCCTAAGCAGTTCCAACCCACATGGGATGACGAGAAGATGAAAGTAAGCAGAGAATCCCCAGTTCTTCCTGTGTAAATGCATTTTGCTTCACATCTAAGGCTCACTAGGAAGGGCTGGATGCAGCACAGGAGGAGGAATCAGGAAGGCAACACGAGATTTTCCTTTCCAGCGCGTCTCATGCAGCCTCAGAAATGCTTTCTGACAGCTCCTCATGTGTTGGAGAGGAATTCTTCGATGTGCAATCAGCAAGGGGGTCTCTGTAGATGCAGGTTGGCATATGGTATCTCAGATTTCTCAGTGACAAGTGGCATGTTATCAGAGCAACAGAGTAGCAGGGAAAAAGACGTTTTGCTAATCACTCCCTGTTGCCCACACCCTCAGGCAGAATCATATTGCTTTATGCAGATGAGCTCATAACAGTTTCTTCAATTTAGCTTTTATATAAAAAAGTGCCAGCTCCTAACGCTGTGTCAACAGGCACCCGAGGGCCTTCCACTTTACATTGCAAGTGTATTACTATTTAAAGATGAGCTTTTAGCTTAACATCATTGCTTGCCTTCAGAGTTTAATTACCGCCCTCCCCATGAGGCCCAGTGAACCATCCACTCCTCCCACGGGAGTTCTGCCTGGCAATGATCTTTAACTAAATAAGTAAATGCCAAATAAGCACTTCTTAAAGACGCAGTGGCTTGTTCCCTGCCCTGCTCTGATGCTGCAGAAGCCAGGCTCTGGTTTGGATCTCCCTGGCATTAAGCCACTTTGAAATTAGAGGTCTCAGTTATAAATCTCATCTTGCTGATGTGAACTAGAAAAGGGGATTTTAAAAAAATGGAGTTTTTTTTCCTTTCTGCTCTGTCTTGTGTTCAATTATCCCACATTGTCACCTATAGGCAGGCATAAATCATTGAAACAAGAGGTTTGTACCCATTTGGACCAACTGTGTCTCACAACATTCTATACAACCTGGATTTTCTGCAATACTCCTCCAAATTATTTTCCCACATTTCTTTCCACCACCTCTATCTGCAGAATTAGAGTATTTGTACTATGAAGTAATTAATTCCCTTGAAATAAATATCCAAAACAATTCAAGCTACTGGGCCAGACAGAGGCTAAAGACTCAACAGTGTCTACAAAAAGAGGAATTTAAACAGACTTTTTTTTTTTTTAGATAAAGGAAATTAAAAATTGGCACAACCAGGTGTGGTTTCAGGAATATGGGAGTATCACAAAGCAGCTACAGTAATAATCCCAGATCTTAGAACCCTGTTCCCAAATAGCACCAATCTGTATTTCAGGGCAGCATCCACAGCTCTGACTGAGCTGGAGAGGAACAGAGCAGGGATCTGTCTCACCTGATTTCTCTGCTAACAGGAAAATTACCCACTTTGGGCAGATCCCACCAGGGCAATAATCACACCATCAGACATGGGCTGTGCTTCCTGCAGCACTGTTCAGCACACATTGCAAATGATCATAAAATCACACTGTGAATGTGCCTCTTGGAGCTGTCCCTGCCTTGAGAAACAACATTCAGGCCAGAGTTGCTTTAAAGAACAATGGGTCTGAAATTAAAATTAAGCTTTCCATCATATAATTATATAAACATAATGGGGTTTTTTGTAAAGTTGCAAAAAATCCCTTTCCTCCTCTGTGTTTCAGAATACAAAATCTCTACTCATAATGTTCTGGAACAAACAAAAGTGCTTCTGTTTAACCTAGAGAAGGAAAAATACTGTTTTGTTTGAGCATGAGATTAGAAAAACATGCAAGCATCAAGTAAAGGGAGTGCACAACATCACCATCTTCAGAAGAGAGCAGAAAGCTGCAGTTTCTTGCAGGCTCCCTATGAATTATGCATGTGGCAGCAGGCCTCTGGCAACATTTTGCTATAATGTTAATTTTTCTCTTTTTTGATTTTCTGTTATTTGTATTTATAAGGAAAGCTGTCAAGCATCAAAACCCAGAAATGTTCTTAAAATATTTGCTTGGTCTCTGAAGGTGTGAACTGCAGTTGAATGAAACCAATGTTTCCTCATCTTTATATATTGTTTTCCTCACCAGGGTACCTGAATGTTTTACAAACATGACCATTCCTTCCTTTGAAAACTAACTGAAATGAAAACTGAGCACACATTTCTCCACCTGTGCATGTTGCAGGTTTGTTTAGCTACTGTGGCAAAGCCAAGCCAGGTAAGTGATTTCTCTTCTGTCTTCCTTTTCCTTAGACAGAATAATTCCAAATAATTGAAATGGACATGGCTGCAATTTCTGTATGCCTTTTAAGCTCTAAATGTGTTAATTTACTGGAGCTTTGTTTAAACACTGATTTTGCCCATTTTTTTGAGAAGATCCTTCACTGGCAGATTTGGAGAATGGCACCACAACAGGGGCTGTGCTGCCAGAACCCTTCTTTGAACCAGGCTGCAAATACTGACAAACATATCCAGGTGCAGGGATCCTGGGCTCAGATCAGCCATTGCTTCTCTCCATGATATTCATCTTTTGAATTAAAAATACAATAAAAGCAATTGTCACTTAGGGCTTCTTTTTGATTCTGTTCCCAAGGCATTAATTTCTGTGTTTTTTATCCCTGGTGGCTGAAATAAATGGTTCTTAAAGCTTGCACTCATCACTCCAAGGGAGCAGGACCACAGAGAGAGGCTGGAAAAAATGCTGGAAGTGAGGAGTGAGTTGACTCTTGTGGAGACAGAAGGGACAATCACTTTAGAACCAGGGATAGGTGACTTCCCTCACTTTGCACGTGTTCAGACCTGGAGCTGAGGCACACACAGGAGCAGTGCTGCCAGCAGGAATGCCCAAAGCAGCAGGCAAGCCAGGAGGAGATCTTAAACCAGCAAACCCAAAGACTGCCACGATGGATGCCTGCTGCTGCAGAGCACCAGTGAAAATTCACATATTTCCTGGCCTTTAAGCTCCTGTCAGTGTGGAGAGATGCCAGGAGAGGGCAGGGGAGCAGGGAACCCCCAGCACAGCTTGTTCAAAATGGTCTTGGCTGTTCCCTCTGCTGACTCCTTCCCTAAGCTCCTCTCATCCAGGAGCTGGGGGATAATTGTGTTTTACATGCTATTAAATCACTGATGTCAGAGAACTTAGAAAAGCACCACAAAATTCCTCTTGTATCAATGCTGCAAGTAAACAGAGAAAAGTAAATTCACATCAAATAGTCCCTTAAATTTTGATGTCCAAGCAATAAAGAATAGGACCTTCAATTAATAATAAACATTGCTGTCTTTAGCTTAAAAAGTCTTTTTTGCTTCAACGCCTCTTCTAAAGGGCACCAAAAATTTTTTTGAACAGGAGAACTAACTCAGCATCAGCTTTTGTTATCTTAGGTAGTTTATACCTTCTCATCAGGCCCAAGCAAAATACCAGCTCAGCTGCAAATAAAGACCAAGCCATAGGTATTTTTTGAAAAAGCCTGAAGGGGGACAGGACTATCTAGAGTTAGAGGAACAAATAAGTTCTATAGAAGTGCTATAGTTTATAGAAATGGACTTCTTTCACCAGCTTAAAATGTCTAATTCATAGATTCATGGCAAAGCAGGGTTTTGAATCCTACCACAACTTCCCATCCTGCTTTGACTCAATTAAAAGTGTTTTACAGCCTTTCAACTTTTACATTTTCCCATGTCTGTGTTTTCAGAACAGAAAGACAAAACTTCCTAAAAAGATGATGGCAAGTGACTCATTCTGGGAGTCTTCAGCTATTTTCTCCACATTAAATAATCATACTGAAGAGTTTCCCACATGTTACCCAAATCCTTGACAGTGCTATTCCAGCTGTAAAATCAAACCTCCCTTGTGTCACAAGACCCTTCTTTGCATGGCTAAATGAAAGCAGCAAGTTCTGCCATAAGCAGCACAGACTGAAGAGCTGGATGCTGCTACAGAGCCTTCCCACAGATTCATTCTTGCTCTAAATATGATAATAGTATTATTTCATGCACATACTGTAATCACTGAAATATGTCAGCGATCTGTAAACTAGCATTAAACATCAGATAAAACCAGATTTCTTATGTTTCAGACATGGATTACTGGTAAAATCCAACCCGGAAATTGAAGCAATCCTAAGCATCTTTCTTTTTCTGTTCTTTTTTTATTTTTTTTATCAACATTTCAGCTCCCAACCATCTGTACTTAATTGTAAGACAACAAATTGTCTAGAAACCAGCGGGGATTAAGAGGACAAAGCTTCTTATGGACTGTTTTTATTGGAGAAATTTAAAGACTTCTAAGATCACAGCACTTCTTCTGTGCTGGTTTTATTTTGGTCGAGCCCCTGTGTTTATCTTCCAAAATGGAAATACATAGAGCACGTTGATCACTGCCACAGCAGCAGTAAAGAGGTTTATCAGGGTCTTAAACTTAGATGAGAAATCCACTGATAGCTTAAGAGCTGGCTGACATTTACCCCTGAAGTTCATGCAGGGCAAGCTGCTGAGCTCCAGTGCTCCAGTGACTCCCAGAACTGGAGGAACTGGGCCAGTGGAGTAGGGTGGGAGACACTGTGCTTGTCATGCTTTTTGTGTAGCAGAGAAAATAATTTCATTTATCTGCTGGGTGGCAGGGAGAAAGGGAAGTGCCAGTCACCAAAAGGGGCACCCAAGAGACTTTGGTGTGGATGGAGTCACGTCCGTCTCTTCCTGAGGGACAACTTCAGTGTCCTGAGCACCTCCAAAATGTTTTGGAGTGCTATGCTCATTCAGCTGTGCTGGCACTCTTTTCCATTTATTCCCTTTGCCAGCCGTGATTTGTTTCAATCACTGGCTAGAAAGTAATATTGTGCAATTAAATAACAATTCATGAGATGAAGAACCAGCATCGACCCGTCCAAGTCAGCACTTTGCCCCCCTGCCAACTGCAGCTCTCTTCATTAAAGCAGCACTTGGTGCATCTCCCAAAGAAATCCATATTTGCAGAAGGGAAAAACCTGCACACCTGCCAACAAAAATTTCCTTTTTCTTCTCTTTAAGCATCTTTTTAATTTCTTTTTTTATCTTAGATCCCTTAGAAAATAAATTCTTAAAAGAAAAATTCAAGCTTTCTCTAAAACACATCAAAAACTCTGAAAAAACTCTTAGTGGTATGTCTCCTGGGACTTCTTATGCACTCAATGAAATGCTTTAAAATAACTGGTAAAATATTTAAAGTTGTGTGAGATGGTGCAACTAATAATCTACTTGTTAAAATAAACATGCACATTTTTAAATACAGTAATAAGGAATTGTCTGCCTGGCACACAGACAGCTCTAAATGGTTTCTACATCTTTGAAAAACTGGATGATGTTGGCTGAATCCAAGATAAAAGTTTATCTTCAACATATTTTTTTTAAGGGTCATTTTTTTTGTTTTTAACACTAAAAGGTCAAACCTTCTTTAGGACAGTCAATAAACAACATCATTTCTACATTTTGTCAGTTAAAATATATATTTAAGGTCATTATGTTAGAGGTTCATGCAAATGAAGATCACATCCTTTGTCCCCTCCTCAAATTCTTTTATTACCAGTTGTTGTTAATATTCCTATTTTCATTTTAGTCAGTTGCTTTTCAATAAATTAACAAAAAATAGAGAAGAACCATGTCTTCATTTTTAAATTTTTTGAAGGAAAGTTAACTCTACAGCCTTACACTTAAATGTTATTTTACTCATAATTTAAGAAGATGACAGAATGAGAAGTTACAGGGACCCAGTCTCATGTGTCCCTCAGTATTGAGATGAAGATTATTTCAGAATTAGTGCTGTCCTTAAGCCCACTGCTTTACTGGCTTTGCCAGCTCATAAATCCAATTAAGGCTCCAGGCTGCATTTAAAAGCTGAAGAGTCAATGTGTAAACCCACAAACAGCACGTCCTCGAGGGCAAATGCCTGTGGCCTCATAACCTCCTTGTCTCAAATGAAGCTGTTTAATTTGATTTTTTTTATCCTCTTTTATATCTACAGACATGCCTAGCTGTTCTTAGAAGTAATCTTTTAAAGGCAAATTCATACATATGTGCTAAAAAAGTGCATTATGTCCATACCTCCTGGGCAAGATGGGACTTCTGAATGGGACATTTCAGTAGAATTGTTTTAGTATTTTAAATCCTAATTTTATGCTTCCAGTCTTTTAAACAAGGTCCTATTCCATCATTAATAGAGAAGATGATCATTTTCTATCTAGGAGCATTTTCAAGAAAAAAATTTAAATTGTGTTTGTTTAGGAAAAAAATAAACCAAAAAGAATCTCTAAACTCTGAAGGCTATTAATTCCAATAATAATTTCATTTTTTGTGCCTGCTACACATTGTAACACAATGAAACAGTTAATAATACAAAGTGACTTTCATTCAGCTACTTTTTTCAGTGCTTATTATTAGTTCTACTGTGTAACTCTAACTGAACTTCACTAATTCTAGTTTGGCAAGGTCTGGTCAAAATGAACAACTCTTTTATCTATTTCATCGATTTTGTTTTATTTTAATAAATTTCTTTATAATTTTAAATTACAAGACAGACTGTTTGTATGAGAGAGTGTAAAAAAAAAATTAGATTTCTGCTTAATAAAACTCAGCTCACATAAACCCACACAGAAACTTCTCTCTTGTCCATATTTTAAGGCTTATTCTACACAGATCACCCTAAATAGTGTTATCATTCCCATATGTGCACATCATACTTCTGTCAATGAAATTATTGCAACAGGGGAAGAGAAAAATAAAAAAATTAAAGGAAAAAAATGTGAAAGCCCCAACACCAAACTGAGTTTGGCTCCCAACCTCTAAATGTGGAGATTCCTCTTGATTTCTGAGGAGAAGCATCTAAAAATACCAGAGAATGCAGTCTTCACATCTGCTCATTATGATTAAGGATATTCCAGATCTTCTAGATTGTCTAAAGTGGGTCAGAAGCTCCAGGAATAACTGGTAAATCCCAATTTCTTCTCCAGAATTCAGTGCAGATGCACTAAAAAATCCTCATTTTTTCCAAAGGAGTTACTCCAGGACTGCTGGACATCTCCAAAATTCAGATAAATATCGACTTCCCATCAAAGAGTTGCAGAATAGCAGAGACTCTAAACCAGAAATCTCACTTTGGGGGCGGAAAAAAAATCACCTAAACCTCCCAGAACTTCTACTTATTGAAGCTCCACAAAATGAAAGATTTGCTCAAATTTTCTACGAAAAAAAAATAAACAAACAAAATTAAGTCAAGTGAACCATTCTTGTCAAAGCAAAGTGCTTTGCTCAGGGCACATTTGAGCTGCTCTGGGATAATTCAGGGTTTTTCATGACCTTTTTTCCTCTTCCAAACCAGGACCTGCAGTCCTGGATGTTTCCCAGGATGAGCCAGGCTCACCCATGGCCACGTGCTTCCCTCCTGCCTTACCCAAGAGAGGAAAGTTGGTTCTCCAAGACAGATGTGACACTCCAAAAGGGTTAAACTAGGGCAGATAAATCGTGTAATAACTAACTATTGTCATAATTGTATAATCTCTGTAATTCCCTAGCTCTGCCAGCCAGATCCTGTTCTGTTTTCTGCCATACAAAGACACACAGATATTTGAGGTCATAAAATGACTGATCCTGTAGATTCAAGGAAATAAAGCCCCTATTTATATGTGGAAGGGTAAAAGCACAGAATTCATTAAAATATACAAATCTGTGAAGTTTGAGACAAACAGGGAAATATTTGTTATGGTGAAAATATTTCATAGCAATGAAACTTTTCAGGTATTGTTCAAAAGCACCATAATATCATGAAGTTAATTTAATTAATAGATTGGATAATATTCTTTGTAACCCTATCCCTCAGGTTGTTAAGTTCAATGCAATTAAATTGATCTTTATAAAAATTAAGAGATGAGGTCTCTTTCTGATTAGAAACATGTGAAATAACTCTAGAAAAAAAGCTCAAAAAGCAAAACAAATGGTACATCAGAAACATATAACTCATCTTTTTAAGAATAATAAAGAAATTACCTGGTTGCACTACAACTCCAATGTAAACACCATCCTCAGCAGCTGGGATTAGCTCCTAATCTGAATTCATAATCCTTAAACAACAGCTGGGATTTTTTTCATGAGCCAAAGCTCATATCTTCATATCACCTTTGCCCTCACAAATAAAAAAATAAATTAAGGAAAAAAAAAGAGGTTCCAGATTTGTAAAAGTCATCATTATCTCCTGGTTGGCCTAGAACAATCAACCTAAGCATAAAACTATCAACCTGGATGTAATGCACCTGTCCCCTAAACTGGCTTCCCTGCTGGATATTATGTCCAGTGTAAGAGTTCATTTTGGACTTCATGGTGGGAATGTGGCACAGCTGGGACCCCTAAAAGGCTTCCAAAATTTGAGGGCTGCCTTTGCTTCTGTGGCACTGAGGATTATCAGAGTACTCTTTTCTGGGAAACTTTTAATTGCATTTTGTCAAGACACTGAAATGTGTTAATACAGATTTCAAGTTATTATAGAATGTTGGCATTAAATGCTCCAGCAAATTAGGAAGTCACCTTTTAATTCCTTTTTTTTCTTTCCATTTGGGATCTGTTTTGGTGAGCCTTCCCTCATTTTTTTAGGAGATACCTACACTTAGGTTAGTTTCTCCTCAGTTTAGGAACTTCTATCATCACCCTACAACTCTTATTTCCCCAAGTTATTTCTTCTCCTTGAAACTCTTCCTTTCCCCACCAGCTCGTTCTGGCCTTACCTCACATTTTGTTCTCCCCCTTCTCTGTTTTTCCCAAATAATTGTTTCCCATTTCTTTTCAACTTTTCTCCCTTGTACTCCTGCATTTTCTTCCAATGCACTGAATTCCCTCCCCCACACATATTTACTCACAGTTCTGCTCCCAACAGCTCTCTCTGCCTCCCCCGACCCTGCCACATCTGTCAAACAAAATATATCATATTCCCTCGATGGGATATGGATCTCTGGGGATATAAATCTCTGAGCTGTGCTGTTCTGTTGCCCTCAGGAGCTGCTGATTACTGAGGTGGGGAGAAGAGGAATGGCTGTTCCTCCCCATTCCTCTCCATCCACCCACGAGGGGGAATTCGTGGAACCAAAGGGATTGTTAATGTTTCCTTCCAGAATGGAAGGAGAGACAGACTAAATAACGGGACTAAGGAGCACCAGGGCACAGGCTTCTCTTTGTTTTCTCAGACAGGAGACCAAGGGCAGCCAAAAAATGACATCAGGTGCTGGGCCAGCTGAATATCCTGAAGGAAGGCCAAAATCCCTGTGGAATGCTTGTCCCATCAACACCAGCCTAGGACCACACTGCAGGCACAGAAAACACCAGGAAAATGGTTCAGACTGAAGTGTTTCAACTGGATTGCCTCAGAGATCCACCTCAAAAGCATGGAAATCTAGGATGGGATCCACCTCATCCAGCTTTTTTAGGTGTTCAGGTGGGCACCATGTAGTCAATGGAGGGAGTAGAACCTGCCCAGAAGGCATGTTATGTTTTTCCAAGGAATATGCCTTTGATCAGGGAGGTGAAATTAGTCACATGTTTCTATAATTCATCTGAGAGGAGACAAACACAGCTCTTTTTGGAGAAGATGGAGCCTTTCCATGACGAAAGGCTGCCACTTCCTTCCCTGTCCCACTCCCCCAGTACAGCAAGCACTCCTCCCTTCCAACATTTCCAAGGAAAGCAGAAATTGGTTTTCCAAGGTGGGAAAACATACTTTAAAAAGCATTGAAAGAACTTTATACATTGTTTTTACACAATTAACCTTCAGGCCATGACAGTGAGGACCCTCTGAGCTCAGTTCAAACTGCTGAGAACCCCACAAGGACTTGGAGGGAGAGGCAGCCCTGCCTGGACATGTTTTAACTGAGTCCTTAAAGAACACGGTGTTCAGAGTCGCAGCAATATGGTTTTATGGAATCTGAATTGACACATTACGTAGAAATCTGATTTAGCAGCGGTCATAACTGCTCCAGGAAAGTGGTTTCTCTGCTGCAATAAACCAGGTTTATTGAATAGTTGTCTGGTAATCAGCCTGCAGTATGATTATTATTATTTACTATCACCTGATTTCACCCTTCGTTTAGTAATGGCTGAGGTTATTCATCATTCCTCGGCAAATTAAATTGCCAAAAGACTTTCATCCGTCTTTCACAGGGAAATTATTTCCTAAAATATTTTGAGAAGCATTGCTCTTTCATGTGCACACACATTTATTTATGCACACACACAGGGGCTTTATGTTTTATTTCAGAAGACATCACAGCAAGATAAAGGCTTGGCTGCTAAGTCTGCTGTGGTTTAGCTGCTCTAGTCAGTTCTTCTCTGTTAATTCTGGTGCCTACAGTTGTTTGTTTCATAATTCACCACGTGAGTGCCTGCTGGAAGCAATTTTAATACCTGATTGCTCTTGGCTCCCAGTGAAGGAACGTCCTTCATCAGGGACAACAAGATGGGGTTGGTGAGAATTTATGAAGCAATGGCTGGATGTGACTACTGGGTAGAAATCACTTTTATTATGTGCATAAAATCGTGTTTGGATTAAAGGACAACTGCATTTCTCAAGATGACAACCTATCCAACACCTTAGACAAGAGAAGAAAGCCTGCAGTTTGGGGCTTGATTTCAGTGACTTTTATGGAGGTTTTCACTTTGACTGACCTGAGAATTTAAGGGATAACTCGAACACAATGGGTATTCGGTTTTCATGTCTCATAAAAAAGGCAGAGTCGGTGAAAATAATTTCTGCAAAATAAACATTGAAACCTACTTAGGTGCTGGAGGTAAGTATCTAAAATAACTCAGAGTCACAGGAATTTTCTTGATGACTTTTCTTCCATCATATTGATAATCAAGGCAGTCCCAAAGGTATCATTATTACAGCTGTTAATAAAGATAGCTGATATTTTCTTTTTAAATGTGTGCTTGTGGTAATTAAAACACCTTGCTGCTGCCCTAAAGGTATGGTTTGATTCTTCAGAACCTGGTGGAAGCATCCTAAAATAACTCTCAACTATTACAATTCTTGTGCATGTTGCTGTGTGAACAAACCACAGGGGTTTTCCTGTGATTGTTTAATAATAATATTGTGAAGAATAGAGAGGGATATAAGGGGAACAGAGAGGAAAATCACAATGTAGACTCACCACAAAAGAACTTTCATAGAGAGAAGGAAATTGAGGAAATTTTAAGAAAAAACACAATCTCATCAGCAATGAGGGAGAAAAAAAAGAGATGACCTGGAAGCTGAAAGATGTTGTTACCACCTCACTACCAGACCTATCAAATGCCATTTCTGCCTTCCAGTTCCTCTGTTGGTAGATCCAGTTCACTAAACCCTCCCCATCAGGTGGTTTTATGTTCTCCCTCCCATGTCCATGGGGAATTCTACTGAATGCCACATCCCAAAGAAAAACTAATTCTAAATCAACCCTTCTTTTATTATTGCTTGAAATGAAAAATTTAATATTCAGAATCTTATCATGCAAAGCTGATCACACAACAGAGCTGACCATATCCTCCTGTGAAGTGAGAGATCAGATGAGAGAATAAACCTAACCTGGATATAGAGTTCTAGATATTTCAGGAAATAATTTCATTATTAACATCTTATCAATGATACAAGAGAAAGAGTTAATCTCCAAAACTGTTCAGCTGCCATGATGGCAGGATTGGCATTTGGTCATCTCTGGGACCTGGATCTTCTCTGTTCGTACTTTATTGACAGTTTTGGCTGAGCAGCCTTTCTCCACATAATGAAAAACTTCTTTTTGCTAAAGCACCCAGCTGTTCTCAAGAAATTGTGTCAGGTGGAGTCTGCCTTGGGGCAAATTTGCAGTGCAAGATGAACTTAAACATTTACTGAAGACAAGAACAACAAACTGCATTAGAACATTAGAGCTGCTGCAGCTGTTTCATAGTCCTACCAATGAGTGCTTTTCTTCCCCACACAGATATTTTTCATCCTTCTCTAAACATCTGAAGTACTTCACAAAAGGAAACAAAAATAAATTTGAAAAGAAAAATTTTGTCTGCCTGCTCAAAATGTCCACCTGAAAACTCAAAAGTCTGTTCTTAGGAAACCACTGGGAACAGAGGGGAGCAGAACAAAGCACCATGTTTGTTATTGAGATGGCAAAGATACAGTTAAATAAAACCCAAGCATTGCTGGAAATACCACAGTGATCAAAGCACCTACAGCCCCTGAATCTCTCCTGCAGTCTCAGCAGTGCTAAGATTTCACTTGAGAGCATTGTCTGTATCAGAACTGCACAATCCTCCCTCCACAACTGCACATGAAATGTGTTTTAGGACAGGCAGAGAGGTTGGGATCTGTCCAAGAGGCATCTGACAGTGTTTTTTGGTTATGGGCTTCCTTGTCTTCTCTTAATGCTGTTTACAAATAAATTAAATAAATGAAATAAGTCCAGTGTAAAAAGAAATGTGCCAGGGAAGAACAAAATTATGCCAGCTGGTCTTTGCCTTATGTTCTTCTTCTATTAGACCTGAGATTTTTGAACCCAAAAATTCATACCATAATTATTCAATTGAGGTCTTAGAACAGATTTTGTGCTGATTTTATTTAGACACAGTCAAGAAAAAATTTCTTGACTGCTTTTTTCCAGCTCTCATTTAAAAAAAAATGCCATGTCACAATTTGTTTTCCCCAGATTTTTTATAACAAATCCAATTCAGTACATCAAAATTCCTTATCACAGATAATCAGGCACCTTCTGCTCCAGTAGGAGGTATTATATTTTCTTCCTGTTCTACTGCTCTTTACCTCCCAGACTTTATTTCTAGGAATTTAGATATCATTTAATTGTTATTTCCTTACCTAAATACTGTTATTTTTGTTTATTTAAACAAGACTTTAGTCAAATAATATTATTGTGCATTTTCCTCCTTTCTCCAGTAAATAACCCCTCACAGGCTGAGTGCTTTAGACTTATTGATTTCTTGGAAATTTTGAAAATTCCCAAGAGGAATTCAAAGGGATTTATTTTCTCCCATATAACTTGACTTTTCTCCCTTCTGCAGGTCTTTTGCTTCGGAAATCCAAATAAGAACGTGGAAAAGTGGAATATGGTGGGGACATATATAAAATTGGATTTTCATTCCTTGTTGATCCTCAACAGGCAACACAAAGGAAACTGATGGAATCCAACCAGGAAGCTGAAACTGGACAAGAAATTGGGGGTGCAAAACTTCAGGTGAACTTCTAATGGATTTACTATTCAAGATGGAAAATAACCCAGCCAGCAACTGTAAGGATCTATTGAATTTAAAATTAAAATAAACTAGATTGAAGAGAATATTGAAGTATAATTTTTGTTTTGTTTTCTGCCTAGTGGTAAAGGTATAAAATTAAGGCAATCAGACAAAAAGTCTATTTATATATAAAATGGTTGAGGTACATTTCTATTCACCAGCATTCATTTAAATAAACAAAAATTACATGGGAACAAGTAAACAACTTCAAAAAATACCAAACTGCATCTCATCAGTATTTTTGAAAATGAAATATCATAAGAAAATCAAAAGAAAACAGACTGTTTAAAAAAAACTCCAGGGATGCATGTGTACAGTGCTCCTGTGAGAATATCAGCTGTTAAATTCTGATTTAATTCCCCTAAGATTAATTTATTCAATAAGTGTACCAAAGGTTTTAATAAAGCAGGAGTTTTGTGAAGCAAATATCTTTTAATTCTTCTTTTGCAGCTCTATTTATTGTAAAGCAACTCTCAGCATTTCCAAAATTGTATAAGCTGTATCCAGCCTACCTCTCCTCAATCTGAGGAATCTGCACTAATCCTGTCTCTTTTTTTTTTTTTTACTTTAATTTATGATGGTGGTGCTTTATTGAGCATTTAACACAAGGAAAAGGTATCTGCATCCTAAAATTACAGTGCACCTGGCAGTAATAACCCAGCAAACATGAATTTCCCCCCTGCTTATTTGTCAGTGTGGCCAGTCTTAATTCTCTGGTTTTGCAATGAAGTAAGAACAGTGCAGGCTTTGCCAAAGTAACAAGGAATTTGGGAATGCATTCCTGCAGAGAAATTGGGTTGTGTCACCTTATGTGGCAAGTGGAAAAAAAGAATCCAAATGTGACAGTACCACAAAATAGACACACTTCTTCAGTTTTGCATCAGCTTTGACTAAAATAGTGAATTTATTCTTGTGTGTATTCCTTATCATTCCACATGAAGATACTTCTTGAAGTGCTTAATTAGCTAAAACATCTAAAACCAACAGTATTTTACCCTTTTCATTTATTAATGAAACTATTTTCAGTTTAATCTTTATTTTTCCTCTGGCATACTTGCTCATATGAAGTGATTGATTCTTATTCTGTAGGATATACTTCTGTATTTGTAGATTTCTAGAATATGGTGATCTTTCTTTGATCTTTTTTCTTTTTCCTTTTGATCTTTTTTCCCCACCAGTAAAAAAACTGCTCCTCTCTACTCCATTTTTTTACCATATAAGACTTCAAAAAAATCCCTTTTCTGTTTTGTTTTCTTTATTTCTTGCCTGCCTTATCTTTTGTTTTCACAATAGAACTTCATAAAGTTACTGTTAATTTTTTAAAATTTTTTCTTTAACTTTTGTAGTAACACAAATGACCAAATTGCAGTATTTGAGATTAATATTTGCAGAAATGCTCCTTATACTCATTCATTTAATCACAGAGTGATTTGGACTGGAAAGAATCTTAAAGATCATCTCATTCCACCCCCTGCCATGCACCTTCCACTATCCCATCCAACCTGGCCTTGGACACTACCAGAGATCCAGGGCCATCCACAACTTATTTGCAAACAATCTGAGCACTTGAAACTCTCTTTTAAATCTGCCAAAATAATATTTTATTTCCCACATTTTGACTTAAAATTTCACCAGATTTTTTTTTCTTCTAATGCCAGTTAGTTCTCAAGGTGATTATTTTCAAAACTATTTTCACAGTATTTAGTGGTAGTATTTTGTACTCTTTAGTACTGGTATTTAATTAGTACTTAAATACTATGCCCATAGTGTTTAAATATTTCAAACAGATTTCAAAAATCATATTTTCAAATATTATTCTCACAACATTTAAAGGGAATAGAGATGAGGAACAGGGATCTCCAGTCCAACCTCATGCTCAAAAGAAGGCCAGCTCTGAGATACATTGACCCAGCTGGGACTTGAAAACCACCAAGGATGGAGACAGGACAAGGAGAAAAACACCAAGGATGGAGCCAGGAAAAGAAGAAAACCATCAAGGATGGGGTTAGGAAAAAGGGAAAATCACCAAGGGTGGAGACAGCACAAGAGAAAACAAGCAAGGATGGAGATAAGACAAGAGAAATCCACCAAGGATGGAGACAGGAAAAGAGAAATCCATCAAGGATGGAGATAGGAGAAGAGAAAACCACCAAGGATGGAGACAGGACAAGAGAAAACCACCAAGGATGGAGATAGGAGAAGAGAAAACCACCAAGGACGGAAATAGGACAAGAGAAAACCACCAAGGATGGAAATAGGACAAGAGAAAACCACCAAGGATGGAGACAGAAGAGAAAACCCCCAAGGATGGAGATAGGAGAAGAGAAAACCCCCAAGGATGGAGATAGGAGAAGAGAAAACCACCAAGGATGGAGACAGGAGAAGAGAAAACCACCAAGGATGGAGATAGGACAAGAGAAAACAAGCTAAGATGGAGATAACACAAGAGAAAACCACCAAGGATGGAGATAGGACAAGAGAAAACCACCAAGGATGGAGACAGAAGAGAAAACCACCAAGGATGGAGACAGGAGAAGAGAAAACCACCAAGGATGGAGACAGGACAAACTCTCTGGATAATCCACACCAGCATCCAGTTCTTCTCAGGGAGGAAAGCTGTTCCTTCACACCCAAGCTCATTTCTTGGTTTGGCTCATCCTCCTGCCCAAGAGGGACCTGCTGTAGGACCTGCAGTGCCAGGACATGCTGTGGCCTCGTGTCCAGCTCCCTGTCCCAACCCCCAGGGCTTTTCCCACCTTTCCCACTGCCCAGTCAGGCCCTGCCAAGGGCTTGGTCCATCCCAGGGCCAGGAGAAGGAGGTGGGTTGGTGTGGATGGAAATCAGGAAGCTCCTACGTGCCAGAGACAGCAGAGCTGTGCAGATACTGCTCCTGCAAATGAGGCAGCAGATCTGAAATCTTCCCTTCAAACACACACACACTGTTATTTATTACAGGTTCCACTCTTATTCATCATTAATTTCAATAAAAATAATTTAAAAAAATATTAAAATCCAGTCAGCAGTGCTCTGATTTCTCAGTTTGCTGCCTCCATCCTAAAAGAAAAAGATGAAGCAGAAGAGATCCCAGAACGTGGCATCTTTAGGATTTGCCACTGGGCTCCAGCCCCACGCTGAGGCAGAGTGAAACTGGATAATCATGGTGTTTTCCAGCCTGGAACATCTCTGTTATCAGCCTCATGCAGGCTCTGACCCCCAAAGGCTGCCTATTTGTGCAGCAGCCCAGCAGCATCTGGGGCTGCCAGCAAGGACAATGGATTGACCTGTTCAGCCTCTGTAAATTGAAGCTGCCTGGGAAAATTAAAAAAACAAAAAGAGAAAAAAATAAAAAAATAAATAAAGGTAAAAAAAAGAGAAGAAAAGAAAAAAGAGAGAGAAAAAACCAACCCAACAAAATCACCCAAGCCAGGTTTAACAGCATTAGCGTGTGGAAGGAAAAAAAATAAAAATATCAGGAATCTTCAACTGTCACTTGCAAAAGTCACATGCCTGCAATGAGTCTCATCTAAAGAGCAAAGAATAATGTTTCAGGACAAAACAATGGATTGTGTTTAGCCAATTAAGGGTGTTGCAGGTTTAAATCAGGTTTTATTTTCAAATAAATAGAAGGTGAGACAATAAACTGCAGAAACATCAGAGTGAAACTGAGTTACTGCAATGAATATGCAGTAAAATGCAAATATAAGGGAATATCTAAATCAGGATATATAAAAAAGGGAAATTAGTTGTAGTTTTTCAAGTCTACCAGTAAAAAATGGTGAAAAGCAGACAAAAAGCACTGATCACAAAAAGATTTACTTCACACAATGACATTTTCCTTACAGGCTTTCTGGAATGTTCTAACTGCTAAAGAGGTTAAAAGATTAGTGACACCAGGAAAATTTCAGCAACATTAAAGTTAAATATTTTCCACTGTGGATTATCCATCCACATTGGGTTTGCAACAAGGTGTGTGTTTATACTTTTCTAACACAACCCCCAGCGTGATAATTAGATATATACAGAAAGCAGATTATACAAAAAGCATAATGTATGAGCACTGATTTAATTTCTTCCCAGAAGGAGTTTCAAAGGCACATATACCTCCTATTTTTCATATTTAATGATACATTGCATTGTGGTGACAAACTCATATTTGAGCCTTATTAAATTAATCAGTAAATAAATATAAATATACCATTCCTAGGTAGAGGTGAACTCATCCTTGCACAAGCAAAACTCCTGTGCAGTGCTCAGTGATCCAGTGCCTCCTAAACAGAAATTGAGCTTTTAAGATTGGAGAACTCAGCTGAAAGGTCTTAGCAGAAAAATACATATTTATAGGGCTGTTCCCATCCCTGGCAGTGCCCAAGACCAGGCTGGATGGGGCTTGGAGCACCCTGGGACAGTGGAAGGTGTCCCTGCCCATGGCAGAGGTGGCACTGGATGAGCTTTAAGGTCCTTTCCAACCCAAACCATTCCATTATTTACAAGCATAGGGACAGTATTGATAACAATGCCCAGTAAATGACAGAAAACACCATTTGCTTTTAAATCATTCATGTCTTTGTATTCAGAAGGGCCTGACATGGAATTATGGTTGGAAAGGAATCTTTCTGGCCTGTGACAGATGTATAATTTCTTTACCAACTTTTCTTACAAATACCACAGGAAAATATCTTGATTAATGGAAGCAAAGTTCCCCCTCAAAAGCAAATACTTCATTTCTCTAATTAGTACAGCACATCCCACAGACTTCAAAGCAACTGAAGGAAATATACCCAACACCACAGCCCAAACCACTCCTTCAGGTAAAAGTTCCTGCTGGTCAAAATTTATAACCCTTCCCAGACCTTTTGGCACCATGGAGTTGTTGATTTTGGAAAAAATGAGAGTCATGTCCTGCATAAAGTGCAACCAGAGCAGTGACTTGGCATTTGAATCATCCTTTCTAAACCTCATGTGGAGTATTTGTAGTTAACAGACAAAAAATATCCCTATGTAATAACTACATTGCAAAATCAACTTTCAAAAGGCCTCTCACTTTCATTTAAGCAACAGCATGCACTGATTCAAAGATATTCAGGGTGTTATTTCTCATTCAAGCAAGAAAAATGGTCCTTGCTGGGGAACCTTTAAGTACAATTCACTATTCCACTGTAAACACAGGCAAAAACAAAAGGAAGAAAACCACTGTTCAGGTTTTTATGTTTCATACTGATAATTACTTGATTCTGTATGCTAGAATTTATAATCAAGCATTTATCTTTCTTTCTGGGGCTCACCTGGGTAATTACATTAGAAAGTAGTGACTGTGGTTTCAGAATAAGATGAGGATCAATTTTTGACAGGTCACCATTGGAGACAATTAAAAGCAGCTGCTTGTAGCAGTTGGGATTACACCAGTGTGCTGGTTTAATGCAAACTATGCAATCAATCTGGAGCACAAGGATCTTTTGAGGACTGAATTAATGTTTGATTGAATGAACTCAGGCATTTTACAAGCCAGAGTAAGCAAAGTGCTCAGAGCCATCACACAAATACTAATTTGAATAACAGCAAGGATGTCAGCACAAAAGCTGAAATAAGGTGCCTTGTTGGAAGCAAAAGGGGCCATGGTTTTCTTCAGCTCACATTGAATTCCCCTCTTTTAAACAAAAAATCCCTTATGGTAAATGGTGACAAGAGAGAAGATGGGGCAGTCCCTCACTGCTCAGAGTGCTCAGACCTTTTCTAGACTGAGAAAAATTCAGATATCCAGGGAGGTTTGCAGTGCCCATCCCTGCACGTGTCACCTGGAGGTGGCACTCAGAGCTCTGGGCTGGGGACAAGGTGGGCATGGGCACAGCATGGGCTGGGAGGGCTTTTCCAACCTCAATGATTCTGAGATTCTGTGATTTGATTTTAATCCAAGCCACATCACCTGACACTAATAAAGGATTTATGCTTTGAGGAAGGAGATTGCAGTGCTTTAGGCAGAGTGGGATGTGTATTGATGTGCTCATCTGTTGTCCTCACCAGGTGCCTTTGGATTCACTGTAATTTGTGTCCCCTCTCCCCTAGCAGAGAAAGAGACAAGGCAGGATGCCA
The DNA here is from genome assembly GCA_034336665.1 of Luscinia megarhynchos. Taxonomy (NCBI): domain Eukaryota; kingdom Metazoa; phylum Chordata; class Aves; order Passeriformes; family Muscicapidae; genus Luscinia; species Luscinia megarhynchos. The sequence goes on from JAPFBE010000003.1 coordinate 4,167,004, forward strand.
TTCAGACTCCAAATACCTTGTATATTCTCCAAATAAAATTAGCTGGAAATGGCATTTTATGCAAGGGCATCCATTCTATTTGCCCAAAATAATGAAAAATCAAGAATCCATTTTAATTCTTCTTCTGAGCACCTGATGCCTGAAGCATCCAGGAAGAGGCATAAGAGATACTGCAAAAATGTGTCAGAAATGCCCTTTTTATAGCTCTTGCTTATCAAAACCTCAATCCTTATATTCCCAAAGCAAACTATTGAATTTCTCCATGAGTAATTCACCCAACTATCAGCCTGACTGGAAATCCTGGAGGATGGACTTCTCTGAATGAAGGGATAAATTAATCTTTCTTTCTTATCCCTGCTGGTGTTTGCTTATATTTAAGGTTGATTTCATGAGATCCAGGGAGATTTATGTCCAGTGATTCATGCATCACCCTTGCCCTGAGTAAAACAGCAAGTGTTTGCAGGCACTGCAACATAGCAAGAAGTGAATGCAATCAGAAAATGCGTGGGAGGGAGGAGAGAAACAAGAAAATCCAGCCTCAGTAATATGAAAATCATGTACAAGGTGCATTATACACTTGTTAGCAACTGTTAAAACTTAAGCAAGGTGATGATGAACACAACTGGAATGGAAGATTAAAATAAGATTTGTACCTTCTGTTTCTCCAAAGGATTTGTCAGCATGGGTGTTAAATGTTCAGTATCACTAAAATAAAAACTCCTATAGAATTTCTAGTATTCATTCTTACATATTTATGTTAAAAAGAAAAAAAACCATCAGGGGCAAATAGGATTATTTAGTGGCCTGTACTGCAGAGAGAAGCAATGAAAATTGTGTGTGGTTTATTATATCAAAATGCCACTGCATCCTACAGGGTTAATGGCAACAACAGTCACAGGAAAAGAAGCAAAAATTTCATCCAGAAAAGCCTTTTTGTGCAATTTTTGTGGGGGATTCATTATTTTTCATATGCATCATATGACCACCTGCTCTGAGCACCAGCAGTTTGCCAGAGCTGTATTTATTTTTAGGCTTTTTTTTTTTTTTTTTTTTTTTTTGCAAAACGTGCCTGTCCAGCCCCAAAAGCAAAAACATCCCTTTAGCCAGATTTTCTTCCACAGGTACATTATGGAAATCTCTGAGTCTCAGCATGTCTTGAAATCCTCCATTCACCCCCCTGAGCCAGTGCTGAAGGGGTCTCTTCCTGCAGAACCTCCTCTGTGTTTTGCTCAAATTCCAGTGCCGTCATCCAGGCCAGGAATCTCAGCTTTGGGATTCTTTGCCTGTCACCTTCAATCTGTGTTACTATGGGTACTGGAAAGCCTATTACTGTACAAGGGTGGGAGCCACCAGGAAGCAAAAGCACTGAGATATGCAGCAGCAACCAAAAAGAAAAAAAAAAGAATCAACCAAAAAATAAAGGCAAACAGCAAAGAAAATTGGCAGTCACTCATAGGATAAAATTTTCTACAATATCTCTTTCTTAGGAATGTCAAAAGCATTAATGTTATTAGAGGCAAATAAAAATGGAAGGTGAGATGTCTGTTCCCTGCCCTGTGGTGTCACACAGAACATCTATTGCACGCTGTCTTTGCTGTGTTTCTCACCTCTGCAGGAATACTCTGGGAAGTAAATATCATTCACATCAGAACAGCACTCTGTCAACAAGTCTTTTTTACCACTGAAATAATCAATGAAGGAACAGCAATCTGCCCTGCAGCCTTCTGCACTCTCCAACGTCTACAATGAGATTTCTACATGTTGGCAGTCAATACAGTTCAATTAATGTTTAATTCATGCTTTCTTCCTGAAGCAAGATGAAAAGACAGAACATTTATCAACAGCAGAACCACAGCAAAAACAAACACTTCTTGTTCCAGTATTACCATCTTTCTGAGATGCAAGGCACTGTAACAGAGAACAACCAAAATGTCATCTGCTGTAGTTTTCCAGGGCTGAATGAAGTTTTGCAGATGATCAAATACAATATTAGCCTAAAATATATATATATGGTGAAGATATTCTTCAGTGAAAGCAGGAGCCACACTAAAGCATCTTTATGATTTTCAGTGAAGACATTCTGGAATCTATACACAATCCCATTGTATCCAAGTGTGTGTCAGCTAAAAGCTCACTAAAACCCACTAAAAATCTTTTATTTTCTGAGCCTGTGTTTGAGGTTATCAGGTGGATTGCTGGCCATCCAAGTGCATGCTGACTGCTCCTCAGAGGCTGTAAAGAACTCCCTGCCAAACTGCCATGATCCCTCTCTCGACAGCAAGCATCTGTCTTGCTAAGAGACAGTGTTTCATCTCCATGACTCAAATGTCCAGGGCTCTAAAAATAAGAGTTTAAAATCTAATTCACGTCTATGGCCTACCTAATCACCCAGCAGGCCTCAGTAAGTGCTTTTTCATTGTTTCCTTTCTTTATTGTTTCCTTTTTCAGCTTCCTCTGCTTAACCAGCAGATCCAGCTATTCACAGTTATAAATTAGCCTCTTAAACCCAAACCTGGATCCAAGTCCATCACCAGGAAAGGCTGGTGAAGACAGAGGGTGAGCCCAGCCAGGGCTACCTGATGTAATGAGCATCCTCAGCATTTTGATCTGGTGTGACACTTCAGTAAAAAATATTCCCTGCCCCTTATCTTGAAACTTCTCATATCAAAATGTCTGAGATTTCAAAGAAGCAGAACAAAAAATCCTTTGTATTAAGTGCTGGAGCAGTGGGAATGACAGAACAAAGGCAGGTGACATTTTTACATACTTTTCAGGGTGCCAAATTATTTTACACAAAGGTCATCATTATGTACTGAAGACAAGGTCCATAGCACATGCCAAGAGACCAAAATGCCACTGACTATGAGAAATTTTGCTTGGTTACCACCACCCTGAGAAGAAAACTGTTTTATATCAGCAGCAGTTCTGTGCTATGGTACACAACAACCTGAATCTTTCAGGCAAGCTTTGAAAACTGTACCAAAGACAACTGCAGACATCAACAAGCACATGGGCTTTTTCTTTTTAGATATGTCCTGAAGAGATGTCTAAATTTGGCCACATATCATGAGGATTTAGTAATTAAATGCTGAATGTATTGACCTGGATCAACAAGTAATTAAAGTATTAAATGCTACACATGACAGCATGAGAAGGTCTAGAAAATGGAATGGAAAGAAAGGCTGAAGGAGTGGATGTTGTTTAGTCTGAACAAGAAAATATTTTGGAAGCTAAAGCAGCACTTTCCAAAATGGAGATTGGAAGAGAGAAAAGACTTGCTCCATCCAGCATAGGTTTGACTGGGTGGATTTAGTTTCAATTCAGGAGAACAGTTCAGCCAGGAGCAAGAAGCACAGGGAAAGCTCAGAAGTGGCACAGATGTCAGGGGATCCTGCCCTCGGGCAGGGGATGGCACAGGAGAGCTCTCAACATCCTTTTGAGAGGAATGTCAGATTTGTCTTTACAAACGAGCTGTGGATTTCCTGGTATGTAAGACCAGCACTGAGATAAAATAAACAATGAGATGGCTTCCACTGATTGATGAATGGAAAAAAGATATTTGCCTTTACAAACAAACTGGATGTTTGCTGATAAATGAAATTGGTATTGGAAGATGAAAGAAGCAATGGGGAAAACTATGAATTCTATAAGAATTAAAAATTAAAAGGGAGGGTTATGCATTAGAGGGGAATCTCAGGTGTTCTGGGAAGTCTGTGCCTCTCAAGTACCTCAGCCAGTGGGAAAGAGAGAGGGAAAAGCAGCCGGGAAATCGGGATAAAAGGAGGCTGCATCCTCCAAAAATTGGAGAGATCCCAGGGGAATGCCCCATGGCCTCTCCCTTTATTCAAATAAAGCAAAAAGGACTCCTCTGCCTCCTTTTTGGACACTAACCTCTGGTGTTTGTGGATTAATCTTCCTGACAATTCCCCAGCTGACTGTGGAGTTGCACAGCCCATGGATTGCACAGTGTCCATGGATGGCATCCACAGGGCACATCCTACCCAGGGGTGTGCAGCACGTGATGTGGGCTGAAGAGCACAGGGATTCAGTTCAGTCTGGATAATTACAATAAACCTGCCAATAGAAGGGAAAACACTGGGAAAATAACTGTGTAAAGAGCATGATTGTGTGTGACTCATGTACAACCACATGCATCAATCCTTCACATGGAAAAAGATGAACCTGGAATGTCAGGCCACATGTCAAGGGGTCACAGCCATAATACTTGCCAGATCCTCATGGTCCTTAGCTCACCAGACAGTTTGGGAAACAGGATGTACGAGCCCAGAGACAAGTTTTTTAAGAAGAATCCCACTCCAAGGAAAATGCTTGAAAGGCAACACACTTTTTTTTTTGTTTTGTTTTGGGTTTGGGTTCTTTTGGGGGTTTGTTTGTTCATTTGTTTTGTTTATTTGTGGGTGGTTTGGTTTGGTTTTGGTTTGGTTTGGTTTGGGGTTCTTTGTAAACAGCTCACATGCTGAGGGAAATTTAAGGTAGAGGTATGAGGAAATCCTTTACTGTGAGGGTGGTGGGGCCCTGGCACAGGCTGCCCAGGGAAGCTGTGGATGTCTCATCCCTGGAAGTGTCCAAGGCCAGGCTGGTTGAGGCTCTGAGTGACCTGCAACAGGGGAAGGTGTCCCTGCCCATGGCAGGGGGCTTGGAATGAGACTTTAAGTACATTAAGGTCCCTTCCAACACAAACTATTTCATGATTCTGTGCATGAAGGAAGGAATATCTAGAAGAGACCTATCTGTGCTCCAAACACCATGGGACATTTCTCATCTGAAGGAAAAAGACCAACCAGCCTCAGGTTAAACTCCCTCCTAAGGAAAAGCCTGTCAGGCAGCTGCAAACTGAGAGCTCAATAAAGCAGTAAATGATACTTCTCCACATCAGGTGATGGATTTTGATTCTTTCACTTTTATCAGATTATGCTGAGTACATGAGAAAATAAAGGCAGAAAGGATGTTTCTTGTCTCATAAGCACAGTTCAGATAAGGACAAGAAGGGAAGTTGTGCTTCTCTTTCAAAAGGCAGTGGACTGAGGAGGTATTGTTATTCAGCTGCCAAGAGCTCTCTCCCTTATGTATAGACATCAGTGTTTGCTCTGAAATATTGTCTGATATCTTAATTGGAGGCTACTTTTCACACATGGAGAAGTAAGGCACTGCTTCACTTCCTTGCAGGGACAAATCCTGTCCTAGTCCCTGGCAGAGGGATATTGTCTGGAAGGGGCTGCCACACTTTAACTCACACAGCCTCATACTCTGGTGGGCTCTGCTTCAAAGAGTTCCCTTTGTATTATCCAGGATTGTTATGGAATGAAAATTATCCCCTGTTCCAAAGTGCAGCTTCCATCTCTTGGGATTTCTTGGATCAGAAGGGCTGGCACAAGCTGGAAAAATCAAACCTGCCAAAGAGAGGAGAGAACAAAACAAACCCAAAAGAGCCCCACTGAACTGTGAGCGTGCAAGTGCAGCAAGGAACTCCCCAGTAAAGTGTCCCATGGATAAAAAAAGGAGTTCTGAACTCATTACTGTGAAAGTGGCCACTGCAGCTGTATTTTTTTTAATGCTATATGTATGATCCTAAAATAATCCAGCTGTGCTTATAGGAAAAGTAAAGGATTTTGCATATTCAGCTTAATCTTACTATCCTCACCATTTCAATTTTGCCTTTCAGCACACTTTTCCACAAAGATATGAAAAAAAAAAAGTAAATTAATGACAGAACTTTAACAGCAATAAAAAATATCCCATATGTACATGAAAATTCTTGATTAACTTTTTTTTTTCAGTTTGCCTTGGTGAGGGTAATGCCATATATGTTTTAGAGTATTTCATCATCCTCAGTCCACATTTGTACTTACCTAACTTGTGAAGTGGGCACCTTATAGCATCAATCAGCTGAAACTATTCAAATTTTTGATTTTTAGAAGCATTGAGATGCCACTCAAGAGGCAAATCCCCACCATAAACCTCACTTCCACCCTGGGAGGAAGCTATAGAAGCAGGTGTGCAGTTAAAACAGTAGTGTTACCATGGGATTGGCTTAATAATATAAAATTCTGATAAATGCTCAGAATTTTATTAATAGCTCTGTGGTAGTAGTTAGGTAAAGCTACCAGTATGCAGCAGTTTGCCATATCACTTCTCTTTAAATTGATTAATTACTTTGACTACTTATTCTTGTGTCTCTGCCTGTCTGCTTTTTCCCCTGAAGATTGCAAAATGACATTTGTGATTGCTGCAGTTGGAGAACGAGATTTTTATTAAAAAAGCAATTGCTACAGAAAGGAAGTTCAAGAAATTTTTTTCTGGTTTCTTCCATTTTTAATAAAACAAATTAACAAATTACCCAATTTTCCTTCAATCTTGACCTACCAAATTGCTGTTAAACACCTGCCAGGTGAAATGCCTTTTCTATTCACAACTAAAGGATTTCAACACTTAGTTCACCAATTCAGCTAATGTTTAATTCATTTCCTTGTCAGCCAGCTAGATTAAAAGAAAGAACATTTGTCAACAGGAGGGAGGCAACAAGAATCCAGCTTTGCACTCCAGTCCTAATTTACAAGAGCACCAAGTTCCCATTTCTGGATAAAACCTGTCTTGGGAGGAGGGAGGCCGAAGCTGAGATTGCAAACCATGAAGGAGCTACTGGAGCACAGACATCACTGATGATGGATCCTTTAGGCAAAGTCAAATTTATGATCTAGTTAAAATGGAATATCCTGGCATCTAATGTCATCACAGCACTAATGAGATAGATCTGTTGCAGCAAACTGCCTTCTCCCGTGAAATACATGATTTTCTTTATTTCCTCTGCCTCAGCCTGCCTCTAGTTTTTTGCCAGGCAGGGTGCAGGAGCTGAGTGTGCTGCAGGTGATGATTTTTCCCCAGGTGCTTTGCAGCATTTGTGCATTCACTATTGCTGTAAAACAGCACCAGGAATAGAAAACACAGCTCAGGGAAAAAAAAAAATTGCAGACATACATGTTCTGTGAAGACCTTCAGAGAAAGAAGGGTAGTGAAAAAAAATCTTTTATTTCTCAGACATTTGTATTTCTTTCTGAGTCATGAGAAAAGCAGTGATTAATCACAGGCAGCTGTCATGGAACAAGACACATAGCACAAGCTGTATGTGAAATGTAGACATTACCACTGGAATCACAAATCCCAGCTTTCCTAATTGGAAATTCCTTCCACCAAAATGGAGACTATACTGAAAATGCTCATTTTAAGATCCATTACTTCTGTTGCAATAACTCAGAGCTTTGACAGCACTATAAAATGCTGGGAATATCTGGATTCTGGTTTATTCCTCATATGTCTACCCTTTCCAAAAATACATTGATTTTTATAGGTATGACAAGCTGGTTCAATTCATCTCTATGGGAAGCAATCTTTCATATCTGTACATGAATACTGGGAGATATTTTGAGCATACCAGAAAGGGTAACAAATGCAAACTGCTGTAGGCTCACATATCTGAATGACATCCAGGAAACTGCAGAAGTGCTGCAATCTCTACAATGTAATGACACTGCATCAGATAATGTACCCACCTGATGGAAACTGCTAAAAATCATATAAAGGAAGCACAAGGGGAGGAAAAAATAAGCAAATTTGTGCAGGAATAAATACAATGGCTGACCTTCTGTTTGCTTTCCTCTATTCCCCCCTCCCCAGCTGCTTTGATTTTAGTGTAGTCAAGTCTTTGTTGATATTGCAGCATGAAAATGAAAGTGGAAGGAGGGGCAGATTAACCCTAAGAGGAAAGAGGAACCTTTGCAGATCTCATTTATTCTGAGTTCTTCAAACTAATCCATTTGCAACTCAATCTTATCAAAAAAGCGAGAGGCTCCTTGTTGCAATGTTCCAGGGAAAAAACCTAAACCAGCTCACATTGAGCTGATTCCTCAGCCAGAGGAATTCAAATACAGATTTTCCTCTCTGCATCCCCCTCAGCACTGTGGCTGCTTGCAGCTTGCACTCCATGTGTTTCCAAAAGAACCTTTGGATTCAACTAAAAATTAACATTTGAGCTCTAAATAAGAAAGAAGTCTCTGCACCCACCTAGATTTAACCTCTATCTGAAGTTTAGAAGACAAACTAAGGAGTTCCTTTTAGTCTCTGGATTATAAATATCTTCCTACATCTCTATGCTTCCCCAAAATTTGGTACAGGCTCGAAAAACATTATCTGTTCTGACCCCATGCTTGCAGATTTTGCTGCTGTCTTTCCCCTACAGCAATACTACATCTAAATCTAAAGCTTCATTATTTAATTATTTTCTGGCCCGTGAGCACAGCCCTGAGAAATGAAACACGAATGCAAACTCAGGCAGTGGCATTTTGGAGACTGCAGCAGAATTGGGAAACGAGGCCACATGGTTGTAGATAATAGAGAATGATGATGGAATTGTAATGATGAAATTGTGGAATGCTAACCTGAATCTCAGTTTATATTTCATTAAGAGGAATTGAGTCATTTAACTATTTGTGGGCTCCTTGAGGTGCTAAATCTAATCAGGAAGGATGGCAGGGAAATGTGAGCTTTGCCACAGCACCATGGATAACCTGTCCCCACAAAAGAGCACCAGTGAAATGCTGATCCAGGATTCCCCATCAGGGACAGCCCTGAGCTCCCTTTCTCCAGATTTCTCTCATGGTTTTACAGGACTCAGCAATGCATTATCAACAACAAAAAAAATCCTCAGAGTGCTGACACTTGGGATTATGAAATCACAACACCAAGAGTGGAACTGAGCACACACATACCTCACAGGACAAGGTGCTGCTATTCCCTCTCCTACACAGTTCCCCTCCACTCTCCCTTTTATTTAAGGTTTAAAAAAAAACTGCTGGCAACATTCCACAGCTGAAAACCACACAGCAAAGACACCTTTATGCAGGTCTTGGGTCCAGGGAGCTGCTCTCTCCCTTTCCTATCAGCAGCATTAAAAACAATGGCTAATGGGGCTGATATTCCACTGACACCCAAGCAGCTCTTAATTGCTGCAAGGGCAATTTCTGCCAGCTTTTCACAACCAGGGCTGCTTCTGGCAGCTTCACTAAACTTATTTTTACAATACATCATTCACCTGTCTACCATCAGTTCCTCCTTCAATTAAATGCCCACCCCAATACTGGGTCATTAAAGAACATTAAGGGTATTCATATAGAATCTCCTGGTCTTTCCTATTGTCCCTGAAAAAATAGAAGTATCAAGAGGTGTCTGTGATCACTCAGAGAGGCTGTAAGATTTGATTTTACTTCTTTTTTTCTCTTTCAGGAGAGGAAAATGGTATTTTTAAAAAACTATATGAATAAACAAACTTGAGAAGAAAAGGCTGAGCATCTACTGCCCACTGATAATGGCAAACCTGAAGCAGTAGTAAACCAGGAGGAACATTTTCAGCCTAAGCTCAGGATTTTTCTTCCCTTTTGTAAGCACCAACCTCGTGTCATTTTGAATGATAGTTCTTTTTGTCTATTTTTCCCTCCAATCTAATACCTGTCACAACCATCACACCACCAAGAGCCTTCTCATAGGCTTTAGTTAACCCACTGATCCATGGAAAAGCAGAACCTGGAGCCTGTAGAAGCCTTTGCTTCCTGAAACCTATATTTGCTTATAGCTTGCCCTTAAAAACCTAGGTTTGTGCCTATCTTGGATTCTCCACCTGCTTTACCTTTTGATGAAGGAAAAAAAAAATGAAGCACAAACTCAGCTGAGGTAGTGGGAAAACAACATCTAAATTTTAAGTGTTGAATGATAAAATATCCCTGGAGATTGGGAGATGGTGGGGGGAGGACTCAAAAGCATATCAAATTAAACATCTTCCAGTCCTCAGGGGCACAGTCAGAGGGGGAGGGAGATGCTGTCATCTCATTTTCCCAGTCAGTGCTGCCTGCAGATGCAGGTTAGGAAGGAGAGCAGGAATCCATTTGTTGAAATGCTCTTCCCCAAGATTCATCTGCCCTCTCTTTCTTAGTGTTTTTCATCAGCATTTTTTCCATTTTCATCATTTTATGAGATTGATGTTTTGTGGTTTTGGTTTTCTTTTTAAATGAAGTCCTCTGAAATATTAATTCAAATATTTCCCATTAAAAAAACCCCAAATAACAGGCTTAATTAAAGAAAGCTCTTTTATCCCTCTTTTTTTATCTTCCTCAAATAAACCATTGCATTCCTCCAATCATTAATTAAAATTAAATTTTAAAAATAAAATCAATGGAGGCCTCAGAACCTATCAATAATTAATTAGGAAATTAAACTGATCAGCTGGGGTGACAGCACAGGTGTCCTACTCTGGTGATCTGTCACACACTCTGATACCTCATGTCATGTATGAGGGCTGGAAAAAATGGGTTCAGCTCCCAATTATGGGGCTGCAGGACAGCTCCAGGCTATAGATTGGCTGCTTGTTAATTAAGTGGCAAAATGCAATTTCAGCCTCTGCCCAGCTTTGTACTGCATGACCTTCCTTTTCCCTCCCTCTCTGGAAAATAAAATTAGTTCCCCTGGCAAGTGACACCGCTCACCTCCTCTAGGTTCTTCCCATCAAGTTGATGTAGTGTTTTCCACTGCAAAATCATCCAAACCTTTCAGCAAAGAAATAACCACACAACTGATTTTTTTATTTTTTATGGCACTGAAGCTTCAGATTTTTTCCAGCTGCTCTGAGCTTCACTAGCACCAGTGGTGCAGAATCAAAATTCACAACTCCTCCAGCATGCTCCAAGTGCCCAGCTGGCACTGGGAACCACAGTATTCCTAGAGAACTCAGTGATGCCTTAGGATTTTAGTTTCTATACTTTTTGATGTATTTGTAATCCTGCAATTCTTTAGTGGGTAACTCTAAACTCCACATAGAGTATTGTTTGCTGCTTTCCCATCTTGGTCAGACAACACAATTCCTCTGCAGGCTGGGAATCAAGGACACCTCACTGCCTCAGGCCCTGAGAGATGGAAAGAAAAGTGAGTTGGGGGGAGGCAAACTTGGGGTAAATGACTTCATTACCTGAAGCTGTAATTGGAAGATTAACCCCCAATGTGAAAATGGACCCAACTAATAAAAGTGTGAAAATCCGTGACCCATCGTCCATTTTGGGTGTAACCCTGGGGGGCTTCATCTGCCTGAAATGTACCTGAAGGCTCTTCAGTAAATATAACTGCTTTTTATTCCCTTAATTTTGTCTGGCCTCTGTTTTTAGGTAGCCCAAAAATGAATCAACAGCTGTGTGGACAGAGAGATTAAGTACGAAAAAGGAAAAAGCAGAAAAAATTAACATCCAATAATGGCTGTAGTGTTGGAGGCCCCTGCTGCAGCACAGGGAACACAGCTCAGTCATGCTGGGGAAGAGAGGGAAGAGACACACACAGGGGAGGGCAGAGCTGAAGGAGTTTTGGGTGCTCCAGAGGCTGGGTTGGTGATTTTCCCAGCGGTGGCGATGAGTCAGTGCTTGTCACTGACGGGGCTCTGCGGTGGGGCAGATCTGCAGAGCTCTGACAGCCTGTCACCACCAGCCAGGCAGGATGGCACTGCAGAGTTAATAAGTCTGGGAGACCGTAAACACAAAGAAACCAGAAATAAAAAGGCCAGTGAGAAATGAGAAGCGATAAACAGCAAATTACACGGCACCAAAATAGCGTTTCTGAGCCTTAAACTGGATTTTTTTCTGTGGGTTGTTTTTTGTTGTTTTTTTGTTTTTTTCCCCAAACTTTACAAGCCTATATGCCAGTGAACATCCTTTAAATTGATCTCAGACACCTCAAAAAACTAAATATAACCATGTTGCACTTTGGCTATAGGAGTGTTGGAAAGGATAATGCAACATAGTTCCTCGTGCAATGGAGAAGCAGAAGAGAGCTTTACTTAAAGAAATAACCACACAACTGATTTTTTTTTTTAAAGGCACTGAATGCAATGAAGCTTTCAGATTTTTTTCCTGCTGCTCCAAGCTGCACTAGCACCAATGGTGCAGAATCAAATTCACAGCTCCTCCAGCATGCTCCAAGTGCCCAGCTGGCACTGGGAACCACAGTATTCCTAGAGAACTCAGTGATGCCTCAGGATTTTAGTTTTTTATAATGCAACATAGTTCCTCGTGCAATGGAGAAGCAGAGGAAAGCTTTACTTAAAGAAACACTACACTTATACAGGGTAGTTCATGCAAAACAGAATAGAAAAGGCTCATTGGTCCAAGAAGGCAACACCTCTTTGAAAACATGCTTTCTGCAGAACATCACATTGCCAGCAGGTGCTAAATCATTGTTATAATTTCTTGTCCTTGAGCAGCTTGAGAAACCCAAGGCTTCAAGGCTGCTTTTCCCCTGGTTCCCAGCAG